>CM076575.1:948883422-949244695 GCA_034641835.2 Pinus albicaulis | reverse complement strand
CCCTTGAAAGAGTGAACCGACGCGACCTAGCGATCCAGCGACCTGGTCGCAAGGTCACCAAGTCACAGGGATATCCATTTCCTTGGATAATAGTTAACAAAGGTAGCAGCAACCTAAATATTTATAATTATGACATTCGTCTTATCGTGGGACTGTTTCATGAATATGCTAGGGAACATCGAAGCCGAGCTTGAGTGTGTGTCCATCTCTTCGGCCTTAAGCGACATGGGGCCCTTGGCAATTCGAAAGAGAAACAAGAGTCCTGAAATGGAAATCTTAGAAGAATAAATGCCTCCTTCCCCTCCCCCTATCTGTGGGGACACCGCCTGTTTGCTCAGAAAAGGGGACAAGATGAGTTGGTACTAGGTATATCAGAAATTCACAAAGCCTAAGTTCCTAGAAGATCTTCCAGACTGACAGGTGTACGTCGATGTCAAGAGGTCTAAACTCCACTATGTAGGTGCCCATCCACCTATATTTCCATGTGCACATATTGTTGAATGGATCCTCCAAAAGGTCGACTCCAGGATATGGGTTATCCATGATCACTGGGGGAAAACTTTCACTAATCGAAGGGGGCAGGATGCGGAAGTATAATATGCACTCCCCCCTGAGAATAGACCTTCAATACTGATTGGGCATCCACTCATGCAGTACCAGTAGCAAAAAATTTGAAGGGGTGGTGGGAGGACCCCGAAAAGTTCAAGTTTAGGAAAGATCAGGAATATAAGACTGAGGGTCTAAGGAAGTTTTACAAGCTAGTGGAAGTAATGTTATGCAGGATGTACGGCTGAACAGATGCCACTATGTTCAATGGTACTTGGATCCCCCTCATGTACGTCGTCACTACATATGATACCCGTTTCAACTAGACCAGCACGATAATAGCATACCTCAGGTCAAACATTTATGCGGCACAAGCACTGAATGAAGGATGCACATTTGAGTTTTGTATGGCTTCTTGCCTTTTGGACGCAGTATGCGCAAGGAGACATTTTTAAGGATGGGCGCACAACTGGGATGTGGAGTGTGGCGGATCAATCCATAAGGATTTATAGGTGTTCTGGGCCTCAAAGTACAAACAAGATATAGATTCAATCTCACACAACTTCATCCTCGTTTTCTAAGGAAAGTTATCTGGAAAGGATGCCCCATGTATGTCTAGGCGAGTCATGGAGACAATAACCCAAGTGGCTAACTGGTTTCCCATTAAAAATAGTACTTTCATCAGGGTTTTCGGGTCGTACAAGGCGCCCCACGTGCTACCTCAGTTCATCACTAATAAATTTCTTTTACAAGAAGTGTGTTATCGAATGAAGAGAGGGTTTTCCAAGGTTCTCATCAAGGGAAAAATAAAACCATGGCTGACTCTCCCACTTACTATCGATGCCTACATGGTTAGAGATTTCAGAGAAGTAGAAATAGAGTCTAAGGAAACCAGGGGTTTTCACTTGCCACCTGTTTCACACCAGACATATGATCCTGAAAGAATCATCCCCGCGCATTGAAAATGGGCCAAATTCAAATGGAGTTTCTAGCACACGAAGTGCCCAACCAAAGATCGTATCAAGAACTGGTACAACAAGGATAGTGATGCTGCTCCAGAAGAATCAATTGATCAAGAGGAACAAGATAATTGAACTTTAAAGGAAAGAATCAATACGCTAGGAGGAGTCTCATCTTCCAAAGCCAAGAAACCAAGGACTGATACAGGTAGTAGTCTTTCTAAAAAGCAAGAGGAACGAAGAGATAAGAAGGCAAAGGCACAACAAGAAGCCGAGGAGAAGGTGAAAGAAGAGTAACTAAAAAGGACCCAAAATGTCCTGGCACAACAGAAAGAGGAAGATAAGTGAAAGAAACAACTAAGGGAAGAGAAGAAGAAGAAGCAGGCAAAAGAAGCCCACAAGAAAAAGGAGGAGGAGGAACAAAAGAGGAAAGAAGAGGAAGAGCGAAAAGAGACTGAGCGCAAGAAAAAAGAAGAGCAGGACAAGGCAAAGGTTAAGCGCTAGTTAAAGGAAGAGAAAGACAAGGTAGAGGCTAAACACTAGTTAGAAGAAGAGAGAAGGAAGAAAGAAGAAATTCAAAAGTCACAGGAAGATCCCTCCAAGGGAGAAAGGGGAAGAAAAAATACACCCCTATAGACGAGGGAACAGATAAAGTTGCCACACGTTGATGTACCTCTGACAACCCCTATGAAAAGTGTGCATTTTACTCTCTCAGAACTTGGCACCTCAGAGGAATAGGAGGATGAAGTCTTGGATCTGACAAGGCTAGCCTATGACTAGTTCATGCACAAGATCAGACAAGAGAAGAGAAGATGTCTAGCGGGGAACCCTGCCGCACCTCTCGCGGACACAATGGGAAAGGACATATTCTTGGATACTAGGACCAATCCAATTATGATTGCATCAGCTGGTACCGCCTTTGCAGTGGCCAAAGAGGAAAACATTAGCAGAATGAGCAGAGAGATTCTCTCTCTATAAAACAGGCTGCAAATTTCTGAGCAGAAAGCAGCTCAGGAGGAACAGGATAAGAAGGGGTTCGAAGAGGAAATTTAGACGCTACATTTCACAACTACCCAAGACAATAGATTTTGACTCACCATTCAAAGGGAGTTAGGCACTATGGAAGCCACCATGGAACAAGTATACGAAGAAATTTTCACGATAAAACATACAGTCACTCCATTGCTGAAAGTACAACCGAAAACCAAAAGGAGAACTGCACAGCTAAAGGAGGCCTCCACTGCTTTGGATAATATTCTAGAATGGTCAAGCATATACCCACAATCTCCTAACACTCTACCTAGGAAGGATTGGCTTTGCACCCAGAATGACAAGGTTTAGATTCGAATGAAGATACAGTCAAAAGATAAGCTGGTCAAGGATGTAGAGAAAGTAATGTCTTCATATGAGCATCTTATCAGTGGAATCGATTCAATGGATGAAACCCACCACATTCCTTATCTAGGTGCATTGGAAACTGAGAAAATGAGAGAAGAGGTTGCTCAGGACATTCAAATATTCCTGCAACTCATGAAACAAGTAGCTTCCTCTCAGGATCTCCCCGCCTCATAGGAAAACCTCATTCAGTATGTCGTCACTTCGGTCCGAATCTACACTAAGCTGGTTTCACTATCAAATCAAATCGCAGTGAAAAGGTGCACCTTGATTCCAGATGCTGTTGAATTCTTCCACAGATTGAAAGAAGATAATCCATAGGTAACTCCAGTTGCTGCAGATTATCAATCATGGCAAAGGTACCTCAAAGATCAACTACAAGTAGACGTATCGGACCTCGCAATCACATATTTTCTTCCTTGAAAAAGGAAAAGGCATAAGTCGCAAGTCACAATAGGTAGGAAGTCACAGGTCAAAATATACAAATGGTCGTAGGTCGCATCAGGAGCTGGGGTCACTGTAATATCCCAAAATGGGACCAACTACAACAAATAGAATATCTTAAGATATTACAGAGTTGGAGCTTCAGAAAATCATGATCATGGAAATTTAGATCAGCTCATTAGATGTAAAATAACATCTAACCATAAAATGTAAGAACCTCAGTAATAATATGGCCTATATCCTCCTTCCCAAGTGAGGAAATGCAACAATATAGGGCATAAAACAGTTGTCTTCAGAAAATAACTTTATACCTATGAGGAAGGGGAATTGGATCCCTTAGAATACATCATATACAACTCACATGCAGAATTAGAGGTGAAAAAAATCACTCTAGCCAATATAAACAGATGTCCCCAAGTCAATATGCCTCAAATAAGCCCAAACCCCATACCCTATCTCATGCAGAAAGTACTGAAGCAAGATCAACGTTATTTTTATGAGGTTTTATGCATAAAATTATGAAACAAAATATATCTAGAGTATACAATGCATCAATGGCCAAGAAAATGGAGATTCCTTCCTTTTTATACAAAACAAGAGTAACCTGGCAAAGGGTTCATGAGAATACACTGTATAAAAATGCAGATCTGTAGATATGGATTTGAAAAATGCATTTATACTATAGCACTGAATAAATATGTCTAAAATTTACAAGTGAAAAAAGAAGAATGAAGTACAGAGCTTTCTAGGAGAAGGGTTGGCCCTTCCTCCAAGGAAAAATCTCACAAGCAAGGGATCAAACCCTGCTGCTGCAGCACCCATGAAAATGACGAAGTTTCTCTAGTAAACTACACTGTAGTGGATGGGAACTGATTTGGCCACATGCCAAGATATAAAATGTGCCCTGGAATCTCCTGTACATATCTTGCAAAGAAAGGGGAGCTCCCTCCTCTGGAAGATAAGCTCAAGATCTGGTGTTGTGAGTCTCCCACTGCAACACCCTGCAACACAACACTATTCTCTGCAGAAATAACACTGTGGCTGAAGGAGGATGCTTGGCCTCAAGCCCGGATGTGGGAAATGAAGAACAAAACCCCTCCAAGAGAGCACTCGATGAAGGAGAAGGAATCCCTAAGCAGGAATGCCTTATGCTATACAGCACTGCATACTCAGCTCAACAGCTGAAGAATTCTCAATAGTCTAAGTAGACAAAAAATAATAATCCATAAGCTAACCCCAAAAGTCTACTATCTTCCTCATAATTTGTGTGAGCCTCCTCACCTTGGGTCCCACCTATTAGGGTTTCCAACACCATTTGAATCCTTTCCCTCCAAAACTACGTTGTCTTCCCAAGCAAGCCACACCCTCTTAGGTAGCATTGTTGACTTGGTCAAACTTGACCTTGTCCTCATGCATTTGCCCCTTTTCACACTGGAAGGTGAAAAATAAAGCTGCTCCATTGATCCCTTTCACTCTATGAGGGATTTTATTCCTACTCATGAGTCTCCTCACCCATTTTATTCACCTCCTAGATGGAATGAGAAAAATTAATGTTCAAATTAGCTTCTTGCTAATTTTGGAACATTACAGTTCTCCCCTCTCAAAGATTGCTTGTCCTCAAGAAAGTGAAGGATAGACTGAGTTATGTCTCCTCCTCTCCCTGTAGCATCCATGTATGATGATCTCCTCCAAGTGAAGAGATGTTGTCTCAACAATGAATCCTCATAGTGCCTCTCCCAAGAAAACAAATTAGCATTTGGTGGACACCCTAAATGGCTATCATCATGCAGAAGTAGCATACTCATGGAGACAACTATGTGCTGTCTAGAGGTCCTCTCAAGGCATGGAGTATGAAATGCATGGGAAATCCTCATTCCCAAGTGAAACCTCCACCCCCAAGCTATCATCCATATGAAATGAGTCAACCTCCAACATGGCAACTCATGAAGAATCTCCTCCACCTTTGGCTCCTGAAGTGTAGGTGGGCTGAATAAATGACCATGATAGGCAAGAGGGCCTATCCCATGATATCCTCCTCTCCACCTATGATAAGTGTAGAGGGCATGTTGATCTTGGGTTGCAACATGATTGCCCTCCAATGGCAAGAAGAATATTGAGTCTCCAGGGACCCTTTCTCCAAAATAATGAGCCATGCCAGCCCAAACCATTCCATACAATATGAATGGCACATCATCACCATATGGCATCCAAATCTGAAAATTTCTGAAGGTTATGTGTAAGTTTGGATGATACACATGCTCTCTCTCGTGGATACAACACAATCTTTTCAACTGCTGATTCAGAGCATCAAGTGGCAAGTTGTCCTCCAAGGAATTTTTAGCTATGTATGTTAGCTCATCTACTATGAAGTAGTAAGCAACAATATAGATCAATTTTATACAATAAAAAAAATAAAACACTTGCCCAAATTAATGTAGAGATGGGTTATCATCATCACAAAATTTGGCCCTAAAGTGACCATGAAACCCATAAATAATCTTGCTCTCTTGTGGAGCAATGCACTGTTTACATATGGTGAGAAAATACAAATACTCAATAGAGTAACCAACAAGCACATAAATGTATTTCTTACCATGCATCATGTGTGAGCTGAAGGTGAGGTCCATGAGTGAGTCCCCCCATGAGAATCTTCTCATAAAAATCTGCAAGAAGAGAGGGTGCATACTCACTTTGGAACACTCCACCAATATAAACATGCTCTCAAGTGACAGTGCTATAGGCCTTAGTAACAAGGCTCTTGTCACTCCATTGTTGGAAATATGATGCAATGTGTTGTCCTTGATGGCAACCTACTTGATGAAGTTCTCCTTGATGGAAACTGACTTGATGAGTTGTCTTTGGATAGCAACCTATTTGTTAATGATGTAAATCTGATGTATCTATAGATCAGTTCAGAAGTAGCAGAAAAAGGAATTTCAGTAAGTGCCAGAGAAATGATAAATATAATACAATGTATATGATACTTTTATGAAGGCAACCCGCATATGGATTCAATGTATACACTACTTTTGTGAAGGAAACCCGCGTATACATTCAGGGCTAGTATATACACATCCAGTTTGAAGAGAAATCACGTATACACGCGGATACGAATGCTCCAAGTCGCGTATGCCTTTTGCACTCTAAAAGCTATGATACCTAGGGGAATTACCATGGTATTGGCCCACTGTATTGAGTGTTGGATTATCTATTTCATCCCGTCGATGAATACCATCAGCGGTTGAGTGGTTTTGACTCATGGTATTAACAAAGGCTAAATCTATATAAGGAGAAGAAGATCATAGTGCAAGGGAGTGAAAAGGTTTGGGTTTTAATGAATACTTCACTCTGAAGTATATCTGCATGGAATGGGTAACATTTTATTGATTGATCTGAATTAATAATGCACCTATGAAGAAAATGAGGAAGAGGGATCTCTACAACTGAAATGACTATGTATTTTCTAGATCTATTTATGGAATGTTTAGATCTGTGATTTGGCGAATCTTTGCTGAAGTAAAGGGTGAGATTTGGGTTATCTGTTCTGAAGAGCTGCATAATTCTGAAAATTTACATATCTATATGCATGTTCATCTCAGCGAAAGCGCGTATATACGCAGTTTTGTTTCAACAAAAGCACGTATGAAATCAAAGGTCAGTTCTAAAATAGTTGCAGATCTATACGCAGGTTTGTCTCTGTGAAAGCGCGTATGTATGCAGGTTCAGTGAAGTAAAAGTGCGTATGGAATATAGGGTTTTGCTGAAGTGTGTGGAATGAAATGTCTGATCTGTTTTGTTGTTTTACTGCTATCTATCAATGATGTATTCATACAGATCTGGGTTGTTTGAATGTTGATTATGCTGCTGATTATGTTGATTAAAGATCAAGTTGTTGGTTGATTGGTTGATGATTCAATGAATGAATTGATGGGGTTATAAGTTTTAGTTTGATGTATGTTGAGCTTAAATGTGTGGAGTGGGTCCAGTCTAAAAATCTGATGAAAAGTGGCCTACAAGGTATGTTGTGTGGAAGCTGTTGGATCCAGTATGAAAATTGATGAAACGTGGTCCGCAGTGGTGCTAAGGGTCGAACCCTTCAGTGAGGGGGTTGTAGCTCCCTTCCAGGAGAGGTTGGAAAACGAGATCAGGGGGTTGGATCTCCCTTCTAGTAGTGGCTAGAGAATGAGAGAAGGTTGCAGCCTTCTGCAGGTGGGTGCCTACGTGATGGTACGAGTCTGCGCCAGTACAAAATTGTAAGAATTTTTCTTTATAATAAATATTGAAGACAGAGATGACAGCAGCGGTGGTTTTCTCCCGAATTGGGTTTCCACCTTAAATACTCGTGTTCATGTGTGTTGCTTATGTGTGATGGTTTATTCTATTATTATTTCACATGCTTACTGCTTACTAAACATCTGATGAATGAACGATGCAATGATCTAAGTAAAGAATTAAATGCATAATAAGATCTCTGGACATACGCAAGTTTTCTTAAGGATATCCACGTGTATACGCAATTTGGGTTTAGTAAAGTAGCATATGGTTTAAAGAGAAAGAAAAAGTAAAAAAATTCATTTCTACTCTAAATAATCGATTCACCCCCCCCGCATTTTCCCAACAATTGGTATCAAAGCAGGTCCTTCTGTAGAAGCTTGATCGCTTGAAGGAGATCTGTCGCAATGGGAAGTCATGAAGTGTCAAATTAGGATGAAGAAGACTCTGACCAAGATCTGCAAGTGCTAATGGCATCTACCATGGATGATGATAATTTCACAAAGGGAAGGAAGCAAAAGAAGAGGGCTACTCAAGGAAAGAAGATATCTTAGAAATCGTGTACAGTAGAAAATGAAGATGATGCAAAAGGTATTAATCCTTGTTCTTGTGATTCACTTCCTTATGCAAGCAATGGTGAAGATAGTGAAAATGATAATGAAAGTAACAGTATGGGTCTAGAAGCAAATCTCAAGATTAATGTTGAAGATCAATTTAAAAAGAAGGAATCTATCTACAAAGATATGATCTCTAGCATGAATGGACAGATAGAAATGTATTAAAGACTGCAGGATAAAGTAACTAATCGAAGTGAAAGACTTGAAGCAGAAATCATCTCTCTCAAAACAAATTTGGAAAAATCAAATAAGAGGAATGAAGAACTTTTACAAAATTTTGAAGAACAAGAAAATGGGTTGAAAGAAGATATTTTAAAATTGAATGATCAAGTGGAAGAAGGAAGAAGGTTGGAAGAAAGCATGAAGAAGCAATGCCAAATATTGGAGGTTGAGGTAAACATTTTAAAAGGTAAATTAGAAGAAAAGATAAAATTCGAGGTTTCAAGATAGTACTAAGATTCTGGACAATATTCCTAGTAGTGAAAGGTCTCCTTATGTTAAATTTTGTCTTGGTTTTCATGAAAATATTAAAGGAGAATCTAGTTCACAAGAAAGTACTAAAGATTCAAAGGATATCAATGCAAAATCTGAAGTGTTGAAAGAAACAAAAGGTCAACTGAAAATCATGAATTCTCAAAAGAAATCATTCCCTGCTAACTATAGAAGCATCAATCGATTCTCTCCTTTGATCAATAATGTTGAATGCTTTAAATGTCATAATTATGGGCATGTTGTAGGCAATTGCAAAAGAATGTTGTTTCAGTCACAAACAAACAGATTCTATGCAGAAAGGTAGTCAGGTTTCTTTAAGGGATATTTTTTTTTCATGCAGCAAGTTTGGTCATAAAGCAGCTGATTGCAATAGAAGAAAGAAGAGAAAAACACATTATGATCCCTATGCTTAATTTTCTGGTCACACAAGATGTTATGCTTGTAAAAAGTATGGATATGTAGAAAAAGAAAGCATGATGAATAGATCTGAGAAATTGGATAATTTCCAGCACACAATAAGAAATTTCAAGCAAAGCTGGAAAAAGAAGGAGGATCGATCAAAAACATAGGGAATATTGACAGTACTACAGTCCACCACTTCTACAGTTTACTTCTCATAATGACTGCAGGAGTGATGTGAGATACATTATAGGAATCAGTAATGTATCATCACAGGGGGAGCAATATATGGTGATTCCCATTATTGGTTTGGTAATTCTACTTGTGTTTATTTCTAACAGAGCATCTAATGTGACAACAGAAGACAGGTACAGAATGTATAAATCCAAGAGAAAATGGAGCTATGAAATTTTCAGTATTTCACTTTTCATACGGAGGTTTCATGAACTAAAGCTGTGTATACATGCGAGTTCTGTTGGAGACATAAGCGTTTTTTCTTAAGAAAAATAGTGAGTCAGCTCAAGGACAGGAGCACAGTTTCAGGGGGAGCATTAGCCTTGCTAAGAGTAATGCATTGTTGGAATTATGATGGTTCTGAAATATGATCTCTCTCTTGAGGTATTTTTGGTATTGGTTATAAAAATTCATATTTGTAATTTGATGAAAAGGTTATGTTGAGACCTACGATGTAAATTGTTATATTCAGTCATGTAAGGATTTCTTCAAATTTGTAAACCCACTTGGTTGGGTAATTGAGTCACATATGTTAATCCATTTGGTTGGATCATTGATGTAAGTATGAGTCCTTGGTAATAGGAAAGGTCATAGAGTCATGTACATCATTGAAAAATATGTTTGAAGATTCAGCGTGAACTCAGGGGGTGCATGGTAACTTCAGTGCACATCAGATCTATAGAGCTCATCCTTATACAAGGGCAGAAAAACCTTGTGTTGGTTTTGATCTGCCTTTGCCCTTGATGTCAAAGGGGGAGAGTATTATGTATTATGGTGTTTGAATAATGGTGATGTCACTATCAAACAATGTCATGGTTGCCATCAAGTCTAAAGGGGGAGATTGTTGGCAATATGATGCAATGTGTTTTCCTTGATGGCAACCTACTTGATGAAGTTGTCCTTGATGGAAACTGACATGATGAGTTGTCCTTGGATAGCAACCTATTTGTTAATGATGTAAATCTGATGTATCTACAGATCATTTCAGAAGTAGCAGAAAAAGGAATTTCAGTAAGTGCCAATGAAATGATAAATATAATACAATGTATACGCTACTTTTATGAAGGCAACCCATGTATGGATTCAATGTATACACTAATTTTGTGAAGGAAACCTGCGTATACATTCAGGACTAGTATATATGCATATAATTTGAAGAGAAATTGTGCATACACGCGGATACGAACGCTCCAAGTCGTGTATGCCTTTTGCGCTCTAAAAACTATGATATCTAGGGCCATTACCATGGTATTGGCCCACTGTATTGAGCGTTGGATTATCTATTTGATCCTGTCCAGGAATACCATCAGAAGTTGAGTGGTTTTGACTCATGGTATTGACAAAGGCTAAATCTATATAAGGAGAAGAAGATCATAGTGCAAGATGGTGCATAGGTCTGGGTTTAATGAATACTTCACTCTAAAGTATATCTAGAAGGAATGGGTAACAGTTTATTGATTGATCTGAATTAATAATGCACTTATGAAGAAAATTATGAAGAGGGATCTCTAGATATGAAATGACTATGTATTTTCTAGATTTGTTTATGGAATGTCTAGATCTGTGATCTGGCGAATCTTTGCTGAAGTAAAGGGTGAGATCTGAGTTATCTGCTCTGAAGAGTTGCATAGTTCTGAAATGTTACAGATCTATACGCATGTTCATCTCAGTGAAAGCGCAGATATACGCAGGTTCATTTTAGAAAAAGCGCGTATGAAATCAAAGGTCAGTTCTGAAATAGTTGCAGATCTATACACAAGTTTGTCTCTGTGAAAGCGCGTATATACACAGGTTCAGTGAAGTAAAAGCGCGTATGGAATCTAGGGTTTTGCTGAAGTGTGTGGAATGAAATGTCTGATCTGTTTTTTTGTTTTAATGTTATCTGTCAATGATGTATTCATACAGATCTGGGTTGTTTGAATGTTGATTATGCTGCTGATTATGTTGATTAAATATCAAGTTGTTGGTTGATTGGTTGATGATTCAATGAATGAATTGATGAGGTTATAAGTTTCAGTTTGATGTATGTTGAGCTTAAATGTGTGGAGTGGGTCCATTCTGGGTCCCCATGCTGTGGCCTCATGGTAAAAGCGGTTAGAAAGTCATGATCCCACATGAAATCGATGAAACGTGGTCCGTAGTGGTGCCGAGGGTCGAAGCCTTCGTTGAGGGGGTTGTAGCTTCCTTCCAAAGGGTAGCCGGTAAATGAGAGCAGGGTAGTATCCTCTCTCTCCGAAATTGAGGTTGGTAAACAAGAGAAGGGGGAGGTAGTAGCTCCTCTCCAGAGGCCGGTAAACACATCGTGGGGGTTGGAGCTCCCTTCCGTAGTGACTGTAGAACGAAGAGAAGGTTGCAAGCCGCAAGTGGGTGTCGCATGCCGGCATGAGTTGGGTACGTACAAAATTGTAAGAAGTTTTCTTTATAATAAATATTGAAGACAGAGACGATAGTAGCGGTGATTTTCTCCCGAATTGGGTTTCCACCTTAAATACTGGTGTTCATGTGTGTTGCTTATGTGTGATGGTTTATTCTGTTATTACTGCACATGCTTACTACTTACTAAACATCTGATGAATGAATGATGCAATGATCTAAGTAAAGAATTAAATGCATAATAATATCTCTGGACATACGCAAGTTTTCTTAAGGATATCCGCGTGTATACGCGAGTTGGGTTCAGTAAAGTAGCGTATGGTTTTAAAAGAAAGAAAAAGTAAAAAAATTTCAGTCAACTCTAAATATTGATTCACCCCCCCTCTCAGTATTTTTCCCAACATCCATGACTCCTCCTTTTGTAATTCCAATGCCAAAGCCATCCACCATCATGCTACTATGTGAGAAGACCTCCTTCCTACATGGAAGTCTCTCATAATCTTTCAATGATGATGGGTAGCCTCCTTGGACCTTGAATGTGCCTTCCTTCTTTCCAGAAACATCATGAAAATTATGGGAAAATTTCTGCCCATACTCTCCCAGGAGAAGCCACAACAATTTTGACTCTTGCTGCCCTCTTACACCTTCATCATACAAATCATGAGGTGAAAATATGTTGATTGATGTGAAGAGGATCAAATCAACATGATACATCCAACCTCTAGGCTGCCATATGATGCTAGTGCCCTGCCAACTGTCTTCCAACCTCATACCCTTAAAAGAAGGATATGTCTCGTGATCGAAAAACTCTCTCAAGAGTATCCAGCATAGCTTTGCTTCTTGCTGCCATGTGTCATAGATCTGCAAGTGGCTCACCAACCTCTTGCTCTCCATCCACCTCCCTTCATCCAAATGTGGATGCCTCCAATCATTTTCCCCTTTGGTATCTTCCCAATGAAGACTACCAATCTCCCAAAGCAAGTATTCCTCCTTACACCTCATGGGAGGTTTAGATGTAACCCCTTGGAGATATTTCAGAAAATACCTCTCATCAATCAGTCTCTTGAATCCAAAAGGATCCAAGTGTGCTGAAAGTAGAACATCATCACAAAGTGGAACAATACCCCTCGTGCCCTCCAAAATCTTACACCCTAACACCTCATGCTACATGAAACTAAATAGGGGTGCAATGGAATGAATGTTCATCCTTCTAAGGTCACACAGCATAGTGAAAGCTTGCTGCTCCACCACAGTAATGTGTTTTGATCCTTGACCGGGTGAGAACAGATTTCCAAGGTTTTCCATAAGATTTTCTGAAATAATCAGAAATGGAAATACATGTATACCTTGGTGAGTCTTGGGAAAATTTTGTATGGCTGCAAGAGTTCCTTCCTCCACTATGTTGGCTGACCCAACCACTGCTACAGATGGCTACCCCTCCATGATTGTGACAACACTGGTACAAGGCTCCTCAAGTGGAGAATAGGACACCTCCTTCTCTGATCTTCTACTGTCAAATCTTCTGATTACTTGATGAGTAAAATCAGAAAAAGTAGATATTATTGCATGAATTACATGGTTGATCCACCAATAGTTTTCCTTGCTGAGAGAAGGGTTGTCCCTTCCTCCAAGGAAAAACCTCACAAGCAAGGGATCAAACCCTGCTGCTACAGCACCCATGAAAATGACGCAGTTTCTCCAGTAAATTGTGTTGTAGTGGATGGGAACTGATTTGGCCACATGCCAAGATATAAAATGTGCCCTGGAATCTCCTGTACAAATCTTGCAAAGAAAGGGGAGCTCACTCGTTTGAAAGATAAGCTCAAGAGATGGTGTTGTGAGTCTCTCGCTGCAACACCCTGCAACACAACACTATTCTCTGGAGAAATAATGCTGTTGTTGAAGGAGTATGCTTGGCCTCAAGCTCGGATGTGGGAAATGAAGAACAGAACCCCTCCAAGAGATCACTCAAAGAAGGAGAAGGAATCCCTAAGCAGGAATGCCTTGTGCTGAACAACACTGCATACTCAGCTCAACAGCTAAAGAATGGTCAATAGTCTAAGCAGACCAAAAATAATAATCCATAAGCTAACCCCAAAATTCTGCTATATTCCTCCTTATAATGTTTGTGTGCCTCCTCACCTTGGGTCCCACCTATTAGGGTTTCCAACACCATGTGAATCCTTTCCCTCCAAAACTGCGCTATATTCCCAAGCAAGCCACACCCTCTTAGGCAGTGCTGTTGAATTTGTCAAACTTGACCTTGTCCTCATGCATTTGCCCCTTTTCACACTGGAAGGTGCAAAATAAAGCTACTCCATTGATCCCTTTCACACTATGAAGGATTTTATTCCTACTCATGGGTCTCCTCACCCATTTTATTCACCTCCTAGATGGCATGAAAAAAATTAATGTTCAAATTAGCTTCATGCTAATTTGGAACATTACAATCACAAGCCGCAAATGTCTCTCAAGTCGCAGAGTATGTCAATAGTCGGGAATGCGAAGAGTCAGGGACACCCAAGGGTCGGTTTTTTTCTATAAATACTCCCTCTGGGGAATTGTAAAGGACCTTTTTTTTGGACTCCAAAGGAGCAAAGAGAATTGTATAGCATCGGATACATATTTCTGAGAATGAATACAAAAAAACGTCTAGATTCTACTATTGGATCTGATGAGGACTCATGTGTTAACATTACGAATATTTTTGGCTCATGTATCGGATATCTTTTATGATTAACTGATCTGCATTTTCTGCTTATATCATTTACATGTTTCAGCTCACTCAATGTCTTAATGACATGGGTTTATTTAATTAAGAAATTGCTAGAAACTTTTTTATTAACATTATGTTATCTTTGTAAACTCATAAGGAGTTAAAGGGAGTTTTTACCATAAAGAACTATTTCTTTCATGGTCTGAACAGATTTTACAAGCATGACCCTAATGATATGCCGCTAACAACATTTCCTTTGGATACATGCTTTAACTTGATTTGTTATTTGTAGTGTTTTTTTTCATTGAGACTCATAAACCATTTGTCTTGTATCGTTCGAATAATCATGTGTTCATAGGTCTGCGGGGCTCGTTTGTGTCTGGGAAAAGGAAATTCAATGGTATCCAGACCCACACCTCAGACGGGATCCCTATCACAAATGGTTTAGAGTCTAATTGGGACTTTATACCAGGGAGATCCCTTACTGTTGGTAGAAATTTATTCCTGTCAACAACTTGTTACTTTAGGACCTTCCTCTTCTCTTCCTTTGTATCAGACCCAACCACGACCTATACATATTGGACCTTATGGTGAACCAATTTCACCTATTCTTGTGATTATTGAGGAGATCCATGAAGAATAACCTCAACCTTATATCCATGTTCATCTGAGAGGGCTACATCTCTATAAATTACCTCCTCCTCATACTGTGTCACAAGCTCCTTTGTCTAATTCAGCTTCTTTCAACTGACCCTTGAGTTTTTCTAGGAAATCCTCTTTGGGAAATTTAACCATGACTATGTCTAATATGGTGTTGGCTCGAGGGGTCCTGACCCAGGTTCGAAGTTCAAGGTTTGCCAACAAACTCCTGTACTACTAGCCCTTTCGGCAGTGACCTGCTTGCGCAGGTCAAATTTTCACCCGAAGTAGTATGGGTGGGTGCTAGAACCAGGTTTCTGCACCCTAAGAAAGGGTAGGTAAGGCAAGCAGAGCTACATCCGGCCTTGTGATGCCCATATCACTTCTTTTTGCACAGGTTTTACTGGTCTCCATGTGCGCAAGGTCTACAGTGTTTGATAATTATACACTTCTATGACTGTAGCACAATATTGCATAAAATAGAACAGAACAGATCTAGATACAGTAAACACATTTACACAGATATTTCGTAGCTTGAATACAAAATGTGCATAATCCAGTAATTACCAATGATTCACACAAGCAGCACACCTAGATTCAGGTCTCAAACAACCTTTCTTACTTATCAATTCATCAATTCCTTCTTACAATACCCGTCCTAGCCTGTGCACACAGTAGCAGGGTCCGCACACAGTAGGACTCTGGATCTCCGTGCACACAACTAGTAGGAGTCCTTTCCCCAAAAACCAAAATAGATATATTAAACCACATTTCCCATCAATAGCTCTTTCTTTCTCTACCTTACAATTCAAAATGTTCCTCTATTTATAATAATCTAGCCTAAACTTTCCTATGGTCCGCAAACTATGGTTTTCGGACCCCTGGTTTACCCTTTGACCCATTACAATGCTTTTGAGGCTTTGACCCACCCCAAAACCACTGTGCTAGCCTAATTATAATAAAAGTAATACAAAATTGGACCATTTTCATAACTTGTAGGAGACCCTGTTCCAATAGTCCCCCCAACACAATCTTGTGACTCATCCCAAGTCACTATGGTGGTGTGGTTTCTATCTGTGCATGTAAGGTATTGAAGGCGACGATTAGTGAAGGTAACACTTCCTGAATCTAGGAAACAACACTTTGTGCGATAGCAACAAGTTTCAAGGAGGTAGGTCCTTCAGGGGCCGCGATAACTCATTCCAAAATTTGGTTGTTGAGTCGTGCAATGGCGTTGTGAGCATCTTGAGATCTCTGGAATCTAGCATCGCCCCATGGCTTCAAGCACTTTCTAATGGCATGCTTGGTGTGTCGGAGATCTGAAATCATGTCTTGGAGAGCATTGATAGTTTTCAAGATTGCCAGACGCTGCGCAGGGGTGAGGGAGGGCAAGGTATCTTCGATATGATCGAAAGTAGCTTCCTTCTGGCATAAGTCTTCTCTGACACGCCGAAGCATTGGGTTGAACTGGACCACTGTCCAAAGCTGCATGGCTGCTTCGAGCAACTGAGTACCTAGAGTAAGCTATCCTTTAATAATTTCTATAGCTTCGGTTATCAACGCAGCCCGTTGTGCCTGTACCTCTAGGGATATGGGAAGTTGTGCTTGGGCATGGTACGCTGTGAATTGGTGGGCCATTTGGGTCTTGAGGGCTTGTACTTCAGTTTAGGATGCCCTGAGTGCTGCAACCAAGCCTTCTAGGGTAGTTCGTGGTGGAGCTGACACCGAGAGTTCGTTAGGGATCTCTGCGTTGAGCCAGTGAACCACTGTTTCAAGTTGTGACATAAGGGGGATATCTTCGGTCCAGCATGTGAGGAGCAGTGTGGCCACATTGAGGTGTTGCTGCATGGTCTGGTCACAATGATGGATCTCTTGCAGCACGGTGGTGTGTAATCCCTGTAATGCCTCGCGGGGCAGATGCGCTAAATCCATTTGGAGTTCCATAGTTGTTGGGAGGTGGTCGCCGACCAAGATAGTGCTAGGTAGTGAACAAATATGGCCTTCATTGGTAGGAAGCTTGGAACTACAAAGAAGTCGCAGCGTATCCCTATATCACTTCGTACCCCAAGGGGACAGAGTATCCCTGTTGGTCAGCCTTTCTGTGCGTAAGACTAGCGGTGACTCGACTGCGTCAGTCCTCATGGTGTGCTATGGTAGTTGCATATCATCCTACATAGCCTCTTCAGAGCCCATCCAGCTGGGGCCTACGATCATCCCTGGTTTGGGATGGGCGTGAACTCCCGTCATGTAGCTGTGGCACCATTCTACACAAGGTTCAAATTCAATTTTTCCTGCAGGGAGCCAAAGGGCAATCAGCTTATGAATCTCGGCATCCTCGGACCCTCTTAACACAATGTCTGCAGGTGCTGGAATGGTGGGTGCCGAGGTGCTCGAAAGGTTATGGTCTACCATAGCAGCAAAATGATAGGCTTCCAACTTTGGAAACTCGCAGGGAGAAGAGGTAGGTTGATGGGATACGACCCAAACTCTAAAGGTCTAGAAAATCAAGCAGTAGAATAAAAAACACAGAAGACAGAGAAAATATGGAGCCTTGAGCGAAACTATCCTTTATTCCTTATAATGCCCAGGTTTATCCAACGGTAGAGTAGATCTAAATTGAAACTTACCATCAATCATCCGAAAAAAACTCACCATAAATTGCCGCATTGATGGCTAGCCGCCTGTTTGTTGTAATAGTACGATTCCATTTTCACCTAAAGACAACATTCTGATAGTCATTGCTCCCACCTGATGGCTTTCCCACGGATCTACTAACTTTGGATGAAGCGTCTGTGCTATTTGCACATCCTGAATTAAAGCCGACGTCGAATGTGTTGTAATGAGATTCAGGTACAACTTACGCAGCCTGGCAGCCGTACTTATCTCGTTCAGCACCGTGGCTGGGACAATTCAGGGATCACTCACTCCCTCTGTCAAGTTAAAGCTCTAGTCTTACATCATGTGTGGTACCAGCATTCCCCCTGATTTAGGTGTAATGTGCAGGCATGCTTTTCCCTTGGTCAGGGCATCTGTGTTCTGCAGAGTTGCGTCGAGTGTCCCTGTGCCATATGCCACCTTAAATTTTCGCAGAAACTTAGCCCGCAAATTCTCCCAATTGCATGTGCACTGGTGCATCTCTGCATCTAAATACCACGCAATTGGGCGTAGGCCTAGGCCATGGATAAATATGTGAACTCGTTCGTTTGGGGTCCTATCGCACCATTGTGTTTCCCATGCTAGTAAATATCTGCGTGGGTCCTCGGATCCAGGGAAGTCTTGGATCCTTTTCCCAGCTAGAGCTTTAAACCACAGGATCATCTTATCCTGACATTCCTCCCAATCGCGGAATACCATCCCATGTGTATTCCATGAGTGCGCAGGCGTTTCGCGCAGGGATAGTTTAAGGGCCCAGAGCCTGTGTTCCTTGGGAAATTTTGCTTCGAAGGCGAGTAAAAATTCCTTAATGTTACTGGAGTCCCCAAAGTGGGGAAAGTCTCTTACCTCGAAAGAGATGCAACGGAAATTCCCTGTAACCTGAAGACATCGTAGCACCGAAACCTCATGCAACTGGCCCTGCCAATTCTCTAGTTCCCCATCAAAGTCGTATAGGCATACACTATCCTTTTCCCAGCATAGTACTCCTTCCGTCGTGGGGTTAATCCAATCTTCGTCCTATGTGGTGAGCTTGTAGATGTGATCCACCTCCTCCACATCCTGCATCGGCTCTATATACCACATGCCTTCTGTGGGATCCAATAGTACTATTACTTGTGTGTCGTTATTTTCAAATACCATGCCACGATTTTTGAGATTGATCACACCCCCCATATCTATAGCCCAGTCTAGTCCTAGGAGTGCAATGTATGGATCCGCATCTTCCACTATTTCTATTACCTCAAAGTCAGCTTAGACTTTTACTTTTATGATATCTACCATGATTTTTGGTAGCCTTCCAAGAGAGATGATCTTTTGTTGATTTTCCATGTGCAGCTGGATGGTGGACCATTCCAATTTAGGTTCTCCCATTTGTTTCCATGTTTTCTTTGGTAATACGTTTGCATCTGATCCAAGGTCCAAAATAACTTGATCCATCTCGTAGTCACCAATCTGCGCAATCAACCACATTTCTCTTCCGGTGCATTTTTTATACCTGTATAGCTTGTGTACATCCTTGGTCCCAGGAGTCGGATCGGGCCGAGTTGTACAGCTACTAATTAATGCTTGAAGGTTCTCTATAACCTTTGGGCTACGTAGCAGCTTCATACGTGCCTGAGGAAAGGGCTCAACCCCATCAACTATCTTGAGGTGTGTCGGTACCTGCGCAGTAACTGCTATTGTCTCTTGTCCATTGCTTATGTTCGATCCTTCTTGAGAGGTCATAGGATCCCTGGCAGCCGCTTCCTTCTCTCCCTGGGTGACCATACCACTGCGTGTTATGACTTTGACACTCGGGTTTCTGTTTCTTAGCTCAGCTTTAACTATTTTAACATTATTTGTATGGGTGGGTTGTTTTTCCTACATCTTGGCTATTAAAATTGGGAAATATTCAACCACATGGTCCATATGTCTACAATATTTGCACAATTTCCTTGTGGGATTTGGGCATTCCCTGGCAAAGTGTCCTACCTCCCCACAACTATAATAGATTAGCTGCCCATGTCCTCGTCCTGCGCTTCCTCCCCGATCTCCCCTGCCCCTTGCTGGAGATCCACCAAATCTCGCAGGAGATCTTGGCGACGCAGGGTCTGATTGTACCCTATACAAGTTCCCACAATCTATCATCAAGTCGTAAGTGTGACAGTTCTGCTCATTGTGTCCTACCGACCGGCAGAACCTGCACCACTGTTGCTTCAGTTTTGGGACATACGCACCTAGCCGAGGGCAATGGTTCATATCATGCAGCCCTGCTACACGACAGTCATCGCACCACAGTGCAGGTCTGCTTGAGCCTAGTTGTGACAGGATGGGTTCCCCACTCGCTCTTGGGCGGACCGGACTAGGTCCTCTTACCTGCATGTAATCTTCCAATAGAGGGCACTGATTCTTCGTATGGCCAGATACCCGACATCGTATGCACCAAAGATCTGCGCTGGCTCCTTTTCCTCATTCCTTTCGCAGGTTTTGAATTTCCATGTGCATAGCTCTGAGCTTCTCATGAATTTGTTGTAATCCCACCGAAGTATCTTCTCTAGGCGCAACTTCTAGTTTCATAGAGACTTCCACAGCTTTTTCCTATGACTCAAAGGTTTGGTGACTCATTGGCGTACGTAGGTGGGGTAACTGCGTAGTGCTGAACCATTTCGTATGTTGTTTATCGTCATACTCAAATCCTCCTTCCCTGATTTCTTTCCTCAATCGCTGATTAGCCTCCCATACAGACTCAGATGCACCTTACTTGACGTCCTTTACTTCTGCTACCAACTGAGAGTAAGATTTTGGCTTTCGTAATTGTTGCTTCAGAGCGTCCTTAATATCTTGAATAGATGCACTCTCGTTCTGAGAAATGTATCACATATACCAGTCCAATTCTCTATCCTTGAATGCCAGGGACAGCTGCGCCCTCTTCACCGTATCATTTTTCACATTTTGCGCAGTCCAGACGGAGTCTGCAACAAACCAAAATCGGTCCATATCGTCATCCCCTACCCCCTTGAAGGTAGGTAGTCTCAGGTGCGCAGCCATATCACTGTTCGGCGAGGGTGGTGGTATGGGTGAGTTCTTACCTTTCTGCGGCTTGGGCGGTGGTGTAGCCAGGGGGTCTTGCATAGCCATTTATGACATAGGGTTATAGGAAAATCTTCCCCCATCGAGGTTGGTCTAATAGTATTTACCACTATGCTGACGCTCTCATCGGGATCCGAGGTCATTCAGTCGATGTGACTACACAGAATACTTTCTCGCACAATAGTATCTAAATCAGCAATGGCAGCATATTCAGGAACTTGCCCCGGAATCCTTTAAAGAATCTCTGCTCAGCCTTGGAGTAAGAGACAAACTGATCAATAGAAAATTTCGTCACAAATCCTCCTAGCACACTGTCCACCTAGTGATCCACCGTGCGAGTGATGGTATTACCGGTTCTTTCCAACTGCTGGATCAACTCTGGAGTCCACTGAGTGACTCGTTCGT
The DNA here is from genome assembly GCA_034641835.2 of Pinus albicaulis. NCBI lineage: Eukaryota > Viridiplantae > Streptophyta > Pinopsida > Pinales > Pinaceae > Pinus > Pinus albicaulis. Next base: position 949,223,480 of record CM076575.1, on the reverse strand, counting down.
GCTTCCAACACTTCTGGAATTCTACCAGCCAAGCCAGCCACTCCTGAAGCTCGATTGCAAATGTCACAAAGAAAATTTCGTAGCTTTCTATAAGAATGTACCTATTTTTCCACTTTTCTGTCGTTAACTTCATGCTGCGATTTTCTTTCACTGCAAACTCCTGAATCTCCTTTTCAAACCACTCCTCAATTTCCTTCCTTTCATACTTCTAGTATTCTCTTGTCATTACCCGATCCCTTCCTCAAAATGCTCCAAGTCCCAGTAATGGAACCATTTGTTGGCTCGAGGGGTCCTAACCCAAGTTCGGAGTTCAAGGTTTGCCAAAAAACCCTTATACTACTGGCCATTTCGGCAGAGACCTTCTTGCGCAGGTCAAAGTCTCACCCGAAGTACTATGGGTAGGTGCTGGAACCAGGTTTCCTCACCCTGAGAAAGGGTAGGTAAGGCAAGTACAGTTGCGTCTGGCCCTGTGATGACCAGATCACTTCTTTCTGCACAGGGTTTACATGTCTCCATGTGCGCAAGGTCTACAGTGTTTGATAATTATACACTTCTATGACAGTAGCACAATATTTCATAAAAAAAAAATAGAACAGATCCAGATACAGTAAACACACTTACACAGAAATTTTTTAGCTTGAATATAGAATGTGCATAATACAGTAATTACCAATGAGTTGCACAAACAATACACCTAGATTCAGTTCTCAAACAACCTTTCTTACTTATCAATTCATCAATTCCTTCTTACAATACCCATTCTAGCCTGCGCACACAGCAGCAGGGTCCTGTTGTGGTAAAACACAACCCCCCCATTTTTAACTTGTTCACTTCAAATAATGGGGACCCTTTCTATAATTTTTTGGCTAAATGCCTTTTAGGATTTTTATTTATTTGATTATCCTACGCGATTGTTAATTTTTCATTTTCTTTGTATTCTTGTTTTGATTGCTTTGTTAAAATTAATTTTTAATAAGCTTCCCATTGATGCTTGTTTTACCTCATTTGGTCAAGTGGTTTGAAAATGGTACTCTTTTAAAGTCCCATCATTTATCTAGTCTGGGTTAAAAATGCTATTTTTATTCTTTTTATTTATTTTTGGAGTAGCTGTAGTTTAGAAATTTTCATAACTAAACTAAACATCAATAAAATAAAACCAAAATAAAAATTGATATTTAACATTAAATTTTGAGATTAATTAAATTAATTATTATAATAAAATATAATTAATTTAATTAAAATTAAAACTTAATATTAAAAAATATATATAAAAATAAAAAAATAAAAAAAATTTACATCACATATCGCAATATCGGATCCATCTCAATTTTTTAACATGCACATTTGAAAAAGCCTGATCCAAGGTTCTTACGATATGCGATGTGTTAAAAGTTTTTAATATAAAGTTTTTGTTTCACCCCTTATGCCTCCCGTACCTCCACCTCACTCACCCTCACGTCACACTCCACTCACGATATCCCTCCATAATCTCACATGGATGACTGAATGGGTGTGGATTGATTTCAATGGTTTGATTTGTGAATTAATAGGTGTGGATTGATTTCAACAGTTTGTTTAATGGATTTTGGGTTTGGATTGATTCCAATGGTTTGTAAATTAATTTTTATATTTTTATATTATAATAATTATATTATAATTATATTTATTATAATTTTAATATAATTTGAATTATAATATTAATCATATTTAAATTAACTTTTTCAAATAATTTGTATATTAATTTAATTTTGTAACTTAATTAATTTCTAAATTAGATGATAATTAATTAGAATTAATTGTATATATTAGTTAGTTAATAATTAATTTAGAATTAATTATTAGATAATTAGAATCTAATTTAGGATTAAATTTCTAATTAAAAATTCGGATTTTTAGCCCAACAACAGAATTTCCAGATTTATGCTAGATTTGACTCATCAACTTTGGAAGCTCATAGAATGAGTTTTACTTGGCCAAATGAGGCCCAGGACGGCTCATTGGAAAGATAAAATCAAGGAGAACATTTCTGAGGAGGTTCCACTAATAGATTTGGTCATTAATTGGGTCAAAAATCATGCAGAAGATCAAGCTCCGAATTTTTAAAACAAAATCAATTTTCTGATTTATTTTCTGCATTTTCATTTGTCCAAACCTCTTCTAATTTCATATTCATTCGTCAATAATATCCTTGGCTAATTAAACCATCCCAGGCATCAATAGAGGGCTTATATTTTATTTTCAATTATTTATTTAAATTAAATTTGATTGGGTTTGTTTTAATGCCAGAAATGGTATTTTTATTTTATTGTTACATTTTAATTCATTTTGATTTCTTTTTGCAGGAAAACAGTAGAAGATATATGGAGAAAAAGACCTCAATCAATGAAAATGCTCTAGCAACTAAAGATGGGAATTTTGAGCAAATAAAATTGGATTGCGCAAATTTCTCTTTAACAAACTTTCATCTGAAGGATTCCTTTGCAAATATTATAAATATGAGATTGCAGAATGTAATAATGGGCTGCTCTCCTCTACAATTCTAGAATTATAAAAGCACTTTTGTAATAGGGATTTAGAGTTGTAGGTGGGAGGAGTGGAATCTCAGATCTGGGGATTATTGAGGTTTTTCTTTTATATCCTGAGTTATGTATAATGAACAGAGTTTTCACTATTGTAGCTTTGATTTTGAAAGCATAAGCTTAGGCATTGTAAAGGACTATTAGAGACCGGAGCTGGAGAAATGGATTCAACAAATTGGTATTTCGAATACTATTATTTTAAATGCTGGTTTTATTTTATGATAACAGGAATGGTGTCAATTTACTTACATATTTGTGCACTTTTGTCGGTATGGGTAATTTCCTTCTTTTTTATGTTGTTATTTATCTCTGCTCTTATGGGCTGAATTCTGATTTCTGAGTAACTATTTACTCATAAATCTATGTTTTAATATTGGATGAATAAATAGTGATATGTTGTGAACTTCTTCCGCATATTATTGTTTGATAATTCAAGTTACTAATTTAATGATCAATACCATTTTGTGAACTATTTCCTGAGTGTTGTTGATTGATTATTTCAGTTAAAAGGTCTCAATAGGATGTGTTTTTCTATCCATAATGTCAGTTAATTGAACTATTTCATTAACTTGATATTCATTATAAACAAACCATATTTCAATCTCAATATTATAAATACCCGCTCTTGGTTGGGTTAGATCTATATCTGCCTAGTTAAGATAGGATTAAGATAGTTTCTTTTTCTTGCATCTTAGAATAAGTTTTCATTTAGATTAATTTCTACATTCTTTTAAGTCCTCTTCCGAAAGAGGAAAACTTTAGTAGTGGATTGGCTGAGCCCTAAATCAGCTTAAGGATCACTTTCTTGCCTGATCAGTAAGAAGAATGATCTGATGTCTCTTTTCCATTGGTGAATGAAAGTCATATTTTAAAGCCATTGGAGATTGAGAGAAGGTAACTGGACCTAGTTGAACTAGTCGGAACCACCATTCCAAACGGAAAAGGAGCTGCTTTAAGGTCTGGACCGGGTGGACATCCCCCATGTTGTTGCAGCGATTTTCGAGGCTTCAACATTTTGGCACTAGAAGGAGGGCCTGAAACTTATTGTCTGTTGGAGTCTTTTCAATTTTAACATTTTATTTAATCACGATGGCTCCTTTTAATCTTCCAATTTGGAGTTGTATCCATGGACGTGCATCTTCCAATACTCCACTCGAAGTGGTAAGACTCTTGTCTCAGGTAAAGTTTAATGGTGAGAGAAATTCTTCTGCTTTTAATCATGTCCTTCAATTTATTCAAAATGTTTCCAATTATGATTTTCAAGGAATTGATGAAGGCATCTTATGCAGAATTTTTACTCTCACATTTGCGGGAGAAGCCAGAAAATGGTGTAGAACTCTTACGTTTGCCTCAATTCACAGCTGGGATCAATTTGTTACAATTTTCATTTGTAGATTTGACAGCTATAATTATGATCAGGTATGTGATGAAATTGAATATCTACGAAAAGAAAATGAATCTGTTAGAGATTTTAATATTCGATTTCATTTGAATTGTTTAAAATTTAATGTCAAAGATGAACCTATGAAAGAAGAATCACTAGATTGGTTTGAACATAATTATTCTCTTCCCCCTAGTCCCGATCCATATGAAATTATTTCAAGCTTTGTTCCATCCCCTTCTAACATAAATGAGAATTCCAATTTGGGTGTGCAAATAAATTGTGATGAAGAGGTTTCAAAAAGCTTGGAAAATATTTCTAATCAAATGCAAGAAGACAACAACAACAATTTTGGAGAAAGAACTGCATTGGAATCAGAAATTTACTCTCTATTAAATTCAGAAAATCAGATTGAAAATCAGCAAGTGCAAACAGCATTCAAAGTTAATAATAGCATGCAAAATGCTGTACAAATTTCTGAATATTTTCATGAAGAGAAACTGCTGAAATCAGAGCAACAAAGCAATCTTCTTCAAAAAAGCATGAGTACACAAAGGAATTCTTTAGAATCTAAAATTTACAATGAGCATAATGTACAAGAATTCTCAAACAGAAACATTTTTAAATGCATTATTTCAGATTCACATTTTTCCTTTTATCCTGATATTTTTAATGATTGTAATTTTTCTCCTCTTGGTGTTAATGATATTTCAGAAAATACAGAGGCTGATCTAAATGAATTACCATTAAGTTTTTATCAATATAAAGAAACAATTAATGATCATTCTTTTGCCATTAATGAACATGAAATTCTTGTTCCTTCGTGTTTGGATATATTGGATAAGATTGAAGGGAATTCTAAAGAATCTTGTGAAGTCCTTTATGATAATTACTATGACATAGAATATGTTGATTTCTATTTTTCTTAAGAGAATTCTCATGATAAAATTCAAATAACATCTGAGAATGAGGAACATTTCAATTTAGAAATTATTCCAACTAATCCTCATTCTAAAGCAGATAATCATCTTCATGATTTCACTATTCGAGAAAATATTCCAATTTATGATTCATATCATGATCAAGCTTTCATTCCTGTTCATAATCATAATTCATTTTTTTCACAAGTTGAAATTTGAAATTACTCAAATTCCATAATTCTGGCCAATCCTTGTGAAAAAGAAATTATTTCAAAACAATCCCACTTGTGCTGTAACATTAGTTGTAACAATAGTGATTTAATTTTATTTTTTCCTTACCTATTTTTTATAAAATCAGATTTATTTTTAGATTTTATTTTAGACATTTTTGATACATTACACTAGCATATTGAGCACTTTACTATCAAACATTCAATTGATGCATTGCCCTGTTGGAAAATTGAAGTTTTATATTATAATCAAAAGCATCAAAATCTATTTCAATTTCAATTTAAATCAATGATAATGTTTTATCAAAAGCTTCTACCTTCTCAAAGGAAATATCAACAAGAGAATGTATTTTTAGAAATCTTCCAGTAATCCAATTTAATTAATAATTTTCCATTTCATTTGAAATATTTCCATCCATTTTTCATTAATTCAATTGAAAAATATTTGGAAAGTTTTCCTTCATGGAAGATTGTCAATAGTTTAACATTTACATATAACACTAACAGTTTCTTCCAGACCTTTGAATCTAAAATCTCATATCTACAATCTGGCCTATTATCTCTTTCTTTGAATATTTCCCAATCCTTAATAGAAATCCATCCATATTTCTATGATCCAATTGGTATTCAATTGGAAAGGAAAATTCAAGAGAAAGAGATTTTCATTGAGTTGCTAACAATAACTGTGCATTTTACTTACAGATTTATTTTTCTTAGTTCAATAATATTTCTATTTTTATTACTAACATTTGAATTGTACATACATGCAGATATTAAAATGAGAAAATAGTTACACTGGAAATATGACTATACCTAGTCAACTTCATGTATATGGTTATAATAGGAGTAGAATTAATTTAGTTATTTTGTTTTATGTAGTTAACTTATTTTTAATAATTCTGCAGATTAAAAATAAAGGAAGCAATCAACCCTTCTCATATCATATACACATTCAAGGAAATATTTACCTCTCATCAGAAAATTTCTAATTCTTCTTTCCCATTTTTAAATCAAAATCTATCACAGCAATACCTCTACCCATGAATACATCTCTACCTATTTTTAAATAATGTATTGAAAAAATTTAATTGAGTATGCACCTGGCACACATTTAAATCTGTGTTGATATTCTCCACGACTAGTGGCTTTATCCCATTGGGACCTTTAGTTTATTATCTGATGTTGTAATACGCATCATATTTATTTACTAAAGGCATTATTAAACAGTCACTATAACAATACAGATTTTTCTCAAGTTAATTCGGAATGAGCACAGGTAATAAATTGTTGTTTCAATTCAAAAGGGAAGACTATATTCATATTTATTTCTGGTAAATTTTATATTTCCTGAACATGAACAAGCAGATTTTATTTAAGATGATTGCTCACTCTGATTTAGAATAAATGATGATATGATTTTGAACAAAGGCAAAATTTTGATAAATCGAAGGAAAAATTTGAAGATTCATGAGGTAAAAAAACTACAGAGAATTTCCTTCTAGGTATGCATTCACAAGTTCATTCTCATCTATTATTAGTTTCTCTTTTTCCTAGTTCATTTTTTATTTTTGTTTTGTTTTATTTGCAGGTTTTCATTTGTTTTCGAAACTTGAAGTAAGAAGCAAAGCCATTTCAAATTTGCAATAGGTTCAGGGAAATTTTATTTTGAGATTCATTAGAATTTGAACATTTTTTTCTTTTTCTTTCAACCATCAAAAAACCCAATTGAAATTTCAAGCAATATCATAGGATTCAACTTGATTTTCATATTCCTGATACTTCAGCAAAAATGTTTGCAATAATACCATCCCACTTGTCTTCGTCAATAATTTCATTCCGATATCACATCATCCACTTCACAACCATTTGTAGCGAAATATTTCATTGGAAGTAGCTTTTAGCATTTTTTATAACAAATTGTTCATAAAATATCTTCGATGTATTACCTCGCTCATATGTCATATCGCATTTCGCATATCAGAGGTTTGCAGTTGAATATACTTCCATGATCATGAATCACTGATCTCCGATAAACGACTTTACCGATATTGCGATGACCACATAATGCCAGACCCGATATGAAATTAAAATCAAGTTTATAAAATATCGCGTCCAACCAATCACAATAAAAGTAGGAGCATAATTTTAAAGGGTCGATGTCCCAGATCCGATATGTTACTAAATTTTCATCATAAAATTATCGGGTCAACTCTTCATCGCATATCGGTGTATCAAAAATTGTTACATCATGTGCTTAAAATTGCCGATCGCGATTTCCGATTAGTCACATCATTCATCGCATATCGGAATCATAAGAATCAAATTGTGTTACATCAGGTACCAAAAAGTTCGCCAATTGCCGATTAGCTACGTCATCCATCGCATCGCCAATATTGGAATTTCCAACATGATTATTCTCCGATATTCCAGTACGCTGATATCGCAATCGCTTCATCGCATTTTTATTCATGGCCATACCACTATTCCAAATTTACGATGTGCAATGTGCAATGTGCAAAGTACAAATCGCGAGATGCGGTGTACGATCTGCAAATTGCAGCATGACTGTCCCCGATTCAAAATATAAAATTTCTTCAATAGTGTGATCGCTACATCTCATCGCACATATTTTTTTCGCATGATCTCATATCAACAATTTTCTATTTCAATCGTCGATGCGATAAACTCTAACGCATGCCTCTACATGCAATGCGAATCATTTGATAAGGCGATGTGTTATTTTAAAAGCAAGCGTGGGCAACCACTATGGTAGGAAAGCAAATAATGACCAATTTGCAGTATATTTAAATCATTTCGATTTCTCATATATTTCAATTTTAAATATATAATTCCGTAATTAAATATGGAATTCAAGACATCTCTATTTTCATATTTAAATTTTATTATTTTAGATTTGATCTTGATTCTAGACAATTTATAAAATCATGGAGTTTATATGAAACTTATAATATTTTGAGAAACATTCGTTACTGCAAATTCGCATTCTCATTTCTGATGCATTTCTTTTAATTTCAATTCCCTTGAGCACTGAGCATTCCATTTTTACATTTTACTGCTTGCTTTAGTGTAAATAAAATAAATAATGATTTTGGGTTATAGGATTTTGGTTAGTTTGACTTATTCATGTTTTTAATGTTAATTAAAATAAGAATTCAACTAGTTTGGAGAAACTGATACCTTTTAGGTAAGATCAAAAGCAATTATCCAATGGTAAGATTCATGTACCCACTTTCATTAATTTCCATTTAATTACTTTAAATTTCAGTTTTAATTTTCCGATATATAAATCTATTTTGCAGCTCTTCATAAAAGCTTCCAATCCTCTGCCAGATCATATTTTCGAAGTCCATACTCTTATCCTGGATTTATTTCAATAAGCAGCAATAATATTTATCGAAACAGCTACACCAGGAAGTTTCTGAAATTTTAGTTTGTTTCTTTAAGCATTTTTTTATTAGAAAATGATTAAGATGATGCTTTGAAACAAGAAGATTGATATCAGACAGAAAAATTTTCGTTGTGGCTGAAATGATCATCACTGCTATCCAAAAAGCCTAAAAACACTTACAACCCTACAAGGTATGATTTTTCTAAATCTCAACATAAGAAGGACTGATTACACGATTATTTTCTTTTTCTTCATATTGTTGAGACAATGGTATAACCATTCTTGTTAGAGTTTGTATTTCAAAAACTTGGATATTCCTTTCCATTTTTAAAAAATTTCTTCATTTTTATTTTTGCTGATTTCTTTCTCATTTTAGCATAAGAATTATTTTCCTTTGGTTTTTAGTTTTGATTTTGGTGACCTTGCCATGATTTATATGGAAAGCCTACTTGTTACCTAACAATGGTTAGCATATATCGAGAAAAATTGTTAGTAGTCACCTATTAGCTTTTTCTTAAATCTCTTAGTAAAGTTTGATTTTCTTATTGTAAAGGTAGACATATTTAAGGAAGAGATTACCAATTTAGAGAAGTTGACAAAGTATCATAAAATCTGGAGAAATTTATTTTTCATCAAAATTGTAATCATTTTGAGATTTCAATATTTTATTAAGATCTTTCAAAGTTCTATTATCAGTCAAGAAAAGTTATTTTTAACCAAGTAAAGACACTTTACAGCAAAGCACCTTTTAACTCTAAAATTGTCATTCTTAACTCTTAATGAGTCAATGATTCTCCCTGTCCCAAAGAGTCTTATTTTTCTAGAGTATAATCCAGAGATATATTTAAACTTAAAAGATAAGAGGTCTCATCATGAGCCTACTTACCATGATCATAGGGGAAAAATATGCTGACATTACCAAAACTACTAAACAAACCAGGGTAATGGCTTATGATTGCAAACAATTATAAGATAAGAGGTCTCATCACGAGCCAGCTTGTTCAGTCCAATTATAACCAGTGAATGGCATTGCCAACTATCTGGCTACCAAACCAGGATAATGGCTTTTAAGATTCAGAAAAAAATAAAAATAAATAAATAAATAAATAAACATATATAAATGGATTTATCTCTAGGTCAATAATTCTTAAAAAGATGGGATTCTGAATCATTGGTGATTAAAAGGTAACCCTGTCGAGACTATAGATGTTTGCTGGTAACAGTGGCTCTACCTATGATAAATGAGTATATTTTAAAAGCTAAGTTGTAAAGCGACCCCTGCTTTATCTCTACAACTAATTAAGGACTAATATAGAGTTTTGAAATATTTTAATTAAGAAGGAATTTTAAGAAAGATTATGGTTAGATGATTCTTGCTTTTATTCAGACTAATGAACATAGTCAAGCATTTCAAGCATAATTCTCTCTTCTTTAATTAGTTTTACTTTATTTTAGGAAAATATTATTCATATCAAACAGAGATAACTGGTTCTTCTCCCGTGTGTCGCCATTGTTTTGGTAAAACACAACCCCCCCATTTTTGACTTGTTCACTTCAAATAATGGGGACCCTTTCTATAAATTTTTTGCTAAATGCCTTTTGGGATTTTTATTTATTTGATTATCCTACGCGATTGTTAATTTTTCATTTTCTTTGTATTCTTGTTTTGTTTCTTTGTTAAAATCGATTTTTAATAAGCTTCCCATTGATGCTTGTTTTACCTCATTTGGTCAACTGGTTTGAAAATGGTACTCTTTTAAAATCTCATCATTTATCTACTCTGGGTTAAAAATGCTATTTTTATTCTTTTTATTTATTTTCGGAGTAGCTATAGTTTAGAAATTTTCATAACTAGACTAAACATCATTAAAATAAAACCAAAATAAAAATTGATATTTAACATTAAATTTTGAGATTAATTAAATTAATTATTATAATAAAATATAATTAATTTAATTAAAATTAAAACTTAATATTAAAAAATATATAAAAAAAATAAAAAAAATTACATCGCATATCGCAATATCGCAATATCGGATCCATCGCAATTTTTTAACATGCACATTTGAAAAACCCCGATCCAAGGTTCTTGCGATATGTGATGTTTTAAAAGTTTTTAATATAAAGTATTTGTTTCACCCCTTATGCCTCACGTACGTCCACCTCACTCACCCTCACGTCAACCTCACCTCACACTCCACTCACCATATCCCTCCATAATCTGACATGGATGAATGAATGGGTGTGGATTGATTTCAATGGTTTGTTTTATGAATTAATAGGTGTGGATTGATTTCAATGGTTTGTTTAATGGATTTTGGGTTTGGATTGATTCCAATGGTTTGTAGATTAATTTTTATATTTTTATATTATAATAATTATATTATAATTATATTTATTATAATTTTAATATAATTTGAATTATAATATTAATCATATTTAAAATTTTCAAATAATTTGTATATTAATTTAATTTTGTAACTTAATTAATTTCTAAATTAGATGATAATTAATTAGAATTAATTGTACATATTAGTTAGTTAATAATTAATTTAGAATTAATTATTAGATAATTAGAATCTAATTTAGGATTAAATTTCTAATTAAAAATTCTGATTTTTAGCCCAGTAATAGAATTTCCAGATTTATGCCATATTTGACTCATCAAATTTGGAAGCTCATAGAATCAGTTTTACTTGGCCAAATGAGGCCCAGGATGGCTCATTGGAAAGACAAAATCAAGGAGAACATTTCTGAGGAGGTTCCACTAATAGATTTGGTCATTAATTGGGTAAAAAATCATGCAGAAGATTAAGCTCCAAATTTTTAAAACAAAATCAATTTTCTGATTTATTTTCTGCATTTTCATTTGTCCAAGCCTCTTCTAATTGCAGATTCATTCGTCAATAATATCCTTGGCTAATTAAACCATCCCAGGCATCAATAGAGAGCTTATATTTTATTTTCAATTATTTATTTAAATTAAATTTGATTGGGTTTTTTTTAATGCCATAAATGGTATTTTTATTTTATTGTTACATTTTAATTCATTTTGATTTCTTTTTGCAGGAAAACAATAGAAGATATATGGAGAAAAAGACCTCAATCAATGAGAATGCTCCAGCAATTAAAGATGGGAATTTTGAGCGAATAAAATTGGATTGCGCAGATTTCTCTTTAACAAACTTTCATCTGAAGGATTCCTTTGCAAATATTATAAATATGAGATTGCAGAATGTAATAATGGGCTGCTCTCCTCTGCAATTCTGGAATTTTAAAAGCACTTTTGTAATAGGGATTTAGAGTTGTAGGTGGGAGGAGTGGAATCTCAGATCTGGGGATTATTGAGGTTTTTCTTTTATATCCTGAGTTATGTATAATGAACAGAGTTTGCACTATTGTAGCTCTAATTTTGAAAGTAGAAGCTTAGGCATTGTAAAGGACTATTAGAGACCGGAGCTGGAGAAATGGATTCAACAAATTGGTATTTCGAATACTATTATTTTAAATGCTGGTTTTGTTTTATGATAATAGGAATGGTGTCAATTTACTTACATATTTGTGCACTTTTGTCGGTATGGGTAATTTCCTTCTTTTTTATGTTGTTATTTATCTCTGCTCTTATGGGCTGAATTCTGATTTCTGAGTAACTATTTACTCATAAATCTATGTTTTAATATTGGATGAATAAATAGTGATATGTTGTGAACTTCTTCCGCATATTATTGTTTGATAATTCAAGTTACTGATTTAATGATCAATACCATTTTGTGAACTACTTCCTGAGTGTTGTTGATTGATTATTTCAGTTAAAAGGTCTCAATAGGATGTGTTTTGCTATCCATAATGTCAGTTAATTGAACTATTTCATTAACTTGATATTCATTATAAACAAAACATATTTCAATCTCAATATTATAAATACCTGCTCTTGGTTGGGTTAGATCTATATCTGCCTAGTTAAGATAGGATTAAGATAGTTTATTTTGCTTGCATCTTAGAATAAGTTTGCATTTAGATTAATTTATACATTCTTTTAAGTCCTCTTCCCAAAGAGGCAAACTTTAGTAGTGGATTGGCTGAGCCCTAAATCAGCTTAAGGATCACTTTCTTGCCTGATCAGCAAGAAGAATGATCTGATGTCTCTTTTCCATTGGTGAATTAAATTCATATTTTAAAGCCATTGGAGATTGAGAGAAGGTAACTGGACCTAGTTGAACTAGTCGGAACCACCATTCCAAACAAAAAAGGAGCTGCTTTAAGGTCCGGACCGGTTGGTCATCCCCCATGTTGTTGCAGCGATTTTCAAGGCTTCAACAGGTCCCCACACAGCAGGACTCTGGATCTCCGCGCACACAGCCAACAGGTGTCCTTTCCCCAAAAACTCAAACAAATATATTAAACCATAGTTCACATCAATAGCTCTTTCTTTCTCTACCTTACAATTCAAAATGTTCATCTATTTATAATAATCTAGCCTAAACTTTCCTTTGGTCCACAAACCGTGGTTTTCGGACCCTTGGTTTACCCTTTCACCCATTACAACGTTTTCAGGGCTTTGACCCACCCCAAAACCCTTGCACTAGCCTAATTATAATAAAAAATATACAAAATCAGACCAGTTTCGCAACTCGTAGGAGACCCTATTCCAACATATGGTTTCTCAATCCACATATTCCATTATGGCTAAGAAAACTGATGTTGTATCCTCTTCTATGTTTGCAATGTAACTAGAGATACATTTATATGGTGGCTTGTACGTCCCATCTAGTTACCAATCGTTATCTGGTACCTTTTATGGTGCAACATCCAATCCATGGACTTCTCCCATGTCATCCTATTCTAGAATCAAATTTGGCACTTCTTTGATGACCACTACATAGTATGTTCTTCCTCCTCCATCCCAAACTTCGGTAGAGAAGAAACATGGTCCTTATGTAGTGGGAATGGACACCTACAACAACATAATCCAGCTTATACTAGGTATCCTCCTCTGAGGGTGTAGTTTCCTTCATATTCTCCTCCTCTTTTAGTAGGGCCAACCTGTTGTTTAAACATTTCCATCTCCTAACAAATTATTACAATCTAGTGCTCACCCTCATTCGATTCCTTCATATTCGGGAATTCCTTCCACTCCTTGGAAAACTACATCACCCATACAACCAGACTCGGTTCTAAATAAAGTTCAAACCTTGCAAATTTTCCTACCTAGATTTTAAATTCCCATTTTTCAACCTATGTCTCAACCTATTCAAGCTCAATTTGATGTAGGTCAAGCTTCACAGATTGCACCTCTTACTCAACCTCTTCCACCGGTATCTGGGGCATCCTAAGTCCCACTTGCGTAGCCTCTTCAAGGTACCTTACATCCTCCACTGATTTTTTCGCCTATTTCTCAAATCCAAATGGGTTAACCTGTATATGGTATGGCACAAGCACAACCTACCCCACCTTACCTAGGGATGATGAAAAATCCCACAGGGAAACCATATCAAGGTATTCCTCAAACGCCTTACCAAGGTCGACAAATGCAATTCCATCCATTTCAAACTTTGGAAGGTTATCCTAGAACTGGGCAGCTAGGTTATTCTTATCGAGGTTATCAGAATACTCTCTATCTATAAGTGAAGATACTTGTTTCTCAAGCCACTCCATCCTATCGAGGATTCCCACCACCAAACTTTAATCAGTAATTAGCATTTGTGGCGACTCTTGAATTTCAGATCTGACCTGGCTTACAACTGATATAGTTTGTCGCTCTCCTTGGTGGTTGTTTATTCCTACAAAATTTCCCACTGATATACCAGAGTTCAATGGAATCCCCTAGACGACCCTTTTACAAATGTTATGACATATCATTTATGGTGTTCTTTAAAATCTCTGAATGATGACTCTATTTGATTATGTATTTTCTATAGGACACTTATTGGTAGAGAAGAAAAGTGTTATATTGAATTTCCGTGAGCTTCGTTCGACAACTTTATTGCCTTAGCGACCACATTGTTAACTCATTTCTAGTTGTCCATTCGCCATGAAACTAGAACTAAAATTTTGAATTCTTTCAAAAAATTTGACTCCACTCATATCTCTGATCATATTCATGAGTGGTGACATCATATTCGTTTAGTAAAATCCTTCATTTCTGACCAATTATTATCTAAATGGTTTATAAAGTCTCTATTACCATCCCTAATGAAATACTTTGCTAAAGGAAGTGTTTTGACCGAAGAGAAAGTAATTGCTTGTTCCCAATATCTTGATCTTATTTATACCGAATCTGACACGATCTATGATAAAATACAAAATTCTCCATGAATTTCAAATATTTTTCAACAACCTCCCGATAAATAATAACATGTCGCTGATGGCGTGATTTATTTTTCTAGCCAACAGTCAGTGAGTAAACCATCTGGTTCGACTCTTGTTGTGGCTACCCAAAACCTCTCTTCCAATATTCCTACAGCTTCTACTTCCTATATCAATGTTTTTCAATCCAAAAAAGGTAAATCTCAATAACCAAGAAGTAAGAAGAGAGGCAAAGGTAAAAATTATAAATATAATCCTCTGTAGGAAAAACAAAATAACTAGTCTTCTAAAGAAAATTAGAAATCTTGTAATCCATGTTTAACCTGTAATGAGGAGCATTTCACCCACGACTATCCACACCTAGAGAAAGTAAATCAATTTATGAAATAATATGCTACGCTCGTTGTGTTGACATATCCATTTCCCAATCATGATACTAACATGGCTACTTAGGATCCCACTTCCTCTTCCTTACTTATGATGCTTTCCCCCACCAAGCCAAAAAATGATGTTATGGTGGCAACGAGAAGTAAGGCCTGTGGTACTTTGAATTCCTTGACTGTCCAGGATACTACTCAAGTAGACAGTTCTACTTCCTTTGCTTCAGATCCTATTCCAAAGGAAATTCCTAATAAATTAACAATTAAACCCCCCAAGGGTGTTTTTCATAAATCCACATTCAACCCTCATGTGAGAGCTGCACGTAATTATAACATAGTTGAGGATTTGTCTCAAGATCCTTTAGCTATTTCAACTCCAGGTGTTGTGAAATTTCCCCGCCCAGAAGAAGGCTTTACTTTCCACAATTTGAGTTGTTTATCCTTCGAGTTCTAACCTTGTAGTCTTTAATCATGAGAATCATACACCTATAATTACACTGCAATTGCCTTTCATGATTCAGGTTGTTGTTAGAAGTAATACCATCCATCAAACCATTATGGACGAAGGAGCTTCCACCTGCATCATGTCACTTTCTTACTGGAAGGCCATTGGGTCTCCTCAACTCAATTAGTCACAGCCACTCTAAAGGCCTTTGATGCAAGGGGCTTCAAGGATTATGGAATTTTGAGTTCATTACAAATTGAATTAGGTGGCAAGAAGGTGTCACTATAAATTGAATTTATTGACATAGCGTTAGATTACAACCTTCTACGGGGTCATACGTGGGTTTATGCTGTTGCTACTATTGTTTCAACATATTTCATAATGATATATTTCCCTTGTTAGAGGGGGAATCATAGACATTTATCAACTCAGTTTCTTCACCAATAATTCTAAAGTTATTGGAAGCATCACTCCTATGAGAGAAACCCCACATCCATATCAACATGTTGGGTGGGATTACTTAAGGATTCTTCCCTTATGGGAACCTTTTCACTTCCTCCTCTTCCTTATCCCTTTCTAGAAAACGTGAAGCCAGTTTCCTATGTCAACATGATATCTTCTTGTACTACTCCATCTGATCCTTGGATAGTATCGAATGCATCTAATATTGATACCTTTGGTGACGGTATGCCGCTCAGTCCTATTGAGCTTGACTATGAAGCCATCTCTTCAACTTGTGTGACACACTCTGATTTTTTCTCTTCAATATGGTGGGTTTCTCATTCCTAAGATTATGGTACGTATTCTGATCCTTTCGTCAATACATTCTCAGCTGATGAAAACATTGTGGACATCATGATTCCAGATGATGCGTTGTGGGACGAGAGTCATCATCATTCCTCCTTTCCAAATTCCTCCAAGGATAATATCAGTGATATTTATTCACCCAATTTCATTGATGTTACAGGTCAAAATAACTCCTCATCAGCTCAGAGGAGAAGACAAATATGGAAGGAATACAAAGATCTAAATTAAACCTATTTATGCCAAGGTAACGCCTCTCTATAACAACACAAGAGCGTTATAACACAGCTGATCAGTGAATAGGCCACGTTAGTGGATAGGGAAACGCTCTGTTTACACTAGAGGGCAGCGTTACCCGTGTTTTAAGTTTGAAACAAGAAAAAACCCGCGGAGAATGGTTTGAATCTCCAACTTTTTCTCACAAGAGAGTCAGTACAAAAAGGAAACTGCAAAGCACTAACTCTTATTGGGAATTGCCATAAACAATTGAACTCTCAAAGAAGGCAAAAGCATGGAGGTTGGGGAAACATCTTGGTTTTTTCTATTCATAACTGGTGGAAAGAGAAGGGCAATGATTTCTCTCTCCATCTCCTATAAAATGGAGTTGAAGGCTCTTGGTTCAAGGTCGAAGGATTGTCAATTTTTTGAATACTTGTGAAGTAGAGATCATTGTTGTAGTGTGAAGGTCAAAGGTCAAAGAGGTTCATTGAGAACTTGTTGATCAAGACTTCACCACTTTGAGAGAAAGAGAGATTGGAAGGCTGCGGAGGGCTTGGTGCAACCAACGGTTGTAATCCTCCTTTTTTATAAATCAATAGAATTGTATCTTTTTTGTCCATTCTATGCGTTGATATTGTCATTAATATTTAATAACTTATATAGCATGAGATGAATGGCTTAGATGTGCACAATTTAAATGTTTATTATATATTGGCTTAATTGATAAGAAATGTATGTTATGTTAGAAATTACACGAGTGCTTTAATTGATTGCAGGACCTAGATTTGGAGCTGGTGAAGGAGAACCGCTGCTCCACTACCTAGTGCTCTCCAAAGGATTCCAAGATCATTAAAGAGTTAATCTTATATATTTTTCTATCAAGTGGTTTTAAGTTAATATGAACATGTATATGCCATCTTTGTGAATAGTACAACTAATCTTACTGTCTGCCTCGAGCACTAGAAAGCCCTGAGAGGGATATACGATAACCAACAACCCAAGCATTTTACCCTATAGCAGAATTGGTGACTCCGCTGGGAATTTCCCCATAGTTTCCGGACTGTTTCTTTCCTCCATTCTTCTCTCCTCTATTCACAGATCCTTCCGACCAGTATTTATGCCCAATAGACATTTCAAAAGCTCGCAGAGTTCAATCCTATTTTTGTTTGACCATCTGGAGAATTTTACCCTTGCTAATGCTACCCCTGTAGGTTTTCCAGTGCGTTGTAATGCTAGCTCTTCTTAAATACAATGTGTTAGTCTCTGGATTAACGTTGTCTTTACTCAGAGACAGTGCGTTACTCAACCAAAACTTGTTGTTCCCTACTGTGATTGTGTTTTAGTTGCATATGTTTTGGCCATCAGTATCTCTCCTTGATTGAATCCCTGTGCTTGTTTACTAAGCTGGCATTTCTGTTGTTTGCTCTTATTTGAAAATTTAGTGTCAAAAGCATTTACTTTTTAGAGAAGAATTTTTGTATTTTGTATTTTTAGTTTTTTCTACATCTAGCTGAGTTAATTCTGAAAATTTCAGTTCATAGACTGTTAAGAAGAGGTAGATAGAAGTCTAAATATTTAAAGTTGAACTGTGTTATTTGAATGTTAGTCCATGGATTTTGAAAAGGAACCTCTCCTTGTAGAAATACCCTTCATCGAATTGAATATTTAGAGCATGTTTTGCATGGTTTCTTGAGTCAGAGTCTCATTACATTCATACGTCCACTCCCCCTCCGCAAGACTAATAATCAAGTACACTGAGAATCAAGCGATAATAAAATAAATCACATTACTCTTTTTTGAGCTCACACAAATAGTAGTTCAGGCTAGGATCTTGGGTTAGGAACAGTGATAAAATCACCCAAGATCTCAAAACTTGAAACTAGAGTCATTAACAAGCGAAATCCTACTGCACTCTTATTATTGGGATCGTTCCTTTACCAGAGCTCAGCATGAGACAACACTTGCGTATATAAGAAGGTAGCCTGCCTTCAACTACATCCGGTGGGTGTGTTATATATTGGGGTTCCCTTTGGGGATGTCGAAACTAGATCTGGGATCTAGGTATTCTGCCCATATAGCATATTTTCCTTGACCCTGGACCCCCCTGATGATGTCTGTGATTTGAGCTATCTTTAGTGGCCATACGTTTTAGGGACTTACACAAGGTGACTGGGACGGGTTGCCTTGGTACCTAAAATAGATGGACCCACTCTGTCTTTGGTCTTTAGGAGGGTACTCGTCTTCACGAGAGTGCTTACACCTATCGTCTGAGGTTTCGGCGAAGCTCTAGAGTGACCGTAACTGTATTTTCGACCAAACCTCTCTGTATACTATTGTGATATTGGATTTCATCACCAGCAAACGGTAGTACTCAAACAGGGCACCTTATTTTGGCTGCTTACTAATTGATTTAAGAGAGTCCTTTTTTATTTTTTAGGTATGTGGTTACTATCATTGAGACTTTATAATACATCACAATTCATTAAAATTTGTTAAAAATAAACAGGTCACCGTGGCGTCCTCCGACCCACGCCGTCTGTCTCGACGACAGCAAGGTCTACCTCCTCTAACTATTAAGGAAGAACTGAACCTTGGTGAACCCGTGCCTTCTCCGGAAGAGCAGTCTCCATTGACTAATATTTATTTTCACATAGCCTCATATCATACGGAATTTCCGGAGGACCCTTTCACTGAAGGGGTTGTACCTCATTACAATCCTCCGCTCACTGATCCGTTGGGGCCTGTGATAATTCAGATTCCACCATGCCAAGATATGTCTTCGGCCGCACAAACATCCATTTCACCACCAGCATCCACAGGGTCAATGCCAATGGCAACCATCCCAAGTTCGCCACCATCCTCCCCGCTGGTGGTCAATTCTATGCCATCACTTGGTAACCCCCGTAGTCAACATATACCTAATCCCAACCCTACGGTCATCACAACTGTCAGTAGCTCACTGAATCCTTCGGGATCTACTCCTACCGTGACCACATTGGGACCCACGGTAGCTCCTCCCACGAGTATAACTACTTCGGTGCCTTTTAGCAACCCTTTCAGTTGGAACCCTCTGCTGAGTTCAAACCCCTTGGCCACTATACCAGGGGGCAGTGTCACCAGCACACAGGTAGTAGGAAACATTTCACTTCCCCTGCAATCCTTAGGACAAATGGGACAACCTATTGTCAATACTTTTCCCTTAAGTGGTTCAAATATAGGTGTAGGGTCTATGTCGTTGCCAAATAATGCAAGTAGTAGCATGCCTCTGGGAAAATCTATTGCATCAATTTGGACTAACCAACCCCAACCTCCATCTGGAACGGGAGGGAATTTTTATGCTGGGGGCAACCAACCGTTCGCCCCGCAATAAAATATCCCCTATGGACAACAACAGTATGTCCCTACTCCTCCACCTATAGGAAGTTTTTATCAGATTCCTACTTATCCTCCTCGTAACACATTGATGGGTGGACCCTATGGTCTAAGTAGTCAGCCCATACTGCCTTGGTTAGATTCGGGGGCAAATCCACAATTGCCATTTTTGGCAGCTTTGGACATCCCCGATATCCATAAACTGACTAACGACCCCATCAATCACAACCCACTCTAGCCTTCAGTACCGCATAGGATTCCTTTTGACATCCCAAAGTTCGATGGGAAACAAGGGGACGACCCAGCCGCACACATCACTACCTTTAATCTATGGTCTATATCCAATTCCATGGTGGATGATAGTTTCTGGCTTCGACTGTTTCCCTGCACCCTTATAGGCAATGCCACCAAGTGGTACATTGAATTACCATGTGCCGCCATCAATACTTTTGGCGCTTTAGCGACTGAGTTTCTAAAGAACTTCCAATTACCAATAAGATTTGAAACCGGAATGGAACTGTTAGCCTTGCTATGCCAAGACATCGCCACCCACATCTCCGATCACATTCATGAATGGAGATGTAGGAAGAGGCTAGTGAAAGCGCCAATCCCGGATCATCTCTTAGCCAATTGGTTTTGTAAGTCTCTCTTACCCCACATCTCTAAAGACATTGGCCTTTCCAGTGCGGTTACAGAAGATCAATGCATTCGTCGTGCCCAGCATTTGTATTTAATCTATTCACAATCTAGCACGCTATATGATTTACTCCCCAATGCCCCTAGTAACCCAAATCCTCCGGCCACTTAGAAAATCAGAGCACATGCTTACGGTCTCGTTGGCACAATCTCCGGGGTGGCCACAAAATAGTCTCGGGGGAAAACCTCCCAGCCATCTTCGGCTACCACCACCCCTCACCAAACGACTACTCTTCCTACCGCTGAGGTAAATTCTGTGCAAACCTCACAAGAACCTAGCGGGAAAAATAAGAAGAACAAGAAAAAGACATCTTCTTTGGAAGAGCAGTCGGATAATCAGAATAACCCTAATCAGAAAAACGCTGCCAAAAATGACAAAGGGAAGGATAAACCCATGAAATTTCCTTGCAAGATATGTGCGGAGGACCACTTGACATACAAATTTCCTCGACTGCAGGAATTCACCGATTTTATTGCCAACAAGGATTCTGGGCGAACACCTGCCATTCTTCATAATCCTTTCCCTAATCAACAGCAGCAACATCAACACATGGTTGACAATCCGCCACAGCCCCATAAATGGGGAAATGGTGGTTCACATCCTTCCAGCGAAGGACCATCCACCATTTATGGCATTGAGAGTGTTTAAATTCAAACTTGAGCCAAGATTTATGGAAATCCTACCATAGATGCTCAAGAACCTGGTACTAGTTCAAATCCACCGCTGCCCAATGATTTGCATATCGAATGGCCTACTGCTGACCCCATGATTCGCCCCCCTAAAGGGACACTTCGACGCACGACTCATAACACCTCTGCACATGCAGCCCAAAACTACAACATTGTAGAATATTTGGCGTAGGCACTGTCAGCTATGTCTTCTCTTGAAGTATTACAAACCTATCCAGCACAAAGGAAAGTCTTGCTTTCGGCCATTGGTGGAGTAGACCCCCATAATTCCATGCTAGCTATCTTTGATATGGAAAAATCTGAACCTCACCTCTCACACCAACTCGCATTCCAGGTGCAGGTTGTGTCGAAAGGGAGACCAATCCATCGCACTATCATAGACAAAGGTGCTTTGACCTGCGTTATGTCACAAGCTTGCTGGCTCGCTTTAGGTTCTCCTACCTCAACACCACCGTTGAATTCCCTCAAAGCTTTCGACGGCCACACGTTCCTCTCAAAATGATACCTTGCTAACTTTCCCATCACTCTGACTGGGAAAACGGTAACCGTGGATGTTAAAGTTGTAGATCATCATCTCGACTATAATCTATTGCTCGGTCGCAGTTGGTCTTATGCGATGACTGCCATTTTTTCTTCGGTCTTCCGACTCATCCTATTTCCATTGGATGGGAAAATAGTCACAGTGGATCATTTATCCTTCTGCACCCCTGATTATTCCACGTTACCAAGTAGCACTGTACCCCTAATAGGAGGTTGTCCTGACTCTTACATCAGCATCGGTACCGGTCTTCTGAAGGCATATTCGCTACTGGGTTGTTTTCCTCTCCCGCCACCATAGATCCCAAACATGGTTGCAATGATATCCACCACTTTGGATGGCTTTATCGACCAATGGATCATTCCGACAGCTTCAGACATTGATTCCTACGGAGATTAGATTCTGCTCTCACCAGCCGAGTTGGCTTACCAAGGCATCCAAATAACATCTGAACCCTCCACTACTATGGTTTTGACCGAAGGTACAAACCTCCCACCCATCACAGTTCTCTCTAAAGATCTCCTCAATGAAGTCTTACCTACAGATGAAGCTATTCGAGAGATCATGACTCTAGAAGAACGACCTTGGGGAGAGTTTCACCATCGTGCTTCGATGATCGACTCGGACGTGATAAATACTAAAATCCCATCCTTTGACGCACCTGAGATGGTTCCCTCCTCTTACACGACTGTTCAAACTATCGATTCAGAAGGGAACATGGGTAATCTTTCTAAGACAATGCTCATTGATATCTAGGTCAAAACGGGTATCGTGGAAAATATTCAAATTGGAGCAGATTGCAATCCTGAGGAAATTGTGCGCTTCACATCCCTTTTCAAGGAATTCCACGATGTGTTTTCTTGGTCTTACAAGAAAATTCCCGACATAGATCCTTCTATTGACGAGAAAGAGATCAATAAATTTCGAGCATTCTTTTTATGGTATTTTTCTTTCTCGTTAATCCGAAAAACCTCTAGTCCTCTTCTTTGGGCTCGTTAAAATTACACGAAGAAGCTTCGAGCATTATTTTTACGGTATTTTTCTTTCTCATTAATCTGAAAAACCTCGAGTTCCCTTCTTCGGACTCGTTAAACTTACACGAAGTTGATATCGAGCGTTCTTTTTATATGGTCTTTTTCTTGCTCGTTAATTCGAAAAACCTAGATTTCTCTTCTTCAGACTTGTTAAAACCATGAAGAAGCACTGAGCTTTCTTTCTAGGAACCTTTTTCTCGCTCATAAAACTGAAAAAACCCTAAGTTGACTTTGTCGGGCTCGTTAAAATACCACGACAGAGAGTAAGGAGCCATTCTTTTCCTCTTTTTCAAAGCTCTTTAAACAGAAAAAGTGACCGAGTTTTGTCCACGTGACTCGTTAAAATTCCACGGAGGGAATCAAGTTTTCTCCGCGTGACTCATTAAAATTTCACGGAGGTAACTGAGTTTTTCTTTGTTGGACTCGTTAAAATTTCACAAAGAGTACTGAGTTTACTCCATCTCCTCGTACTCATAACAAAATGAGGTAGACGTCCATCGAACATAGATTTCTCACTTTTCTGGCTTCGATGGACTAACTTACGGAAAATGAACTGTTTCGGGCTTACTATTATCCCTTTTCCGTGCCCGGTTATCAAGACATGACAAAGGTACCCCAATGGAGTCATATTTTACGATATTTTTTAGACTCTCTAAACATGAAAAAATCAATGAGTTTACTCGTCTGGACTCATTAAACCTAATCAGAAGGGGCACGGAGTTGTCTTTTATGATATTTTTCAGACTCTCTAAATATGAAAAATTCACCGAGTTTACTCGTCTGGACTCGTTAAACTTAATCAGACAGGGAAAAATTTGGACAAAATGGATACTACCTCTGTTACATTTCAAAAAGGTCGATTTGGCAGCAAAATTCTTGAACATGGCACTTCCCAGAAAACTCTTTCCTAGTTAGCTGAACCCTACCATCTATGAGTATTAGCCTTCATCTCCCAGTGTCCCTGCATCAGTAAAATCCTAACACACTCTTTGGTTTTCATTAAGCCTCAGTTGCCTAGTACCTGGTTATAGTGCCTTCTATTGTTCAAGTAGATCTCGCTATCTACTGCTCCTGTTATCAACCAAACTACTCATTATGCCAAAAATTATTTGTCGTCTGACATTCCCATTTACTCTTCATTATCTCAATCATAAACAAAATCAGTTGATTTCTGTTTCGTATTCACTGATGTAGGACGCCTCAGTGCCTACCTTTCAACAGATCTCTTCCTATCGACTTCAACATCTTATCTAGGAAGTTGATCCAGAAAGCCATCAGTACCCGGATACTTGCAGACATCAGTGGAAGGTAGTCTTGTGTTTTCTCAGGAGTCTTCATCATTGGCTCCTGGTAGAATGATTCTACGAGTGTTCAACTTCAACTCATTTTATTCACACTCACTAGATTGTACTGTGCATCTTAGGGACCATCATCATTATCGGTGGCCACCTTCGCGTCTGTTAACAGTTTTCATTATCGACTGGTAATAAGACGATTTCTCACATGTTCAATGACAGCTCCTTCATTCACATGTTGAGGAATATGCAGTTTAAACGAATCGACAGTCAAGACCTCGGGGAAAAGGTTACATCATTAAATTTTTGTTCCCTTCCCCAAGTTGTGATATTGTTTATGGAGACAGCTTCTTCAGCCTGATCCTGTTATGACAGACACTCCCACATTGTGCTTATCAGTGGACAGATTCTTTATATCTATATTCTAGAGAAATCATGTTGTTTAAGCTACTGAGCATGGGAATGCCCAACTCAAGGCAGATACTATATTTTCTGACATATGTTGTTCTTTCAAGTTTTCCTTAGTCTTTCAATCTCTTTATCTCTACTACACACATTGTAAAGTATTTCAGCCATCGTCTTTGCCTCTGACCTCACACTTTAGGGGGCATCTGTTACAGGTCAAAATACCTCCTCATCAGCTCAGAGGAGAAGACAAATACGGAATGAATACAAAGACCTAAATTAAACCTATTTCTACCAAGGTAAAGCCTCTCTATAACAACACAAGAGCATTATAACACAACTGATCAGTGAATAGGCTGCGTTAGTGGCTAGGGAAATGCTATGTTTACACTAGAGGGCAGTGTTACCCGTGTTTTAAGTTTGAAACGAGAAAAACCCACGGAGAATGATTTGAATCTCCAGCTTTTTCTCACAAGAGAGTCAGTACAAAAAGGAAACTGCAAAGCACTAACTCTTATTGGGCATTTCCATAAATAACTGAACTCTCAAAGAAGGAAAAAGCATGGAGGTTGGGGAAACATCTTGGTTTTTTCTATTCATAACTGGTGGAAAGAGAAGGGCAATGATTTCTCTCTCCATCTCCTATAAAATGGAGTTGAAGGCTCTTGGTTCAAGGTCGAAGGATTGTCAAGTTTTTAAATACTTGTGAAGTAGAGATCATTGTTTTAGTGTGAAGGTCAAAGGTCAAAGAGGTTCATTGAGAACTTGTTGATCAAGAGTTCATCACTTTGAGAGATAGAGAGATTGGAAGGCTGAAGAGGGCTTGGTGCAACCGACGGTTGTAATCCTCATTTTTTATAAATCAATAGAACTGTATTTGTTTTGTCCATTCTATGCGTTGATATTGTCATTAATATTTAATCACTTATATAGCATGAGATGAATGGATTAGATGTGCACAATTTAAATGTTTAATATATATTGGCTTAATTGATAAGAAATGTATGTTATGTTAGAAATTACATGGGTGCTTTAATTGATTGCAGGACCTAGATTTGGAGCTGGTGAAGGAGAACCACTGCTCCACTACCTAGTGCTCTCCAAAGGATTCCAATATCATTAAAGAGGTAATCTTCTATATTTTTTCTATCAAGTGGTTTTAAGTTAATATGAACATGTATATGCCATCTTTGTGAACAGTACAACTAATCTTACTATCTGCCTCGGGCACCGGAAATCCCTAAGAGGGATATACGATAACCAACAACCCAAGCATTTTACCCTATAGCAATTGAGACGTATGAAAATTATGTATATATCCACAATATCAATTATGAGAATAATTTTTCAAATATTGAAGAGACTATCCCTCTTGATATTTCGATAAAACCTAGAATTTTTTAAGAATGTACATATTGGTGCATATTTTTCTCGTGATGAGATCAAGATCTATAGATATTTTTTCCACAAATTTAGAGACAATTTCACATGGTCATATGAAGAGATTCCAAGTATAGATACCAACATTGTTGTACATGAAATGAAAAAATATCCTAATTCTAAGTGAGTTCAGTAGAACCAATGTCCTGTCCATCATAAGAAACCTACTGCTATTAAGGCTGAAGTTGAAAAACTTCTCTGTGTTGGTTTGACCTATCCAGAACATCTAATTTATTAGGTTTCAAACATTTTTCCTTTCATGAAGGTCGATTACCGGGACATCAATCGTGCTTGTCCTAAGGACAATTATACTACCACGTTAATCTACCAGGTTGTTGATGATTGTGCTAGAAGTGAAGTGTTTTAATTTTTCGATGGATTTTACTTCTACAATAAAAAAAACATTCTCCCATAGAACCAACATAAAACCACATTTATTTGTACATGGCCTGCACATTTTCATATCGAAAGCTCCCTTTTGGATTGAAAAATGTTGGGGAAACTTTTATGAGGTGGATTAATTAAGTCTTCCATGACATTAAATACATTGAACAACTGTATTTGGATGACCTACCTTCCCACACGAAACATTGTATTGATCATGCCATGCATCTCAGGCCTATATTTTTACATTGTCGACATTATAACATTAGGCTCAATCCACACAAGTGTGTGCTTTTTGTAAGTTCTGGTTGACTTTTTGTCTTTTTTGTATCGACGCAAGGAATTAATATTGACCCATTGAAAGTCCATGTGATCTTATATCTCCCTGATCCTTTCTCTCTTGTTCATCTTCAATGACTCCAAGGGAAGGCTAACTTTCTACGAAGATTTTTTACCAGCTGCGTCAAGTTTCCAAAAGTATTTACTCACTTGTTAAAGAAAGGGGTTCCTTTCCATTTGGACGACACTAAGAAAAAACTGTTTGATGCCTTGAAATATGTTCTAGTTCGAGATCATTGTTGTATCGCCAGGATTACCAAGGTGATTACTTTTTGTACGTTGCCACTATAATTACTACCATCGCTATGGTATTGGTCCAAGAAGACAATGTAGTGGACGAACATCCTATTTATTATTTGAGTCATAACTTGAATGATACCGAGATCAAATATAATCACATTGAAAATTTCACTTTCGTAGTTGTCCAAGTTGTCCAAAGGTTTCACCACTATATCCTGCCTAGCAATACTATGTTTTTTTCTTATCACAACACTATGACGCACATATTGTCATGAAAATTGTTGGGGGGAAAGTATTACAAGTGGATTTTCATCCTTTAGGAATTGGATTTGGAGTTTTTCAAATTTAAGTCGAATTAATCCTTAGTATTTTTCAAACTAATATGCGAACTTTCCATTGCCGAAACTGAAATAAAATATGATGATTCTATTCTAGAAGAGTCATTATTCTTGATAGATTCATCTGAACCATGGTATGGAAACATCATCATATATCTCTAGACCCATAATTTCAAGTATGATACTTATCACTCTGACCAACAACGTATACGATATCAGGCTAAAAACTGTATTATGATTGGTGACACCCTTTATCGTCATGGTATCGATACTATTTTTACAAGGTTCCTCACTCGTGAGGAGGCCGAGAAAGCTCTAAATGAATGCCATGCTATGAAATGTGGTGGACATATGTATGGTTATGCCACTTCTCAGAATATTTTTTGTGTTGGCTACTTTTTTCCTACCATGTTTTTCAATTTTATCCTCATGGTCGAAAAGTGTTATGCTTGATAGATATATGCTCATAAATATTATGTTCCACCTACCCCTTTATACTTTGTTATCATCGTTAGACCATTCATGAAATGGGGAAATGAATTTATGACATGCAATCCTTACTTGGTTGGGGGGCATGACTACATCATTTTGGTCATTGATTATTTTACTAAGTGGGCCAAGTCGATCCATAAATATAGTAGCACCGATGAAACAAATACTCTATTTCTCTTTAATCATGTAATTGCAAGATTTGGTGTACCACAAGCTATATTTATAGACCATGGGAACTATTTCCATCATCACATGATGTATGAGCTCAGTACTAGGTTGGGCCTTCACCATGAAAGCTCAACTCCCTATTACCCACAGGTGAATCGTCAAGTTGAGGCAATCATTTTTTAAATGATGCTTCAGTGGATGATCGGGATCCACAAATAAGATTGGCATATTATCCTTTATGCATCCTTCTAGGCATATCATATCTCTTTTTGGGCTGCTACCATATTCACATCGTTTTGATTGGTGTATGGTCTTGAATAAATCTTTCCTATCGAGTGTGAAATTCCATCTCTAAAAGTCTCATTCAAACTCCTCCCTACCACTTCCGCAAAATAAGAGTGTCTCTTCCATCTAACACACTTATATGAAACCTGGAACAATTCCATCATGGCTAATTAATGCCTTAAGAAACACATTAACATGTAATATGATAAGAATTTCAAGCCTCGTGCCTTCTTGGAAGGTGACCTTGTCTTATTGTATGACCAAGAGTATGATAAGTTAGGATCCATGATGTTCAAGCCAATTTGTCTATGCGCATACATTGTTAAATGTATTCTTGATAAAGGGGCTTATGAGCTTATTGATTTTGATGAATTTATGTTGGCACATGCCAAAAATGGGTTGTACCTCAAGAAATACTATGCTTAAGTCATTTTTACGTAGTTCACTGTGTGCATATTGTTTATAGGTTTGTTGAGTGTGTTTGAAGTGTATTCCCTTTGTGGTTCCTATGGTTTCTATTACTATTATTTACACTTGGCTTGCAGATGTTTGCATCCCTTCAAACATATGTTGGTTATGATGATGGCACTAGTCATAGTACTCAGAACCTTTCCTTCGTAGCGTGGGTTATATATGTTCCGAGTGGAAATTTAGTGAGTATATAAGAGATTTGTATTGGTCTCTCTACTAATAACATCTCTTAGTATAGCTCAGTGATCAAGTATTTTTCTGATGCTATTATTCATGGTATCCATTGTGTACTCGTAGGACTTGACACACAGCTTGTAGTACTACACTTGACTAATGCCTATTCAGTTAGAAGTCCAACTATGCTTCGTATGTTTTTAAGGGTTTGCCTCCTGGAAAGACATTCTGATTATATCCAATATCAACGCATTCATAGAAGTCCAAAAAAATTGATAGATGCATTGGAAAATCATTTTAAATTAAATTCGAATCACATAAATTTAACAAGATAATTGAATAGATAAGAAACATCGATCAGCATATAGCTATATATAACAAAGTTTGTTTTTAAAAAGCCTTATGCCCGAGACACATATGGAAACACACTTTTTCATATCAATAATACACATGCAGTCAAAATGTGGCTATATATCCTCCTAGTAGACTAATCCTGGTGATTCTCATGATACCAAGAAATTGTGTGAGCCATCTTGCACAACATTCGATTGAGATCAGGCACACCAATAGTATGATGTTGCAGTTTCATAGGGATCTGATTGACCCTAGTCTCAAAAATTCCCTTGGTAAATCCATCCATGTGTCTCTCAACCTCTGCAAAAGTCTCATCCATATTCAGATCCTGCAATACCTCTTGTTTCCCTATAGTAACCTCTACTCCAAACTATCTTTTGTCTGTCTTCAACACGTTGAAGATAGGATGAAACCACTAGTCGAACAGATCCAATGTATGCATGTAAAATCGATAGTTAGCCTCAGATACATAAAAAATACAATAAAATCATAAAACCCAAAAAAATATATTCAAAATGGTTTTGTTTTACCTATGGAACCCCATCATTTTCCATCATGAAGCATGATATTTGGCTCTCCACAAAAATACATCCTAACATATGGATAGTATTCTATCAAAATGAGTTGCATGCACAACCATCAGAAGAATATTGGTGTGAAATTCATGGAAGATGGACCTTCATGCCTAGACATGAGATTCACCTAATGCCTCATCCGTGGAGTTCCGGGATCCATAATATTTAGCGAGATATGTTGTGGATGGATTAGTGAAATCCTCTCCAGATCAAATGAGAACAAAACGGAACCATGCACAAAGTTTTTCAATCACCCATCTCTTGCCTTGGTGAGTTGTTCCTTCATTTTTTCTAATACACCCTCCCTCCAGTTGAATATTTTTGTCTCTATGCACTCTAAATCATATTTCATTTGGGACCTGCTAGCCAAATGCAAGGTGGCACTCCCAACAAATATAGAAGTGATAAATAGTATTTTCCTAAGAGGTAAACATACCACATGCTTAATATCTATTTTCTCTTACTTTTTTGGTTCATATCGATGCTTAAAATGTGCGGTGATATAGTCTTGACAGCTTCTCTACCCCTTCTGGAACCAGATAATGAGATAAGATCTCATCTTCTTGATAAACCTGTCAGTAAGTAAATGTCTTCCACCTGTATGCTAACTATATTTTCTCCAAGACTGGAGGCTTGTGACTCAACATCCCATGTCTAAACAAGATATTCCAATTACTCCATTTGTTTCCACATCCAAGGAAGCCAAAATAATTTTAGAATCCCATCATTTCTCAATTCCTAGATGGTGGCAGGATCATTAGAAATATCAATTTATTGTTATTCATGTTCTATTTATCTCCATATTAGATCCATTTTGTTCCTATGGATACCTAAAACATGAAGAAAAAGTCATTAGAGTGAATCCCATGCAAAAACTTGATATAAATTTGAGTGAAAAGAGATTCTTTTCTTTAAATATGCCCAACACACCCTACCAAAGGGACACAGTGCATTGCCGCACTCTCCATAATTCAAATTTTGTTGGCCTAGCACACCTTTTGACACTGCTCAGGTGCACTGGAGCTAAGGTTAAAAATTAGAGACCTAAGTCACCCAAAACTTGAAAATTTTTGCATGAAATGGAAAAATAGAACCGTTAAAAGAAACAGGAAGGTGATATCTCCTACCTGGAAGTGAAAAAACCCAAAATTATCTTTCGGATTGGTCGCAATTAAGTGCTGAAGATCGGGGGGAAAATGCACTTACATGTCACTCACCAAGAGGCATAATGTAAAATTGTAAAAAGAAAATTACTTTTATCCTATTTATGGTATTATCATGATTATTGTACTAATATTTTATTATTTTGACCTAAATTTGACTTAATTTTACCATGTATCAGATATTTTAATCTTTTGGTGATGTTTTGAGAAATTTAACAACTATTTAACAGATTTAATGATGTTTAAGCCAAAACATATCATTTTGACGAAAGAGCATACTTTTTTTTTCGAGCTTTGTAAACTCATGAAAAAGGAACACCTTGGAGTCTTCTTTTAGCTCTTTTCAAACTCCCTAAATATGAAAATATTGTCGAGCACTTGTATGTTCAAACTCCTTAAAGTAAATGAAAAGACCTCTTCTCAGTATAATTTTGACCATTTTTCAGATTGAGATATAATATTTATGAAAAATGAATACCTTAGTCGAACAAGGCCAAGAGGTTCTCGTGAGTATAATTTTCTTCCTTTTCGGACTCGAGACTATTTATGAAATGGAACCTTTGGATTTTTCTTTTTTCTTCTCTTTTTCAATATATATAAAAATTAAAAATAAGTTGAGCTAGAACCTCGTTGGAATCGTAAAAGCATCAAACAATGATGGACTCGTCAAACATGACGAGACCGAACCACCTCTTCTCAGGGTTCATAAAAAATACTCTAGGGATTATTTCAAAGGATGGAACTATAGATGAAACATGTGTTATCCTCCTTAAGCTTGTCAAAAATAAAGAGGTACTGACCATAAATGTTTGGCGAAATTGGGAAAATAGGGTACTAGACCTATTAATGGTAGTGAGTCACTCTTGAACATGACACTCTTTTAATTCATCTTCGTGTCTGTTAGGTTGGGAGACTTGATAGTCTTTTTTGTTCTTCAAATCATATCAAAGCCTCCATAATAATTTTTGGGTCAATTCTTCCAACTCCATAAAGTGTCACTAGTATGTTCAAGAGAAGTCATTTAGTCAATGTTTGCTACGATACCCTTAAGCCTACATTCATTTCTCTCATTCCTGAACAAATTCCACATCAACATCATTTTGTCTCAAAATGTTGTGAAACCAGCTCCAAAAATAGAAGAAAAGAGATATCAACGCCTTAGAAATAAGCCACTTCGAGGGGGAAACCTCCAATACATTACATTAATGAACAATTCTTGGATGATTCAAATGACAAAACCTCCTTTCTATATATAGGAGTCCATGGGGCCACAATGTAATCCTAGCCGACCTAACAATAATATTGTAAGGGCACAATAATAACAATATGGGGGTTACAGGGGTACAAGAATAAAAATAAGGGGGGCTACAGTTACATAATAAGGGACTACACTATTAATATAGGGACTTAACATGCCCCTTTCCTTCAAACAAGTGTTGTCCTCAACGCTTGATTATTTCTTGATGCTTCTATATAAAATTCTCATCCTCCCATGTGGAACCTTCTACAGAAAAGTTCTTCCACTTGCTGAGATATTCCGAAATTGATCATACTTGTCAAGTTCTTCTTTCTATGACTGCTTCAGAACTTCTTTCAATGTGATGTTGATCTTCCTGTTGTTTCATTAGATTCTGCACCAAAGTTAGGTTATCTTTTGAGAGTTGGAGAACTTGTTGTTGATGCTCGATGTGATATTCCACTAATTTAGCATCCATATTAGCTATTATTTGATCCTTAAAACCATCCAAATTAGCTTCCAATTCTACTTTTAAACCATCTATGTCATCTTCGGTTGCTCTTCGTAAGATCGAAATTTGTTGCACTTGGTACCATAATTTTGATATCTCATACCGCAACTCTTCCACTTCATGTGTCATAGTATAGCTTTCTAAGGGCTTAATGGGTGTTGAATTATTTTGAGGAGGCATTTCAGAACCCAATACTAAAATATATTTTCAATAGGCCCTTGGAATCACTTCAAACTAATTCTTCAAACAAGACTTATGCAATTCGGAAAAAAAATACACACATTTTACTTGCTTTTGAGGAGCTCTATATTGAAATTGAATTATCTCTATACTTGCAGATCCTAAATATCTGAAATTCTTCCCTGTAGTATTCCTCTAAATATTCTTTCAAATGCCATAGGTCTGACTTGATTTGGATTATTCAAGGAAAAGTTATGTCCAATCTCCCACAATGACCTAATATGGACTAGTTTAGTAGAGTGAACCTGTACGACTTGCCACATGTCACTATTTGCTCCTTTGGTTCTGAAATTTATAGATAGGAAAGTATAGTCTGTGTAATTCCATCCACTTTTTACATAATTCCAATTTGATGCTCAGAGAGAGAGTTATGAATATTTTCCCACGATCACCGCTTGGAGATGAAATTATGGAGCCTGAAAAATACCTAACTTCCACAGATCATATCTCCGAAAATATTGCGAACCAAGCTCTGAAATTTTGCGAAGATGTTCCCCAGGAGTTCAGCTTCGTACTCTAAAAATTTCAGACTCTGAGCCTTCGTAGAAAATATTTTATAATGAAAATACCACGATGACCTGTTTAGGTTAAATTTAGGAGCCTACAAAATGACCTAACTTGCACATGTCATATCTCCGAAAATATTGTGAACCAAGCTCTGAAATTTTGCGATGATGTTCCTCAAGATTTTAGCTTCGTAATCTAAAAATTTCAGATTCTTAACCTTCGTAGATAGAAAGTTATAGCGAAAATTCCACGATGACCTGTTTGGAGCAGTGAAACCCTAGAATCTCAAAGCTCTAATACCAAATTTTGCGAAACCAGCTCCAAAAATAGAAGAAAAGAGATATCAATGCCTTATAAATAAGCCACTTCGAGGGGGAAACCTCCAATACATTACACTAATGAACAATTCTTGGATGATTCAAATGACAAAACCTCCTTTCTATATATAGTAGTCCATGGGGCCACAATGTAATCCTAGCCAACCTAACAATAATATTGTAAGAGCACAATAATAACAATATGGGGGTTACAGGGGTACAATGATAACAATAAGGGGGGCTACAATAACATAATAAGGGACTACACTATTAATATAGGGACTTAACACAAAAATTAATACTCATTTCCTATCATTGACAGGGGATAAATAAAGTCCCTCCTGCAATAGACTTCTTCCTGTCAACATCAAATCATTATTCAAAAAGTTTACTTAGAAACTCCCTTTGGCACCTTGGGACTTGCAAACATCAATTGAAATTTTCCTCGCTCTCGGCAACATGTCTTCAACATTTTCCTTCGACCAAAAGATTTTGTATGGTGTTCAACACCAACACATTCATTCACACCATGTGGATTGTACTATAGTACCTTGAGATCCATTAACGTCATTGGCGGTTTCTCTCACATTTGTTAACGACCTACATTATTGGTCGGTAATCAAACGATTCCTACCATGTTCGACTCTAGCTCATTATTTTCATGCTAAGACCCGTGAATTGGATGATGGAGTGAACGAGATAGAAGACCCCGAATATTATTCCATCCATCTAGGATGAAATTTCAGGATTAATAAAAATATTACGAAGTATTATGGCTATGATCATACAGATATTCATCCAATCATTGGTCCACACTTTTTCATCGATGGACGCAAATTCTTGATCATTGTACATGTAATGTTAGCTTATGTGTTGAGCATGGGTATGCCTCCTGTTAGAACCTAATTTAAACCTCAGGCTGAAGAAAGGCAAATCAGGGTAACATCAAAACCACGCTCAGCCTTGTAGCTAGCCCTACAAGGTCAGAAGAGGGCTCTCTCCATGAAAATATATTCAACAAAGTACAATTATGAATTGATTTTAGGCTAGGTATAATAATGGGAAATGTTTAAATGAATTATTTTTTTAGGGATGTATGGAAACAAATGGGACATTTTGAATCAGGGAATTAAATGAGGGATACATGTTATTTCATGGGGCAAGGTAGGCAGGAAATTTTAGCAACTAAGTTCAAATAATGATGGAATGGAAAGACTGGTGAGGAGCTGAAAAGGGCATAGAAGATGGATCCTTTTCAAACAAAAGAAAACACAAAATATTGAATGATTTCCCAAGGTAGAGAATTAAAAATGGATTCTACCTATCTATATTGAAAGCATTCAACTAGAGATGTATATGAACGAATAGTGAACATAACAAATTTACATATGAACACAAAGGAGAGAACAAATGCTAAAACTCATACCACATGGATCCCACAAATCAGAGCTGCATATATTTATTAATTCCCTGTCAAACTGTTATAATGGGAGCGCAGAGTGTCCTCCTTGATTTCCACACTTTTCCCTTACTAACTTACAGACTGCTTTTCAAACGACTGAAAAAATTACATTAAATAGACCAGAAAGGTGAGAAATAGATCCGCAGAAAAAGGGAGTTGTTTTACCAACTCAGAATTGAAATCCAAAGATAGGAAAGAGAACCAACAATCTGCCCTTGAGAGGAAGGAACAACAATACATTTTTGACCATCTGGACATTCGTTGTTACATTTGCTTTTAAAAAGAGGAGAAAACAAACTGAAATGATTCTCTGTGCTTCATAATTATCTCTCGGCTATTGACTGTCTCTTTGTCTTTATCCTTTGAAGAAAACCAACTTTTAAAAAATGCCGTTTAAAACCGTTGAAAATGAAATTATGCCTTATATGAATAAAAGTTCTCTTTTGAATGGAAAAGACTGAAAGGAAAGGGATGTGGGCCCGAAGGAATAAATCGCAATCGCAAAGCGAGGTTTGGGAGTGGGAGAAATGCTATAAAACTTGCGATGCGATTGGAATAGGTGCGATGGAGTGAATGGATAAGCCGAAGAGATAATGGGGAGATTTCCCTTTAAACAAATCACAAACAAGCTTTGTGTTTTTATAAAGGAAAAAGTGATTTTGTATTGAAAAGAGCGGAGGGGTTTAAGGCGGGACCCATGGGCCAATCGCAATTGGAATCGGAAGGGCAGGGAGGTGCTAAGGCACAATAGGATTTCGCCGATTACGATGGAGTAATGGAGGTTGTCCTTTATAAAACGAAATAAATGAAATATTGGACTTTACATAGGGAAGAGGCCCTTTATTTTTAAATGGGTGGAAAAGGTTAAGTTGGGACCGAGAAGGTCAATCGCATCGGGAGACTGGAAGGGGATTGGGTTTAAATCTATAAAACTTCCAATTGTGATTGGGATAGGGGCGATGGAATTACTTCGTAAAACTTTAAAAACGAATTATAACGTTTAACAAAGGGAAAAGTTCTTTTGCTTGGAGCAGGGTGGAAACTTATGGTGGGGCCCAAAGGTCAATCGGAATCGGGAGATCGGAGGAGAGCGGAGGAAAACTGTAATATGAAAATGCCGATTGCAATGATCCGATCGTATATGCGTCGTCGGATCTTTGATCGGATCAACGGTCAGGATATAATCGGGTGGGGCCAATGGGGGGTTTACAATCGCATCGGAGTTTTTTATAAGAGTCAATCAGAATGCCCAATTCAAATGTTGCGATTGTGATCGGATCAGGAAAGGGAAAGGGATTGGATCGGCAGGGCTTTATAATAAAGAACCTTAAAACTTTATTATAAAGTTTAAGGGGTAATGTGGGGAAGTGGTTAATCGCATCGAAATTTATGGGTTTAAAAATTTTTAACAATGTGATTTGTGCAATCGGATGGGGAAATAAGGGGGGTTTTATAAAATAAAACATTAAACTTTAATAAAATAAACTTTAAGGGAAATATGGGAAAAGGGGTTGGTTTAGGGTATAGGGAAGCTTTATTCACTTAGGCATAAATTTCAATCCAGGAGTCAGTTTTGAGAGTCTAATATACCGTTGGAAAGCTCTTTCCGAGCTCTTTCTGATGGACATACCTAGAACATAATTTGACACTGAATATTCTATGGAAAACTCCTTTTAAGGGCTGGGAGTTGGCTTTGTGGAGATAGAAGCTTCTGAAGTGTGACTTATTACATATGATGACATTAAATTACATAATAAAGGCAAAGTATCATGGTTTTCACCTCGAAACATGGTTTTGAGGAAAAAAATACATCAAGCTGAATAAAACATTTCTTTGATCTTCCCAGATGCTGACTTTGCGTTTATTGATCTCCTCATGACCTTGCTGATATTTATTGACACTTGACTCATTAATTTGACCATGGTGAGATCCTAGAACCTAATGAGACCCATCCTATGACTTACTAACATGAATCACAGAGTGAAAGTATCTCATGACTAAAGAACATAGAGAGGAGAATCAGCAAGTTTCACATGAGGGAAAATTGATGAAAGACCACTACCATCAATGAATCCATGACCTAATGGAATGGTGAAAATTCATGGTATGGGACTCCTAATATACAAATGCGAAAGAGAAATTTTGATCACTGATGGAAGTATGACTAGAATGACTCTAACATTGGCTCCAATGGGGATGGTGGCTCCTTGTTGGTGCCAAGAACACCGTAGACCAAGTAGCCTTATCCATTTGGCATGGAGTCAAAAAAATTGAAAACTGACACAATGCAAGCTGACTCTGACTCAAGACTAAGACTGAAAACTAAAACCAAACCATACACATATCATTCAAGTTTTATAGCCTTCACCTCGGGCCCCAAACATCAATGACTGTGTACTTGAAATCTGACCAAAAATAACATGGTATATAAAATGATGGTGACATAGTTTCTGATCCATTATCTTCAATAATGGTAATGCTTCAAAAGCCTACCATTCACTGCTCCTCTAGGGAAATCTTGGCCATCCATTTCTGAAAGCAGGAAAGCATTATGTCCCCTGTATGCTGAAATCCTGTATGGTCCTTTCCACAGGTTTTCAAACTTACCATGCTTCCCGTTGTCCTCATTTCTTGCATCCCATCTCAACACCACATCATCCAACTGAAAATTTTCTAATTTGGTATTTTGGTCATAGATCTTCTTTATCTTTTCCTACAACTGAATAGCGTTCTGTGACACTTCCTCCCTTGTTTGCTGAAGGTGGATCATTTGATTGATCCTTCGTTGATTGTCATTGTCTTCGCTACCAACTTCTTGCAACAATCTCATGACTGGAACTGTAAGTGATGTAGGAAAGACAACATCAATACCATAAACCAATTGAAAAGGTGACATACCTATGGATTTCTTACTGCTAACTCTGTCATCCCATAATGCGTTGATGAGCTTTCGATGCCAATTTATTTTGTTTGCCTCCATAATTTTCTTGATTATATTTATAAGAGATTTGTTCGATGATTTTTCCAGGACATTTCATTGTGGGTAGTACGTAGTTGAATGGCCCATCACGATATTTTATTTGTCGGAAAACTCCATCATCTTTTTAGATTTGAACGCTGTTGTGTTATCTGTTATAATTTTCTGAGGGAAACCAAAACGAGATAAAACATTTGACTCTAAAAATTGGATAATTACCGTATCTGTAGCCTGCCTTGCTGGAATGGCCTCGATCCATTTAGTGAAGTAATTTGTTCCTGTCAAGATCCATCGATGCGGTGTTGATGATGCCGGATGGATTTCTCCTATGAAATTGAGTCCCCACTGCTGAAAGGGAGCATTAACTGAAACTGGTTTCAAAGGAAGAGGAAGAAATTTCCTTTTTCCTTGAAAAATTTGACATTCATGACAACTCATCACTGTTTTATACAAATTTGAAAATAAAGTGGGCCAATAATATCCTGCTCTCAACACTTTTTTAGCTGTAGTTTTCCAAAACAAATGACCACCAAAATAACCTTTTTGAAAGTCATGCATTACCTTCTGAGCCTCTTCTTCAACCAAACAATTGAGCATAATGCCTCCTGGATCTTTCCAATAAAGAGCACTGTTCAAAATACAATATTTAGCATACTTAAGTTTCAGTGATCTACCTTTTCTTTTAGACATTCCTGGAGGTGGTGAAAGATGTTGGAGAACATAAAAAATATCTGAATACCATGGGGATTGTAGAAAAATATCTGAAACTGGAAGAAGAAAACCTTCATCTTCATCCTCTGACATTGTTGTTATGAGGTTTATATCCAGGGCACGCAAATTTGATTGGTCCATTAGCTTTGCCAAGCCTTTTCCTTTGATCAACTTTATGGGCTTGATCTCCAAATCATACTCCAACATAGCTGCTATCCACTTACCTCTTCGACCTTCCAGATTAGTTTGCATCAGGACATATTTCACTGCTGCATTAGGAACATATGCTATAGTATGTGAATGCAGAATGTAGACCCTAAAATCCTTCAATGCATTTATAAGAGACAATTATTGTTTCTCAATAATATTATACTATAAGGCAGCATCTCTAATAGTCCTACTGAAAAAGGCAATTGGATTTTCAATATGATCTCTCTTTTGCATCAAAGCAACAGCCATAGTATGCTCCAATGCAAATGAAAACATAATGAAATCTTGAGTGTAATCAGGACTAATCAAAACTGGGGTGTTGGACAGAGCAAAATTTACCAAATTAAAAGACTTGATAGCTTCCTCACTCCATTTGACAGTGCTATCCTTCTTCAACATATTAGTCATTTCTCTTAAATGTTCGGCCAAATTTGGTATAAATCTGCGCAGAAAGTTCATCTTACCATTGAATGCTTGAATCTCACTTTTGTTTCATGGAAGGTCTATGTGTTGAATTTCCTCCACTCTAGATGGATTCATACGGGTACCATTTTTAGAGACGATATGTCCCAGAAGCTTGCCTTCATCCATAGCAAAGAGACTCTTCTTGGGATTAAGAGAAATCCAAAAAATTTTGCATCACTGAAACACAACCCTCAAATGGTACAAATGCTCATCATCAGAACCAGAAAACGATGTTAGATCATCCAAATAAACAACAAGAAAAACATCTTTTTCATTGGCAAAAGCAATGTCCATTTCTCGCTGGAAAGTGGCTCCAGCATTCTTCAGTCCAAATGGCATTTTGGCATACTGGAAATTTCCCTAGTGTGTTGTGAAGGCAGTTTTGTCTTGGTCTTTCTCGTGCACCAAGATCTAGTTATAACCTAAGTAGCCATCGAGTAGTGACATCCTTGATGCTCCAACTACTCTCTGCAGAATATGGTCCATCTTCGGAAGTGGATAATTATACTTTAAGGATGCTTTATTCAGATTATGAAAATATATACACAACCTTATCTCTCATGTCTTCTTACGTACCAGGACCAAATTTGAAATCCAGTCAAAAAATCTAATTGGGACAATGATACCAGCTTTATACAATATGTTTACCTATTTTTCAATAGATGGTAGCAGCTTTGGGTTGATTCTTCTTAGCTTCTGTCTGAATGGCTTCTGATCTAGCTTGATGGGAATAGTATGCTAAATTATGTTCTTTTCATACACCTTCAAACAAGAATAATCCCATGCAAACACATCAGAGAATTTTGAAAGTAATTTAACATACTGTTCCTTTACCTCAGGGGACAATGCCTTTGATAACTTCACAATCTTGGGCTTTTCTGCTGTTCCAAGATTCACATCTTCAACTCCTTTCTCAATAGGCACCAAACTTGGTTTCTTAGCAAAATAATCCGGATCAAAAAGCTCCTCTAAAGGTATGAGACCTCTAGGAATTACATTGTCTTTCAGCTGCAATATGTCCATATGATTTTCTTCAATTTCTTGATCGTCAACCTCATAATCACCTTCTATGGTAGTATCCTTGAATTTTCCTTCACTCTGTAAAAAGGAATTCAACTCATTGTCATCCAAAAACACTTGCCAATACCTTAGATTGTCTAGGACAATAAGCCTATGTTTGACATAAATCTCAAACTTGTTTCTGGAGTTCATCAGAATCTTCAAGTTGGCTGCTGTAGTGGCAAGAGAATTAGCAATAATGTTCTGCATCCTGGGTATTGCTGTCAAAGTGTACTCAGGAAATGTCCTTAAGATTTCAAGGACTGCATTTCGATAGGCCCTCAATCGGGGATGCTTTGCTTGGTACTCTCCTTTGACCTGTTTGATTATCAGCTATGAATCTCCATAGACAGAAATCCTCTTTGCATTTAGCTTCTTCAAAATTTTCAAACCTGCAATCAAAGCTTCATACTCTACTTCATTGTTAGAGCAGTCAAAAGCCAAATTATAAGCACATACTCTAACATTACTAGGAACTTTTTCAGGCTAGAAAACAGGGCTCCGAATCCATATTCCAATACCAGCACCATCCTTACCAACAACTCCATCAAAGTCCATGCTCCATAGGCCCTCTTATTTTTCTTCTAGATTCTGAAATTTTGCTTCTTTCTCTACTTTATCTTGACTGATTTCTGCATCTTTCTTCTGTTCACTGTCTTTTTGCTACTGGCAAGTAGGAAACTCAGAAGTGCTTGCTGTTTTATCCTTTTCCTGTTTGAGGACTTCCCTAAAATTCTCTGAAATTTTAGGTATCTCATCTACTTGTACCAACTGAAAATTTTCATCATTCAAACCACCATATGAATATAATACAAAGGACTCTAAACCTATGTGGACTACATTAATTGGAAGATTTACTGGCTTCTCTTTGCTAGTAATCATGTATTTCATTTTCTTCTCCCTATATAGTTTTCTCAACTGGCCAAACACGGGAATGGTGGCATAAGAGAAGTCAAGCTACATGGTTCCTTTAAGTTTTTCACCCCAAGACCTAGATAGAAGCATTCCAAATCGTGGTGGAACATCGGGAACAACTACATCCATCAAAACATTCTTAGCTGGGATTTGATCTAAAGACACTACCAAGTCTTTGATAATACCAATACAATGGACCCTACCAGAGTCAAAGGAATACAAATCATGGTATTTGCGGGTAATATCAAATCCTAACTTCTCCATGATGGCTTTGGGCATCAAATTATGTAAGGCTCCGGAGTCCAACATAGCATTATGTAGGATCAATTCATGTAATCTAAGACTCAGGTAAAAGGGAGGGACTTCACTTTCTTCAGATTGATATTCTGTGGCTGGACCAAAAATGAGTTCAATATAGTCATCTTCAACATTAACCATATCTGATACAGAATCTATTTGCAAAATTATAGACACCTGATTTTTATAAGCACTATTTTTCACCAACTCAGTCAAGGGCGTAGACACTTTCATCTTAGAAATTTATTTTTCCAAATTAAAATAAGGGACTTTTTCTACCTCTTTAACGGGAGGATCTTTATTCTCTATTTTCTCCTTTGCTGCGCTATGCTGGCTCTTTTCATTTGCATTGTTCATCGCTGAAGATGTTTTGCTGGGGGAAGGATCAGCCGGCTCTTTCTATTTTTTTTTAGTATTTGAAGAATCATTTTTCGATTGCAAGTCTTTTCTTTTCTGAATGGGATTGATCGGCACATCCCTTATCCTCAAGGAGTAGTGCTTCTGTTGCGCTGATAAAGCATTCATATACCCTCTTTGGTAATCATTAGACTCTTCTTCTAACACTGCATCATTAGCCAAAATAAAATCTTCATCCTTTCGAATGTCTGCAGTCGCTATGTATTCTTCATCTTCTGTAAGAAAGATGGGCATACCATCTACAGTGAATAAATGATTGGATTCAATCACAGGATCATTATCCTCGTCTATCTCCATCCCCTGAACATAATTTTGTTGTAAAGGGGTCTTGATCTGCTGTTGTGGTGCTTCTTGGTCCTGCGCCCTCTGTTCTCTCTGCTTGATTCTGAATTGTAGCTACTGCCCTCTGAAATTCGGATTCCTGATTTGTGCTTCAGGCCTATCTGAAATTGTCAGTCGATCAACCATATTTTCCACTGTCCGGATCAAAGTTTCCATCTTATTTTCTGAAGGAGAGGCTTCCTCTTTCGCAGTGATTCTCTTTTCAGCTCTAGTCTGCACTCTTTTGGCGAGCAAATTCGCTTCTACGCTCACAGCTATCTTCTGCATGTCTTCAAGTGTAGTTGGATCTCTTTCTCGCAGCTGATATGCCATATCAGCGTCGAAACCATCTGGAAACTTGAGTAAGGCTAATCCCATAGGAGGTTTAATATTAGCCGGAATAGCATTATATACAACATTAAATCTTAGACAATAATCTTGTACAGTTTCACCCACATTTCTCTTAATATTTTCATATTCAGACAAAATTTGGAGTGGGTTTTTCTTTACCTCCCACCTATATAATAATTGCGTATGTAACTCGTGAAAAGTGCAAATAGAGCCTGCTGGTAAGGCCCTGAACCACTTTCTAACTTCACCTCCAAAGCTTTGGACAAACAACCTTGTGGTTACATTCTCTGCCTCTACCTCATATAGATCAAAAAAGTCATTCATCTTATCAACATGCTGCTAGTCTGTGATGCTTTGAGTGTCATCAAATATAAGAATTTTACTTTGGTAATCAGAAGGCATATCATTCAGAACCTGAGGTAAAACCAGGGGTGCATACTGGGCAGCCATGACTCGTGGTGGATTTACAACAGTGTTTGTGCTACTAGAATTCAAGGGAGGTGTTGATGGAGGAGATGAAATCTGAGAATTGACTGATGGGAATGTTGATGAATTAGGAGGAGGAAATCCTGTTCCCGATGGCTCTGAAGGCTCAGGAATATTAGTTACAATGATAGATGATTGAGGGGAATTTAGAATATAATCATCAATTAAAGTTTTTTCCCTTTGAACTTCAATATCTACAAGAAACTCTGGATCTAAAACTGTGTCATCAAGTGCAATTTCAGACTTAATTTTAAACAAAGAAAGCTCAAAACACTCATCAAAAGAAAGATCTTATATAAACACCACTCACTGGGCCAAGCGTGGGATCTGAAAATAGGTCTAGGACTTAGTGATCCTTCTTGTCTTATGACTATTCTTGGAATGAGATTAGGATTTTCAAACACAGGGGGAGGATTTGGATCTAGATTAGCCCTTGTGTATCTTCTTGAAGCCAATGTGGTCAAATTTCTACTTTACAAAATTTTCTTTCCAGCCTAATAGACTCTAAACATCATCATCCAGAGTCCAGAAATTTACAAGGAAAATATTACTGGGGCAATCAATATTTTATGCTAAATTTTCCCCAGTATGGTCGCCAGAGATGTTAGCACCTAATTTGAACCTCAGGCTGAAGAAAGGCAAATCTGGGTAACATCAAAACCACGCTTAGCCTTGTAGCTAGCCCTACAAGGTCAGGAGAGGGATCTCTCCGTGAGAAGATATTCAACAAAGTACAATTATGAACTGATTTTAGGCTAGGTATAATAATGGGAAATGTTTAAATGAATTAATTTTTCAGGGATGTATGGAGACAAATGGGACAGTTTGAATCGGGGAATTAAATCAGGGATATAGTTTATTTCATGGGGCAAGGTAGGTAGGGAATTTTAGCAACTAAGTTTAAATAATGATGGAATGGAAATACTGGTGAGGAGCTGAAAAGGGCATAGAAGATGGATCCTTTTCAAACAGAAGAAAACACAAAATATTGAATGATTTCCCAAGGCAGAGCATTAAAAATGGATTCTACCTATCTATCTTGAAAGCATTCAACCATAGATGTTTATAAACGAATAGTGAACATCACAAATTTACATAT
Organism: Pinus albicaulis; assembly: GCA_034641835.2. Taxonomy (NCBI): domain Eukaryota; kingdom Viridiplantae; phylum Streptophyta; class Pinopsida; order Pinales; family Pinaceae; genus Pinus; species Pinus albicaulis. Next base: position 949,178,772 of record CM076575.1, on the reverse strand, counting down.
GAACACAAAGGAGAGAAAAAATGCTAAAACTCATACCACATGGATCCCACAAATTAGAGCTGCATATATTTATTAATTCCCTGTCAAACTGTTACAATGGGAGCGCAGAGCGTCCTCCTTGATTTCCACACTTTTCCCTTACTTACTGACTTACAGACTGCTTTTGAAATGACTGAAAAAATTACATTAAATAGACCAGAAATGTGAGAAATAGATCCATAGAAAAAGGGAGTTGTTTTACAAACTCAGAACTGAAATCCGAAGATAGGAAAGAGAACCAACAATCTGCCCCTGAAAGGAAGGAACAACAATACATTTTTGACCATATGGAGATTGTCTATTACATTTTCTTTTAAAAGGAGGAGAAAAAAAACTAAAATGATTCTGTATGCTTCATATTTAGCTCTCGGCCGTTGACTGTCTCTCTGTCTTTGTCCTTTGAAGAAAACCAACTTTTAAAAAATGTTGTTTAAAACTATTGAAAATGAAATTATGCCTTATATGAAGAAAAGTCCGCTTTTGAATGGGAAAGAGCGAAAGGAAAGGGATGTAGGCCCGAAGGACTAAATCGCAATCGAAAATCGGGGTTTCGGAGCAGGAGAAATGCTATAAAACTTGCGATGCGATTGGAAAAGGTGCGATGGAGTAAACGGATAAGCCGAAGGGATAATGGGGAGATTTCCCTTTAAACAAATCTCAAACAAGCTTTGAGTTTTTATAAAGGAAAAAGCAATTTTTTATTGAAAAGAGTAGAGGGGTTTATGGCGAAAGCCATGGGCCAATCGCAATAGGAATCAGAATGGCAGGGAGGTGCTAAGGGGCAATAGGATTTTGCTGATTGCGATGGAGTAATGGAGGTGGTGCTTTATAAAATGAAATAAATGAAATATTGGACTTTACATAGGGAAGAGGCCTTTTATTTTTAAATGGGCAGAAAAGGTTAAGGTGGGACCGGGAAGGTCAATCACACCGGGAGAATGGAAGGGGAGCAGGTTTAAAGCTATAAAAATTTCAATTGCGATTGGGATAGGGGCAATGGAATTACTTTGAAAAACTTTAAAACTGAATTATAATGTTTAACAGAGGGAAAAGCGCTTTTGCTTGGAGCGGGGCGGAAACTTATGGTGGGGCCCGAAGGTCAATCAAAATCGGGAGATCGGAGGCAAAGTTTAATATGAAAATGTTGATTGCAATGATCTGATCGTATATGCGTCGTCGGATCTTTGATCGGATCAACGGTCAGGATATAATCGGGAGGGGCCAATCAGGGGTTTACAATCGCATCGGAGTTTTTTATAAGAGTCAATTGGAATGCAAAATCCAAATGTTTCGATTTTGATCGGATCGGGAAAGGGAAAGGGATTGGATCGACGGGGGTTTAGAATAAATAACCTTAAAAGTTTATTATAAATTTTAAGGGGTAATGTGGGGAAGTGGTTAATCGCATCGGATTTTATGGGTTTAAAAAATTTTAACAATGTGATTTGTGCAATCAGATGGGGAAATAAGGGCGGTTTTATAAAATAAAACATTAAACTTTAATAAAATAAAGTTTAAGGGAAATATGGGAAAAGGGGTTGGTTTAGGGTATAGGGGAGCTTTATTCACTTAGGCATAAATTTCAATCCAGGAGTCAGTTTTGAGAGTATAATATACCATTAGAAAGCTCTTTCCGAGCTCTTTCTGATGGACATAATTAGAACATGATTTGACACTGAATATGTTGTGTAAAACTCCTTTGAAGGACAGGGATTTGGCTTTGTGGAGATAGCAGCTTCTGAAGTGTGACTTATTACATATTATGACATAAAATTACATAATAAAGGCAAAGTATCATGGTTTTCACCTCAAAACATGGTTTTGAGGCAAAAATTACATCAAGTTGAATAAAAAAATTCTTTGATCTTCCCAGATGTTGTGACTTTGCGTTTATTGATCTCCTCATGACCTTGCTGATATTTATTAACACTTGACTCATTAATTTGACCATGGTGAGATCCTAGAACCTAATGAGACCCATCCTATGACCTACTAACATGACTCACAGAGTGAAAGTAACTCATGACTAAAGACCATAGAGAGGATAATCAATAAGTTTCACATGAGGGAAAACTGATGAAAGACCACTACCATCAATGAATCCATGACCTAATGGAATGGTGAAAATTCATGGTATGGGACTCCTAATATGCAAATGCAAAAGAGCAATTTTGATCACTGATGGAAGTATGAATAGACTGACACTAGCACCTCCCTTAGTAAATATATCATAATTAAATTAATTGTAACATATGATGATTTTCACAAGTTTTTCTTGATCTAAATTTGTCACAAGGTAAAGAACTTCAGTAATCAATTGTTGTTCTTGATTTTCCGCTTTAGGCAGAAATCTGTTATAGGCCATTTTGTCACATATGGTCAATAGTCCTAAAAACTGGATAAATCCACATCTATGAACATGTTGTCATCATCCCTACACAAATCCCTAAGAATTAAATTTCCCAAAAGTCTGAATTTCTAGGATTAACTGCTCAAAATCAATGTCGTTAACGCGAGTGCACCCTGTTCCTTTAGCCACCCGCGTTCAATGCTAGTTACTCCTTTCTATTCCAAAAATGATCAGAGTTGGTTTCTCCCTTTTGCAAGTGTGATTATATATAAATTTTGGAAAATTAAAAATATTTCTGAATATTACTCTTCCAGAAGCTTCCAAGGGTTTTTTTAACCATTTACCATGGATAAGAAGCTTGAATCTTATTTGATCCTACATTGGAGACTTCACCTCTTTTCCCTTGAGCTATTCCTTCCATCATATGTGGATTGCAAGCCCATAATGGTAAATCCCTAAATACCTCACCTCTCCTATAAATTTACTGCCATCCATAGCATCAAGGTTGGATTTTGGAGAATGATCATGCCCACATGCTTCTTCCTTGAACCTAAAGGAGTCATCATTTTCATGAATTAGGGTGACATTGAGGTTTTCTTTGTAAAAATGAAGGATAAGTCAACTTTGTGAGATATCTACAATATCAGCTACTACATATAGTTGTAAACTCTCTCCTATTTTTATTAATACAAAGAGTATCTTGTTTTCCTATATGTGTTGTATTATGTTTACATTCATGTATTTCATTGCTTTGTTGATCCATTGAATAGAGATTTTTGAATATGTTGCTTAGTTGTTATGGATCCTCTACTTGTTTTAGTCATGTGTGTGGGTTCTAATTATAGCACTTGGATCTACAATTGGAGCATACAAGCGGGGACAAAAATAAAGCATGCTACAGATTCGAGCTAGGCCTCTTTCCCATTCTCTAACTTCTCTAAGGAAAATTCTATATTCTTTGTCTTCCATTGTTCTAGAACATCCCACTAGGTCTAGGGAATTCACCTTTGTCGACAATCATAAATTTCACATAAAAACCCTAATATGAAGAGGTTTCCCCCAATCCAAGTGTAAGGGGAAGTTCTCTTGGCAATTTTTTTCTTTTCTTTTGAAGACAAGTTAAGGGGAAACTAGACAATAACCAAAAAAACTCCTATATCAACAAACCAAGGAGAGAACAATGATATGGAAAAGAGGTGCTCATCTCGAAGCTAGTCATCCACCATCTCTTTATTTTTTGTAGACGTGGTTATCCTAGGAAATAATTTTTCAACAATGTTTTATTTCCCTGGATTATCAACAATGGTTACAAAAAATTGTTGTAACAAAAAAATCCATCTAATTATTCAAGAATTGACATCAAGTTTATTCATAAATTACTTAATGGATGCATGATTAGTGCGCACAAAAACTTGGTATTTAGTATTGTGATGTTTGGATTTATTCAAAGAATGCACAACAAAAAAATGTTCTTGTTTCATGATTGTGTAATTTAGGTTAGCCTTGCAAATTTTTTTACTAGCGAAATATATAGCATAAGGAAATTTACAATCCATCTTCTTTAATATATCCCCCATTATTTTCTCATATGAAACTACATGAATGTGGGAGGGAAATGCCCAATTTGGGCCACTAGGGATTGGTGGAGTTTTCAATTTGTCTTTGAACTCTTAAAATTCCTTTTAACAAAGGGTTTTCCAAGAGAAATATGAGTCTTTTATTAGTAAACCAAGCAAAGGTGAAGAAATTTTACAGAAATATTTAATAAATATCTTGTACCAAAAAATTCCTATAAATCTCCTATAATATTTTTGTCTTTGTGTGACAAGAACGTTTCTAATAATTGAAATTTTATCACGATCAACCTAAATTCCATCTTTAGAGAGGAAGTGGCATATAAAAATTAATGCATTCATAAAAAAAGTGGCACTTTTCAGGGCTTAAGAGGACATTAATTTGCATGCATATTTTCAAACCCTTGGATATGTTGGAGAGATAATCCTAGAAATCATCTCCATAAGGTGTGAAGTCATCCATATAAATATCTACTAATTCATGCACAAGATCAACAAAATACTCAATAATTCCATTTGGAAGGTGGAAGAGGCATTGCAAAAGCTAAAGGGAATGACCCTGAAGGAAAAGGTTCCCCGTGGGTAGGTGAAAGTGTTCTTATCATAGTCTTTGAGACTGATTTGGTTTTTATTGTAGCAATTGAACCCAACCATAAATGATGATAATTGCTTCCCTAATCTTACCACTGAATTGTTTCAAGTCTAGTCACCATTGCATTTGTGTCTCTGATATTCTCTTTGTCCCCTTAGCATGTGGCTGAAGGCCCTTTGGGGTTAAAAAAGTGTGTCAAAGTTTTTATTATTTTCAACAAAATCCAAAATTTTGAGTCCAAGAGTCTGTTTTTGTGTCTTTCATTAATTAGGGTAAATCTACTTCTTAATAAGTCTCTAACTACCTTGTGTAGTTAAGGCCATGGATTCAATTTGAGACTATTATTTATCCATAATGATATCTTCTTAAATTGGATCATCCAAAATCAAGCACAAAAATGTCAAAATTATTTTCTATTTTGGAAATAACAAAAAAAATGTACCTTTTCTGTAAAGTAGCAATTTTCCCAGAAAATTTGGTTTCAAAAGGTAACACAGAAATTTCTACCTTTTCTGTAAAGTAGCAATTTTCTCAGAACTTGTATAAGGAGTTGTTAAGGATAAAACAAGGTGAAAAATCACTACCCTTTGGAATGAAGGTTGGCTATTCAAACTGCTAAATTTAGCGAATATGACAAGGAAACTACTCATTAAAGAAGAAGCTCAAAACTAAAGTATGAGTAGAAGTTAGACTAATTATTTGTCGAAGTGATATAGAGTTGGTGCCTAAAAGTAAATCTTTCAATTTTGTGTCTTTTTCATCTAAATTCATTGAAATCAAGGGCATGGAGAGAGTTTAGGGGTCTACATTTACTATTTCCCATAACTCTTTACCCCGAGAAAGCTACCTTTCAAAGTTATCTTCCAGCAACATTTAGGGCTTCGTGGCTTACCTATATTCATTTTTCACGGGTTTTCATCAATAGCCGAATAGGGTGTTAGTAAAACAGAATGGGAAAAAGTGGTAAAGTAAATCACTCGGAACCTTCAAATACAAGGTTTATTAACCACCACGCAAAGGCATAATTTCAAGCAGCCAGATGGTAACGTTTTTTGAGAAAATTAACGGGGGAGAATGTTGCGATTGCTCAAGAATTCGCCAAATCCTTTAACATATAGCAGGTCCAGGTGGGGACTTGAAAATTCTAGATATCAGAAGCCATCATAGCACGATCTACCCAATTTTCGACTTCAGGTGAGTCATGGTTTAAGAGAAAATATTTGTTTGCAGAGGATTTAAATGCATATATTAAACTTGAGCATGAAAATTTGAATTGGACTCCTACTGTCCATATTTCCTATTTTAAGCCTGAATGGCAGGGATTTATCACTATAGTACAATGCTATATCACCTGCAAGGGAAGGTTCTCTACAATTCATCAATATCAAATGATATTTTTATCTCATATTTCGGGCTCTAGAGCTATGAACCTCCCTTTCTTCCTTTACAAATCATTCATGAAAATGTCTCTGAAGATACAACGAACCCTAAATTATTCGCTTCATAATATTTATCACCGGGGGTTAATTAAAATGTTGGTGGTATATGATTTGAGGAAGAGAATATGCACGTGGAACAAATTTCCAACATATGAGGGTTTCAGTTGAATTATTTCAAGAAGGAAGGTGGGAAGACCTTCAAAATAGAAGACCCGGGTTTCAACCATTAGGGAAGAATAGAATCCCGCACCTATACTGACCCCTTTACAAGCTAACCACTCCTCTTCTCCAACAAGCAGGCAGACAATATGCTTAGCTATAAGATCTAGGGTTGAAGCCACTATTCCTACACCTATGATGCAACTAGAAAATAAGGTTTATACCATAAGGCAAAGGGTACTTAAAGAACAACAAACCCTAGAGTATTTCTGACAAGAAAACGAAATAAGGTCTATACAAAAGGCCGCTCCAGTTGAGAAGAATATTATTTCTAAAGATAAGGAAGAAGTGGCTTCCTCTTCAAGAAATAAACATAGAAGAATATTGATTTTATATGAAGGATATCCACTGGAAGCTAGTAGTGTGGAGAAGGTCACCCTCGAACTGTTAGCACAAAGCCTTATTTCAGAGATTAGACAAGAGAGGGAAGAAATCGATGTGTCTCCAACAGCAGAGGAACCAAAAATAACTCAGATCTATCCCCCTTCAAGGTCATCAACTAAGGGAAAGAGGAAAGTAATAATTCATTCACACTCATCATCACAGGAAGAGAATTGTGAAGCAAAGGTTGAAGAAGTGCATCATAGAAGAGTTATTCAGGGAAGAAGAAGGCCTCCATATATTCTTAATCCATATATTCGACGACCTCATACCAGAGCCAAAAATAAGCTTAGGTTAACTAGGAAGCTAATATCTAATCCTACTCTAAGATATGTGATTATAAATATAGAGGAAAATCCATAAAATGATTCAAAGCAAGAGAAGGCTCAGAAGAAGAAACAAGTAAAAAGAAGAAAATCAAATAAGAAGGTCAATAAGGAAGAAGGTCTTGGGTTTTTGTGTTATGTGCTAAATTCCTTATGTTGAGTATATAAAGCAAGGAAAATCTGAAGATCAATATTATTTCGGGCCTATCTACAAAGTTATCAATAATCACTACATTTTGAAGAGGTAGCTATTTTTTTTTATCATAAGAAGATATAAGCACAGGTTGGTTTGGTCTCAAGGGATGGCATTAGACGGTGATTAATTATATGCTGCTACAGTGGTAATATTTTCCCCTTCCCATCCAAGCGTTATCTAGTGAGTTTTCTTCCAGGTGTCATATTAATTTAGTAATTGTTGGAATTTTTGTGGAGAAAGATCTTCCAGGAATCAAGGATCAGTTAGCCACCCCAACTCGACAAGTTCAACTTTCATATTATCAAGTTATATTTTCATACTTTTGTAAACCAAATATTTTGCATCAAACTTCTTTTCTGTTTTCTTAAATAAACTTTAAATATGTTTTTCTATATTTAGAAATTTGTAATAAAGTTCCCACAACAGACTAGCTAAAATTGTGGATCTTTAGCAGATTACCTTTTTGTACATATATTATGAAAACCAATGAGAAAAAGGTTGTGAGTTTTTCATATCATAGCATCTTTATTTTTGTACTCTTTGAACTTATAATATTCATATGCACTCTTGAGGATTTATGAATTTTTTGATGTGTGTATTATGTACTTTCCTTATGTGTTTCCATATCTTGAAACTTCATTTCCAGATTGTGATCTATATATATATTGTCTCATGTTTTTGTTAGTCTGATGATATAGCAGTACATGGTTATCGATTTTTATTAGTCTTGTTTTACAATTTTTCCTAATAAGATGTGTATAGTAAGCTTGTTCATAAGCGTTCCCTCTTACAGAAACATCTTAGATGTATGATGAGATTCTTATAAATCTTGTGAAAGCTTTGTCTCATTAATTCATTACATGTGTAGAATTTTTTTTTATCCTTTCATCTAAGAAGTGGACTTCTATCCTATAGACCCAAAGCTCTTTTCATATTCTCCTAACTATTAGATTACAAATTTATCTTTGATACCACATCAAACACTAGTACCCACATATGTGTGAGTGATTTATCTGTTAGAAATTCTTTCTCCAGTGTATGAGAACTCCAACCACCTTCCAAAACATAATCCAACTATAAGAAAATCCCTTGAGCTTAAGATGTGTCTGGTTAGGAACTTGATACAATCCAAGTGTTGATTCCATCTCTAACATCTTTTGGTGCATCTACCAGGAGACAAACATCCCGAACTCTGTATTTTCCTGAGTTTCTTGCATGAATGTATAGTACTAGTTTTTAATGGTGAATAAAAAGTATTCATTTTTTTTATTGTAATTAGTTCACCTGCCGACTCCACAACAAGGATGATGGGTTTCAAGAGCACCTACTACAAGAAGAAATCAGTGATCACCTCCTATGACTCCAGTCTCTAATCCAGAAAAGATCATAAAGGATGCAAGAGGGAAACAAAAAACAACTGTAGCTACATCACATCCAGTGAGAAATGTTCATTTGAAGTATATTTCGAAAGAAAAGGTACCAAAATCTATTTTAAAAGGAAATGAAGTTTCAGTTTCAAAGGATTTAGTAGAATGTTCAAATCAATCCTCAATTATAGATTCTATTGTAATATCTCAAGCTGAAACTAATTATATAAAAGATAAAATAGATGACTTTAGCTTAGATGAAGCTAAAAGTACCCCTCAGTCATCATTTAGTAAATCAGAGATAAGTGTTACTCTAGAGAAAGAAGAAAAACCAGATGTTTTAAGTGGAAGTCAAGAGAATCAGGAACCAAAAGCCTTTGTATTTACAGAAATGGAATTACAACAAGTATTGGAGATTTCACCCTTATTATATAGGGAAATTTTAACTGAAGAATATATTAAAATAATTTTAAACTTTCTTCAAACTCATCCTAAATATCAGTCGTCCCTTAACCCACAACAGGAGTATGGAGTATTCTCACTTGTTCCAAAACCCATCTATTGGCTCCTCCTCTTCTCATCAAATAGAAGGTAACCCTCTTGAAAATTCGACCTTTAATCTCTCTGACTTTTTAGCTCAACATAAAAAATTGGAGGTTTCCCACATTAGGGGAATTTCGAGGTCTAAAATGGGCCTCCTAAGGAAATTGTAAAATAATATTGGAAATAATAAAATAAGATTTTATTACATCATCAAATTTTAGAGGGAAAAAAGAAAACACTACTTTTTCACCTCATATTTTCAACTTATCTCCCATAATTTTTAATCAAATTTTGAGCAGGAGTACTCGTTGGATGAAAATTTAATTCCTCATCAAAGGAGTACCCATGTTGCATAATTTCTATGGACCCAACTACACGAAAAATGAGAAATACATAAAAAATGTGATTGGAATCACGTTTTTTAATGTATTTATCATTTTTTGTGTAGAAGGGTCCATCAAAAGTATGACATGGGTATTCCTTCGATGAGGAATTAAATTTTTCATCCAACAAGTACTCCCGCTCGAAATTTGAGTAAATAATTTGGGACATAAGCTGAAAATACGAGTTGAAAAAGTAGTTTTATTATTTTATTATTTTTTAATATTTTTACCCTTTTACTTAAAAAATGTTAAATCATCTCCCATGGTTGACATCATCATCTTGAATCCTATTGGTTGTTATAAATTTTATTTTGGTTGTACATTTTTCTTAGGAGGCCCATTTTAGACCTCAAAATTCCCCTAATGATCCTTCAAGAATCTACATCTAGATCTGATTCTCCTGGAGAGGAAGAAATAAGAACCTCTTATGTTCATTTCTTTGATAATCCATTGTTCTCATCTCAATATCTTGAAGAACCAGCCCAAGAACTTCAATTTTATATTATTCCAAAACAAATACAGATTCCACATACTACAATTTCAAGCACTCAAACATCTGCATCAGCAATTCGTTCACTGATTATACCTCAAAAAGTCATGGCTCAACCTCCTCCTACAAGGATACAACAGATTATTGTTGCAATATATGCACTTCTTGTTCTCCCTCAACCTTTGCATGCACTTCCTCAAGGGGATTATCTAAAATATTTGCCTAAATATACAGGGGAGGGAGAAGGAATATCTGCTGAAGAGAATTTAGTTTCTTTTTATAGTTATGTCGATAACCAAAAAATTGAACATGAACATGTTTGGTCGAGACTCTTTATTCAGATCTTGGATGGAGAAGCTCGTAAGTGGTTGAGAAATTTACCAGTAAATTTGATAACAGGAATAGATGCTTTGGAGGAAGTGTTTGTAAAATAATGGGGTGACCGTAAGGATTACTTGTATTATCTTATGGATTTTGGAGCTTTATAGAAGAATACTAATGAGTCATTAGCAGATTTTGTAAAGAGATTAAATAAAGTGTATCAAAAAGCTCTCGTAGAATTCAAACCTCCTGAAACTACATCTATGATGACCTTCTCCAATGCCTTAGACTCCAAGTTTGCATTGCGGTTAAGGGACGAGAAGCCACAAGCATTGGTAGCTATGCATGAGGCTTCTATTGGAGTGCAGTACAATATGTTGGCCTCAAATAAAATAAAAATATAAGAGGGGGAGGGAGCAAAGGATAAGAAAAAAATGAAAGCGGAGAAACTGCCTTCTTCCTCTAAATCTTTTACAGTCGGAGAAAAACTTGATCAAATTTCTAGTTTAATTAAAGATCTTGCTTCCCAAATGTCTAAACTAGAATTAAAAAATCAAGTTTTTGTTAGACCCATTCAAAATGAAGGAAATAGAAATCAGGCTCCTTTTAGGAGACCCTTTCAGCTTCAAAAAATTTTACAACATCCAAGAATTAATCCCAATGATCAGAATTTTTAGGCTCCAGTGAATCATTTTGCTGAGGAAAATCAGAAAGAACAAGAAGAGGAAGATGAAGACATAAATTTAGCTGGGGATACATCACAGTCAACTTGTTTGACTCTACAAGAGTATGAAGATCAATCTATGATAAATATATTTTTATATGAAGAAGATGCTCGTATTTATGTCAGACAAGAAATTATAATTTTAGGTCTAAACCGGCGACCCAAAAGCCCCAGCAAAAACAAGATTCTTAAAAACATGCTGCCAAACAAAAGGCAAAATTTAATGATGCTCCATCGCCTAACCTTCCTCCATTTAGGAAAAATGTTGTAGAAAATAAGGATTATGCCCCTCTCAATTTTAGTTTCGAGTCAGAACTAAATAAAATCAAGATTTTGGTTCCACTCCTTATACTGTTGAAAAATCCGGCCTATAGAGAATCATTTAAGAGTTTATTAAAACCATCTACTCTAGCTCCTGACTCGGTAGATCTAGAGGATGAACATACTACCATCTACTTGGGTAGCCATGTCCAAGATCATAATGATGATAATTCCCCACCTTTTTATCTTTCACTCAATATTCATAACAAGCTACAACATACCTACCTATTAGATTCTGGCACTACCTATTAGGTTCTAGCACCTATCATAATATAAGGCCTAAGAAAGTGATGGATGAACTAGGACTAGAAATCACTAAGCAATACCACGTTATTTACATATTCGACTGTAAAAGGGTCAAGTGTTTAGGAGTAATCAAATATTTGGTAATATCCATTACCCATAAAATTCTAGTAATGGAAATAGTGGTTGCGGACATACCTTCTAGGTTTGGAATTCTTCTTTTCAGATCTTAGTCTAAAAATTTGGGAGGCAGCCTTCAAATGGATATGACTTATGCCACTATCTCAATCTTTAGAAGAGAATTCAGGAGATTGTATAGGGAAACACAAATGTATTATATCATAAGTGATCAACGAAACCCTTCAAATCATCCTATATATGAAAAGGAGAAGGATTTAGGGTCATCCATATTACACCTTACTACTGATGACAACAATTTTCAGCCTAAACTCAAGAAAAATCAGAATTTGGAGGTCAAGAGATTATATTTTGATGGAGCCTCATCACGAGAGGGATCATGGGCTTGTTTAGTTCTTATTTCTCGCACTTAAAAAGTAGTGACCCTATCATATAAATTACAATTTGTAACTACCAACAACAATGCTGAGTATGAAACTCTTGTTTTGGGTATGAAAGCAACAAAAGATTTGGGAGCTGAATAGTTGGTTGTTTTTGGTGATTCAGAATGGGTGGTACAACAGGTGTGAGATAATTATCAAGTAAAAAATTAAAAATTAAAAAACTACAGAAATGAAGAGTGGGATTTAATTGAACACTATTTTTCAACATTTAATTTGAATTATGTTTCCAAGGAAGAAAATGAAATGGTGGATTCACTAACCATAGTTGCCAGTAATTTTAAGGTTCATCTCGATGTTAAAGAAACAAATGATGTCCACATAAAAAATAGACCTTCCATTCCTAACAATATCAAATAATGGAAAGTATTTGAAGATGACAAAGAAATTCAGAAATTCATGGAATGTGTAGAGGAGTTTTCAGACATTCAAATTGATGATGAGCAATACACAGTTGAAAGTCAAAACATCAAGCCCTTTAAAAAGGACTATAGATGGAAAATCTATTATTGATCTAAAAACAAACTTTATTCCTAAAGTCTTGGTTCCTTTATAGAGGTTGTTTGATAATAATGATTTATTTTTAAAGCCTGATAGTAAAATAAATGGAGATAATACAATTGACTACAATATTGATACAAAAAATTAGCCTAGATTTATTAAAGTTTCTAAATTTCTTCCGCAAAAAACTAGAACTAAACATGTCAATCTGTTGAAGCAATATGCAGACATTTTTGCATGTTCCTATAGTGATTTAAAGACATATAACAAAAGTATAATGGAACATAAAATTTTTCTCAAAATAGAAGAAAAACCTGTAGCACAAAAGATTAGACATATTAATCCCATGTTACTCCCTATTATTGAAAAGGAAATAAGAAGGATGTGGGAAGCCAAAATAATTCTCCCCTTAAGATTTTCCAATTGGGTAGCTAATATAGTCCCAGTTCGAAAGAAGAATGGTGAATTTATAATTTGCGTTGATTTTGGCATTTTGAACCGGTGTTCGCTAAAGGATAATTATCCTTTACCAAGATGGACCATGTTTTGCAGTAGGTAGTAGGCTCAAAGAGGCTCTCAATGATAGATGGTTTCTCGGGGTATAATAAAATCTCAGTTGATAAACAAGACATGGAGAAAACAACTTTCACTACACCCTGGGGAACATTTATGTACAATAAGATGCCTTTCGGTTTAATGAATGTAGGTGCAATGTTTTAGCGGGTAATTGATATTTCCTTTGCAGGGGAAAATGACATGTTTGTAGTAATTTACTTGGATGACATTAAAATATTTTCAAAATCTTATGAGGATCATTTAAAACATTTGCAACAACTGTTTAACAAGTGTAGAAAATTTGGTTTATCTTTGAACCTAAAGAAATCATGCTTTGATGTTCAAGAGGGAAAACTATTGGGGCACATAGTGACATAAAATGGTATTTGTATTGACCCAAGGAGATTTGAGGCTATACAGAAAATTGTTCTACCCAGAAATAAGAAAGAATTACAGTCATTCCTGGGTAAAATTAATTTTCTAAGGCGTTTTGTTCCAAACATTGCAAAAGTAATTAAACATATAAATGCCTTATTAAGGAAAGATGTAGAATTGAAATGACAAGATGAATAAAAAACTATTTTATAGCAACCAAATAGGCCCTGACCAAAGCCCCAGTGTTTATCAACCCTGATTTTGAGAAGGATTTCCTTACTTTTTCATATGCTTCTAAGGAAACTATTGCAACAATTTTACTACAAAAGAACAAAGAAGGCTTGAGTTAAAGTACATCTTGATATAAAAAAAAAGCATAGGCATTGGAAAAGGCTTTAAAGTATTTTCGAGTGTATGTTCTACATTCAAAAGTCATTTCTTTTGTGCCAAATATCGTTGTCAAGGATGTATTGTTGGTTATAAAGGGACATGGCTTAGACCGCTTAATGGCAGAATCAAATTACAAAGCTCTAAAGTTGAACATGGAGGTAGTTGAAGAAAAATTTAAAGAAGGTATAAATGATTATCCTGAAATATTTTATTCCAAATGGTATAAGATTTAGTGTACTTTTTATTAAATCTCAGTTCTCCTCAAAAATGGAAAAATCAAAGAAAAGGGCTTTTAAACTGAATATTGTTAAGTATTGCATAATGAAAAACAATATTTATTGGAAAGATCCTATAGAAGTTTTGTTGAGATATGTAGATGAAGTTGAGTCACTGAAAGTTATGTCAGAGATACATGCAGGGGTGTGTGGTGGAAATTTATACTAGAAAGCTACCGCAAATAAAATTCTAAAGGCTAGCTACTATTGGCCAACTCTTTTCTTTGATGTTTTTGCTGAATTCAGGGCTTGAATTGAGTGTCAAAAGTTTTTCGGTAAGCAGAAGCTGCTCCCACTACCTCTCATTCCCATTTCAGCAGCCAACCCTTTCTAGCAGTGGGGGTTAGACTTCATTGGTGAGATTCATCCACCATCGTCAAGACAACATAGGTGGATTCTTATAGCCACAGAATATTTAACTAAGTTGATTGAGGCCATTCCAAATAGGAATACCACTGACACGATAATAATTAAATTTCTGTTGGAAATTATTATGTCTATATTTGGTTGCCCTCATAAGTTGGTGACCAAAAATGCACAGGCCTTTTAAATCTGCCAAAATGAATAATTTCTGTCAAAAATATAATATTTATTTGACTCATTGTACACCTTATTAAACCCAAGGTAATGGGTTAGCCGAGTCATGAAAAAAAATCCTAGTAAGAATCATTAAAAAGATGATGCCAGAAGATAAAACAAACTAGGACACTCATCTAATTCATGTTCTTTGGGCAGATAGGGTGAGTAGCAAGAAATCAATTGGAGTTTCTCCATTTCAACTTGTTTATGGTATTGATGCTTTGATGTCATTACAGTTGTCCCTTGCTATTATGAAGTTTTTACAGGATGAAATTTATGATTAAAATACCATTCAAAGAAGAATGCTACAACTTATAGAAGCTCATCAAATTTGGTAATCCTTGATGGACAAAGCACAAAATTACAAAACTGAAGTAAAATTTGTCTTTGAAAAAAGGAAAAACCAACAAGTATTTCAAGAAAATGATTTGGTACTATGTTGGGATGTCAGAATAGAAGACCATGGAAAACATGACAAGTTCAACAACTTGTGGTTCAGGCCATTCAAAAGTTTCAAGTTCTGGAGAACAAAACATTTCCGCTAAAGTATTTAGATGATAATCAATTGACAGGGGGTCCAGTCAATGGTCATTTTATCAAAAGGTTTTTCATCTGTTAAGTCATTCAAGTCTTTCCATTGTAAAATATCTGAGTGTTGTTTCAATAAAACTCCATGTTGATTGGTATGTGTGTCTGTAAATAGAGTCAAGCTTGATTTCAGTCAATGAAAATTATGTTATTTTCATTAGTTCCTAAAATTATAAAATCCATGATGGTTTAAGGCATTGAGTCTACAGTCCTTGAAGCCACGCAGGGAGGAATTCATCCCAAATAGGAGCCATTGTTAGCACTATATTTTTTAAAGTATGATCACCATTGCATTTGTGTCTTTAATCCTCTCTTTTTCCCCTTAGCCTATGGTTGAAGGCACTGTGAGGTTAGAAGAGTGTTTCAAAGTTTTTATTATTTTGAAAAGAATCCAAAAGTTTGAGTCCGAGAGTTTGTTTTTGTGTCTTAGAGTAATTAGGGTAAATCTACTTCCTAATAAGTCTCTAAGTACCTTGTGTAGTTAAGGCCATGGATTCAATTTGAGAGTATTATTTATTTATAATGATATCTTCTTAAATTGAATCATCCAAAATCAAGCATAAAATGTCAAAATTATTTTCTATTTTGGAAATAATAGAAAATTGCTACCTTTTATGTCAAGTAGCAATTCTCCCAAAAAATTTGGTTTCAAAAGGCAACACAGAAATTGCTATCGTTTCTGTAAAGTATCGATTTTCTTGGAACTTGTATAAGGATATTTCAAGGATAAAACAAGGTCAAAAAGCACTATCCTTTGGAACAAAGGTTGGAAATTCTAACTGCTAAATTTAGCAAATATGCCAAGGACGCTACTCATTAAAGAAGAAGCTCAAAACTAAAGTACGAGTAGCAGTTAGACTAATTATTTGGCAGAGTGATGCTGAGTTGGAGCCTAAAATTAAATCATTCAATTTCATGTCTGTGTCAACTAACTTCACCGAAATTGAGGGCATGGGGAGAGTTTAGGGGTCTACATTCACTATTTCCCATAACTATTTACCCCGAGAAAGCTACCTTTCAAAGTTATCTTCCAGCATTTAGGGCTTCATGGCTTGTCTCTGTTCATTTTTCACAGGTGTTCATCAACAGTTGAATAGGGTTTTAGTAAAACAGAATGGGAAAAAGTGATAAAGTAAACTTCTTAGAACCTGCTAATACAAGGTTTGTTGACCACTGCACAAAGGCACAATTTCAAGCAGCCGGATGGTGTTGTTTTTGAGAAAATTCTCAGGGGAGAATGCTGCGGTTGCCCAAGAATTTTTCGAATCCTTCAATGAAGAGCAGGTCTAGTTGAGGTCTCGAACATTCAAGATATCAAAATCCATCATAGCACGCCCTACCGAGTTTTCGACTTTAGGTGAGTCATGGTTTAAGAGAAAAAAATTGTTTGCAGAGGATTTAAATGCATATATTAAAACTGAGCATGCAAATGTGAATTGGACTCCTACCATCCATATTTCCTATTTCAATCTTGAATGGTATGGAGTTATCACTACAGTCCAACGCTTTATCACCTACAAGGGTAGGATATCTACACTTCATTAATATCAAATGAGATTTTTATCTCATATTTCAGGCTGTAGACCTATGAACCTCCCTTTCTTCCTTTACAAATCATTGATGAAAATCTCTCAGAAGATACAACGAACCCCAAATTATTCGCTTCATAATCGTTATCACCGGGTGTTAGTTGAAATGTTGGTGGTATATAATTTTAGGAAGAGCATATGCACATGGAACACATTTCTAGTAGATGAGGGTTTCAGTGGAATTATTTCAAGAAGGAAAGTGGGAAGGCCTTCAAAACAGAATACCCAAGTTTCGACCATTAGGGAAGAATCTAACCACACACCTATACCGGTCCCTTTACAAGTTGACCAATCATCTTATCCATCAAGCAGGTAGACAAGAATCTCAGCTAGAAGAGCTAGGGTTGAAGCCATTGTTCCTACACCTATGATGCAACCAGCAAACAATGTTTATACCAGAAGGCAAAGGGTACATAAAGAACCATAGACCATATAGTCCTTCCGACAAGAAAATGAAAGCAGGTATATACAAAAGGCCGATCTAGTTGAGAAGAATCATATTTCTAAAGACAAAAAAGAAGTGGCTTCCTCTTAAAGAAATAAACGAAGAAGAAAATTGATTCTGTAAGAAGGATCTTCATTGGAAGCTAGTAGTGTGGAGAAGGTCACCCCCGAACTGTTAGAAAAAAGACTTGTTTAAGAGATTAGACAAAAGAGGGAATAAGTCAATGTGTCTCCAACAGCAGAGGAACCAGGAACAACTCATATTTATCCCCCTTCAAGGTCATCAACTAAGGGAAAGAGGAAAGTAATAATTCAGTCGTACTTATCATCAGAGGAAGAGATTTGTGAGGGAGAAGTTGAAGATGTGTGCCAGAGCAGATTTATTCAGGGAATAAGAAGGACTCCATATATTATTAATCCATATATTCGAAGACCTCATACCAAAGCCAAAAATAAGCTTAGGTTAAATAGTGATCTAATATCTAATCCTACTCTAAGAGATGTGGTTATAAATATAGACGATAGTTTAGAAAATGATTCAAAGCAAGAGAAGGCTCAAAAGAAGAAACAAACAAAAAGGATAAAACCAAATAAGAAGGTCAATAAGGCTAAAGGCCTTAGGTTGTTGTCCTTTGTGCTATATTCCTTATGTTGAGTATATAAAGCAAGGAAAATATTAATATTAATATTATTTTGGGCCTATCAACAAATTTATCAACAATCACTACATTTTCAAGAGGTAGCTCTTTGTTTTGATCATAAGGACAGGGTGGTTTGGTCTCAAGGGATGGCATTAGACATTGATTAAGTATATGCTGCTATAGTGATAATATTTTCCTCTTCCCAGCCAAGCGTTATCTAGTGAGATGTCTTCCAGGAGTCACATTCAGTTAGTAACTGTTGTACTTTTTGTGGATAAAGATCTTCCAGGAATCAAGGAGCAGTTAGCCACCTCAACTCGACAAGTTCGACTTTCGTATTATCAAGTTCTATTTTCATAATTTTGTAAACCAAATATTTTACATCGAATAGGTTTTTTATTTTTTTAAATAAACCTTAAATATGTTTTTCTATATCTAGAAAGTTGTAATAAAGTTCCTACAACAGACTAGCTAAAATTTTGGATCTTTAATAGATTACCTTTTTTTATATATATTATGAGAAACAATGAGAAAAAGGTTCGTTAGCTATTCATCTCATATCATCCTGAGTTGTGTAATTTTTGAACTTATAATATTCAGATGCACTCTTGAGGATTTATGAATGTTTTGATGTGTGTATTATGTACTTTTCTTCTTTTTTTCCATATCTTGCAACTTCATTTCAAGGTTGTAATATATATAATGTCTCATGTTTTTGTTAGTCTTATGATATAGTAGTACATGGTTATCTATTTTTATCAATCTTGTTCTACAAGCGTTCTTGATAATATGTGCATGGTAAGCCTATTCATAAGCATTCCATGTTACAAAAACCTTTTAGATGTATGATGATATTCTTATAAGTCTTGTGAAATCTTTCTCTCATTAATGCATTACAGGTCTGGAATTTTTTGTTATTATTTCATCTAAGCAGTGGAATTATATCCTATATACCCACTGTTCTTTTCATATTATCCTAACCATTAGATTACAAACTTATCTTTTCTACCACATTAAACACTAGTACCCCCATATGTGTGTGTGATTTATCTGTTAAAAATTCTTTTTCAAGTGCATGAGAACTCCAACCACCTTCCAAAACCTAAACCAACTACAAGAAAATCCCTTGAGCTTAAGATGTGTCTTGTCAGGCACTTGATACAATCCAAGCGTTGATTCTGACACTAACACCTACAAGAGTATCAAAAACATGGTCAATAAAAGGTAAAGGAAAGTGATCTTTCTTGGTGGCCTTATTAGGTTTTCTGTAATCAATGTAAACTCTTCATTCTCCATTCTTCTTAGGAAAAATTACTAAAGGTGACACCCACTCAGTATCTGAAATTGGATAGATAAAAGTTGCATCTAATAGTTTCTGCAATTCCTCTTTTACCATGTCTTTTAGTAGAGGGTTCATTCTTCTCTGAGGTTAGGGAACAAATTTAGGGTCTTCCTTAGTGTATATATGATTATTACAAACATAGGGGTGAATCCTTTCATCTCTTTGTTATCACAAGAAAAATCATCAAGATTCTACATCAAAATATTGATCAATCGTTCTTCCTCGTGAGATGAAAGAAAAGGGTTGATTTGTAGAGTTTTGGAGGGGTTTATTTCTACAATTTTTGCATTACTTTAATTAGAACCATCAGTGATTCAATCTTCCCATGATTTTTCTCTAGGTTTTCCTAAATATTCCTTTTTGGACCATTAATTTGGATGGAAATAGGATACTTATTTTGCAGAAAATTGTCAGCCAGATTGTTCTCATCCAATTGCTTGCTACTAATAGTTCCTTCTAATGCAAAAATGAGATAGGTTTATTATCGATAGATTTATTATTCCTCTTCCTCTTCTACTCACATAGGAAAATAATGCTCAACAAGGGGTTGAGCGAGGGGATATAGTACAAATTTTTTTGTTAGCTTCCTATTTGTAATTGTCATGTTTACAACTTTACAGCTGATATAGGCATCAACAATAGCTAACCAAGGTATTCCTACGATAAGAGGATATACATTGAGCTTTTTTTTGCACTGGATAAAAAGGAAATGAGTGGGGTAATCCAAGGAATCAATGGAAACCATGAAATCCTTGATCACACCCTTTGGGTACTACATTATTTTTAATGTGCACATTTACTACCAAGATATCATGATCCAAATACTTTGGGATGATGAGTTTTATGAGAATTAGATGAGCTAGTGGCCCAATTACATTGATAGTAGGAGCATATGTCTTCCTCCTTCCTGGCCTCCTAAGACGATATTATTTGATGAATCTATTATATATGGGAATATTATTGATGGATTATAGGAAGGGAATATTGACACATATTTTTCAATTCTCCCAAAAATTTAGCATCCTTCAAGGTGTGTTTTTTGGGAGGGATCAACCATTCAGGATAGGGAGGTGTGTTGGCTTTAGGATTACTATATTCCTTCTCTTCTTCAGTATTTTACATTGTATAAGGTGAGTGATCATTAGGAAGTACCTTCCTAGACTTAAGGTTTATTTCTTGGATTCCAACAACATAGGTAGGATAAGGTGTCTCTCCATTGTAGACTTGTTGGGTCTGCTTATTATTGGGGTTCAGATTTGGTTAAGTAGGAATTTGTGGTTGTTTAGTTGGATTTTTTTAGGGTAGATATGGTTTATGAGGGGGAGGCATTCAGGAAGGTAATTGGTATTCTTGAGGCATCCATCCCAATGACAAATTACCCCACTAAGGAGGATGGTGTTGGTATGGCTGAAAGGGGAAAATAACAGGTTGAGGAGGATAGGGAAAAGAGTAGGCATAGGCCAAGGTGAGTTCTTAGGTGGATAGAAATACTAAAAGGGTGAATTATAACTTGTATTAAAATAGGAAGGATAATTCATACCTTTCTGATATGGCCTAGGGCCCTATGGCCTCCTCTGTTTGACAAAGAAAAGTTTATCTATGTCTCCCTCTACTCCTCAATACACTACTTTCAAACCTAGAAGAGATAGGAACTTGTCATCTGAACAGTTCTCTTCACACATAGAGTAGATTTCTATAACATTTAATGGGAACTCATTTTCTAGGGTACCTATTAGTGAATCTAAGAAAAACTATGGCTAATACCCTTTCTAACTCCTCTTGTTTTTTCTTGATATGCAATGTGTCCATCTAGAAGTAAAAAGTGTGTAAGATTTAACTTTTAAAATCCTCCAACATACCTCTTATTTAACTCTTAATGATTGCAGTAGAAGATGAAGGGCCTACCAAACCATGGTTGGATCTACCTCTTTTTATTCAGCCTTAGAGGGTTTTTGAACATTTTCTTAATTTTTTCGTAATTGAGCTAAGAAATATCTCCATTGGACAACATATTGAGGGTTTCCATAAAATCTTTTTTTACCCCTGAGGCAAGACTAGCTTCCTTGAATCCAGATCAAGGGTGTAGTTAGACCTATTATATCTCAGCTAAAATATTTCTTCAAAGTCATCTAGTGATTCATCCATCCCTTGGGTCATTATAAATATTTCCTCCCTTGTATCCCTTGATATGTAATATTCCTTGAATTTGGTTTTGAATTCTTGTTGCATCTGGGCCCATGTAGTAATGTGTCCTCGTTCTAAACTCATGAACCAACACAAGGCTACATCCTTGAGGTATGAAGGAAAAAAATTGAGCTTATGCTCATAAAATTTATAATCATATGTCTTGTAGACCACAAAAAATTAAAACATGAAGATGCCAGGATCCTCAAAAGAGATTCCATGGAAGTGTGGAAGAGAAATGGGGATGATATTTTTCATTTTAGCTTCCTCATCTGTATCCATGATAGGAATTAATTTAGGTTTCCTATTTCCGGCCATATTTTTAGTAGGTGATGAAGGTTCTTACCCTCCTATAGGTTCCTAAAAAATATTTTGTTTCCCACCTTAAAAACCTCTAGATCCTTTGTATACAGAATGGGAGGCCCACAATTTCCAAAAAGTGAAGACGAATTGTTTGTAGGAGTGTGGGTTTTAGGTAGAAATTTTCATGAGCTGTCCCTAACTCTATGAGGAATGAAATAAGTGATATCTTTTTGTTTTGTTTTATGCATAGAAATATTGATGCAATTTTTTTTTTAATAAGGAAATGAAATCAAAATGAATTAACTTAGAGTAGAAAATAGTACCTACATTGACACCTCCTCGACAACGATGCCAAAAAGTGATGACCCTTAGTATTAGAACACGAATGTTAGAACTCATTAGGGCTCAACTTTAGATATCAACTCAAGGTTCATAAAAGATTAAGAGGTATCATTACTATATGTAAAACATAAAATATATTCTACTTTAGTTGATCTAATGCAACTAAAGAGAAGCCAAAATGCATAGAGACCACTATGCTACAAGAAATGATTAGAAAATTCAATGAACAATGAATATAAATATTCTAATTTGTGGGAAAGGAAACAACTAAAAGGAATCCTATTGTATTGAAAAAAATTTTATAGAACACAAACCCTATTCTAATTGCAAGAAGGTAAATGCCAAGGAATAATTCTAATATGTTTTTTGCAAAAAATAAACCTGTGCTATTGGAGGAAATAAAATGACTGAAATATATATATGCTACTTGCAAGAAATAAAAAAAAAAACACTCCATCAATGTTAGAGGTGACTTAATATTACTCTATGGTGCATGATAAACAAATTGTACAACTGAAGGAAAACATAAACATGAAACCCTAATTGCAAAAAGAAAGATACATCTACTAGGGTAAATTTCCTAAGGGGTATTGACTTTTTGAACCTTTAAACTCCATATCCAAGGTCTAATGGACATTGTAAAATGTTGATAAATAATAGAAAATATTTTGGTGCAATTCTAGAGGTGTTCTAAGGAAATTTGGTTATTGCTACAAGAAACATCCAAGAGAAAAGTTATGAGGTACAAATGTGGTTTTAATAGTGGAAAAGGTGGGGGGGAGTTTTGGAAGGGACAATAGGTCCTTACCAAGCTCAAGCACACTCAACGAATCATCTCATACAAGGAAGAGAAAAAACTTGGGATTTCATGTAGCTCAGTTAGGCAAAATTTAACTCATTGGAAGTTTTCAAATATATAAAATGGTGGGTGAAAATATGATCATGTGAGTGAACCAAATGCATGAAAACAACACTATTTTCCTATGAAACAATACCATCTATTAGAAATCGAAGCGGATGTCTAACTGATAAAAGCAAGGTGCATAAACAACTACTAAACTGCTAATTGCAGGAAATGAAACGATGATGGAAAGGATGCATGGAATTTGAAATGAAGAGTAATATTGCATGAATGAATTTTTTTTTTTGTTTATTAGAACAAGTAATATCAACAAACTTAGAAAATATCTCACTTATAAACCCTGCAAAGACCACACTTTTCTCAGAGATAAGATTTGCATAAAATCACAACTAAACTACATGAGTGGAAAGGAAATTTACAAAAAGAGGTCTTCATCACCTTGTTTGGGCCCTAACCCAAGGAGACTTAGGCCACTTAGAAGAAAATCAGGTTAATAACAAAGGAATTATTTTCATTAATCTTTTCAAGTGTTCATACATGAAACATGACAAACTGAAATAATAGGAATAATCCTTTCTCTAATGTTGATTGTATTCCTCTGGTGTTTTGAATCCCTACTAGGATGATTAGCGTGTAGTAGGGGACAAGCCTCATACTATTCTCCTACTAGACTTGCAATCTTTTATGCATAACAGATTCTCAATACACTAGTACATATTGAGCCAATTTTCGATGACTCCTTGTCTTTCTTGTGATGATCATTTGTAAATATAATGAAAAAAAAAAAGTTTTAGAGAAATGTTGAACATTTTACAATCACATTGTCAATGTTTCCTTCATTGTCGAAAGTTTGTTGGAAATCATCTTTGCAATAAGTGGGGTCTTAATTTTGAAAAAATCCTTATCACATCTCATTTGAAGACAACATGTTTGTGTCATTGAAACTTGCATCAAAATACCGATGTAAGCTTGGCATAGTTGTGACATTGAGGTGTGGGAATTTCGATGCTTGTTGTTGGAATTGCGAAGTTTTTAGCGTCGGAATTGCGACATAATGCATGGGAATTGCAATGTAATTGGCATAGGAATTGAGACATTTAAACTGCGTCTCAATTCGGACGTCCAGTTGTGATACGTTTAGGAGAGTGAATTGTGACATTTGTGCAGGGGCATTGTGACGATTAGGTGTATTAATTGTGATGTTTAGGTGTGGGAATTGCTACGTTAAAGCGTAGGAAGATCGATGACCGTAAGTACTGAGACAGTTATAAGGTAGTCGCAATACCCACGGAGTTGTAAATTTAAAATAAAAATGACCTCCAGTATTAAGACACTTGTTGGAATAAATCAAGGATTCAAATCCATAAATACAAACGTAAGGAAAAAATTATTACATATTAAATAAATAAACAATATTATATTGACACTCTTTTTAGCCACAAGGAAGTTGCTATTGTATTTCCTATGGGTGCTGCATAATATTTGCAAAGTACAATAGGAAAATACCTGATCGTCTGACCTATAGTGGATTAAGATGTAAGCACCATTGTTTAGAAATTAAAAGCCTTGAAAAATAAAACTTGAAAAATTATTTAACAACCAAAAAGATAAACATGACAAATCCCTTAATGAATCTATGAATTCAATGCATGGCCATGCAAATAAACGAAACACAAGAAAAAATTGATGTAGACCTCACACCGATTACAAATATTAAATGAAGTTATTACATGGTTTACAAAAGATTAAGTAAAGTAATTACTTGGTTTTTTATTGATTATATTCTTACTAACATATTTATTACTAGCTCAGATTTTACATAATATTTAAAAAGTGTTTTTTTTCCTTCATCAAAGCTTTAGGTGTAAGTCAAAGTAGGTTTTTGGTACACTAACGACTTAATTTGGGTCAAATTAGTGACAAAGACAAAAATAAGCTGAGTAAGTTTTTGAATTGCAAGATTCTCACGAGTTAGACACATTGAAGGAGGAAGGTTGTTTATCCATAAATTATTAGCATCTAACATAGCACTCAGGAATTAGTTCCCCATCATGATAAGTTTACAATCCAATCTTAGAGAAATTGTTTTTATATAGAAAAAATGAAATGTTGGAAGTTATGATGGATACCATAATTTGTAAGTACTTGACAGTTGGATCCAAAAATAAGTTGTGCCTACGAAGTCCTTAGCTCTCTCGTTCCCTTTCCTTTTTATGCACATACATAGCATTAGTCATTAAATTGTCCGCACCTTATACCTCGGTGGCCATGGCACTACCCAAGCATGCACCATAGTGTGGGAACCATTCCCAATTACATAACTCGCCTCATTACTAGTAGGGATTGGTCAGAGAGGCAGAAAATGCATTGATAATAAGCTCAAATTCAAAATCTCTTGAAAAACACACCCTACTTTGATTTCACCAATGGATTAATGAGTATTGTGGTTATTATGGTTATTCCGTAAATAAAATCATGTCCACTTTGAGAAAAAGAGTAGGCAAATCCCTTATCATTGAATTTTCCAAAGAAGATGATGTTTCTCAAAGCACCTCAGTACCCATGCTTATGGATACATCCTACTTTATAAACAAAAATACAACATGCTCTTATAATGAGGTGTATAAATTATTTCAGAGAGATAATTTTTCTACGAGTGACCCAAATGTTGAGTTGTAAAAGAGCGTAAATTGGCTCTAAGGACAACCCTCATCCTCATCCTTATGCATTTGGATGGAGGGATTCTGGTTCCTTTTCCTATATCAATCACACATGCAATATTTAATTTCTTTTGGTCCTAAATGTGTGGAGAAAGTCACTTGTGATGGGAGAAAAATGGATTGGTCTAGTTTCTTAAGAATTTCTAGATGAAACCAAATATAATACATATACTTTATGTAATGGAGTGGTAACAATGCATTCACACTAGATTCACCAACATACTTAGGAATTGATTCAAAACTCAATATGGATTAACTCATGTTGTATATGAAATTATGGATGCTATCCAATGAATAACTACATTAAATTTGTATTTCATATTTTATTTCGAAGTAAAAAAAAGTATTTGAGGACGTTGTTTGGGATTGATTTTCCTATTACTTGGATGAAGTTGGAATTAAGAGATGCTATCTAAACACTTTGTTAAAACTGCAATATAAAAATTCTCATTTGTAGAGAAAGAAACCAACTTAAATTTAAGCATGACATTCGAAAAACTTTTTAAACGTTCAAATATAAATAACACACATTCCTGTTTAGAAACAAATGACGAGGGGTATTTTCCTTGAGTAGGGCCGCATTTAAGGCTGACACATTATATTATAAGGATAGAAAAATGTGAAATTTATTAAGTAGAGACAAAATATATTCTATAAGCTAACATATGTCTAAATTAGGGTTTCGGTGAGACACCAATGACAATTAATAATGACATATATAGAATGAGATAGCTAGTTTTCGAGTGATTTTATGGTATGCACTTTATAAAAAATCACCCTAAACCATTATATTGAATAAAACATACCTTTGCCTTGGGAACCCTGCAAGGAATATATATACAAGAATTCCATGATGAGATATTTTTTAAAAACAAGTTTACGTAGATAATGCCTCTCCATACCATTTACAACATGTGGTGAAATACTTATAATTAAAATACCTCATATTGGTACTTTGAGGACAAGACCCCATAAGTGGTCAAAACAACAAGTTTCTTCAAATTTTATATTAATTATATCGACATCGATGGCTCCAACTTCATGATCTTCCCGTCCATCCAACAAGTGTACTACACCTCCATCATGAAAAACATGGACTCTTCTCCTTGAAATGGTATATTGAGAATAGGAAAACAACACGATTTAAAAATCCTTACCTAAGAAGCCTAATAATACAAAGATGCAGGTAAGAAATTTTTTTCATAAAATGGGAAATTATAATATGATTACCTCACATGATCCCAATCTTTCCACATCCCCAAGAAATTCCATGGTTGCTATTTTTCCATATGTGTAGTCCCTCCTAAGTTGGAATATAGGAGGGATAAAAAATTGATGGAAATGTCTTCCTAATGGGGCCAAAAATTGCTCCCTAAAAGAGATCCATTTCCCTACTATCCATGTATGTTGAATTCATTTAGAAAAAATGGGTTAAAGCAACTTCAGTTAACTATAAGACAATATTTAAAGGCAAAAATTGGAAATGCAAAGGAGGAAGCAAACAGGACAGTAAGGATGATAGAAGCCCATTGATACATATCTTCAATATAAGTTCTCCAATATGAAATATGTATTGAGACATAAAGCCTGGATTTCCCTTAAAGGAGCATTTAGCTTCGATATTGGCTTTCAAGAATATTTGTCTTAAAATAATGAGTAACATCAAATTCCTACAACCCAAATAAAGGAAACACTTGTATCAGCATATGAAACCATAATAGATCATTTTACCGTGATATGGGAAATAAAATATTTCATTCCCTTGTTGTAGATCTGTCACTGTGCATAGATATATATTTGAGCCCTTAAATTTATGAGTTCAAAATTGAAATTAAATAATGTATAACTAGATGAATTTTCTTATTAATGCTCCAACAGTTCTTGTGAAATATTGTTGGAATATAATTTCTCTATACTCATATTAGAAATAGTTACAGATTTATAGGTGGATGTTGAGAGAATATCTTAACTTTCCTAATTATATTTAGAATTGGTTGGAGCTCACCAACACCATAAATATTGTGATGTATTTGTATAGTGTGTGGTAAATTAATAAAATTATTTTTAATGTGTGTATACCTCTATTTTTATCATGATATTAAAGCGGAGGATGGGAAAATTTTGTGATTAAATTAGTCCATTGTACATAGTTAGATTGAAAGTTTATTTTTGTATTATTTTTGTGTTGAATTTAATATTTCATATAGTCTCGATGTTCCTTTCTCTGTGTGAAGCCAATATTCTGCTGTGTTAATAAATATGTGGTGATCGAGCGTTGTGTTCTTCCACATCCAATTGATGATGATTCCTATGATCGGATTAGTCTCTTACATGTCTTGATGATTTCTTCCAAAAATATGGCTGCAATCTTATCGTGGGAGACATAAGAATGCAACGCCACCATTGATTCTGTTCAAGGCATTTTGTTAGATCATAAAATAATTCTTATGTTTATTTTCCGGTGGCGCTACCCGGACATGGAATTTCTTCATCTGCTACTATTGCTTTTCAATACTCTATATAGTGTGCTAACGTGCTTGGCATGTGACTGGAGGAGACTGCATACATATACCTCATTGTGTGCACACCAATTCTGTGCATTTGTTGTTGTTCGAAGAAGTTTTCGAGTGCTTGATCAAGAGGAGATCGATACGGTTACTTTGTCTATTCATATTCAGACAACCTGACCAGCTATTGAGCCAGCTTTTCTCGTCTCTCGGCTAAGCATAGTTGAGAAACACATATAATGCCGAGAGCTCAATCTAGAAAACGTGTTGTTATTAATAGCTATCTAAAAAATGAAGACCAAAGTTTCCGCGTGCAATCTCAGATTCAAACTTAGCGGGGAGAAGCATTGTGATTGTTGAAATCCTTAGTCAACGTGAAAGGAATTATGTTTTTTAAATTTATTTGGAGTTTTCATTTTTATACATATTGAGTTTGGTCAATTTATTATGTGGGTTTGATTTTGTTAGAATTGACGTCTCTAAAAATTGTTTTATGAAGAAGGAAAAGTTCAAGATAAAGATTGGATCAGATGAACAACCCTTGACTTATGCGAAGGAGAGATGTGGTGATTTGTTTATGTCTGGATGAAAGTTGATAGTGTCATGATTATTGACTTTTTTGTTGTGAGATTAGTGTAGTTTTCCATTCTGTTTGTAAAAAGTGCAGAACAAATTATTGAATAGTGAAATATAATTACATTAGTTGTTCTTCAAGTTCTTCGGTGCCTAGAGAGTGAATGGCTAATTTGATTGTGTGAATCTGTTATAAGTTGATGGGTCTTGTTGTGCTTCGGGCTTCAAGGGCGTCAACTATAGGTTACAACGTGAGATAAATTTGTGTGAAGAAAATCATGTTGTTAGATTATCTCTTGAACACATTCAGTATTCTGACCATTTTCCTAGCCACTTATGGATAGCCGAAAGCAAAATATCTGACAGATGGTAATTGGTCCATAGGATGGTTCATCACTCGTCAACTCTTATCGCAGATGCCTCGACGAGCCAGGTTGTCAATATTTTTTATCTTGCAAATTTCATCATCAATGGTCAAAGGAAGGTGTACTTTAAATGAGTCGTAAGGTAAGCTTGAAAATGTGGAGAGAGAAAGAGCGGAGTACAGATGACTGCAAATTGGGTAGAGCTGTTGATGAAGAGCAGTAAGACAACCCTCCTTCATCACCCTCTCCCAGTGCAACAGAAAATGAGGGAAGTGATCATGAGCAATCAAATGAGAATGAAGGAGGGGGTAGTGATAAATCAAGCAATGATGAAGAAGAGGATAGTAAAGAGGAAGAAAATGAAGAGGCAAAGGGCATTGATGTCAACATGGAAGAGACAAATGATGAAGGGAGTGTAGAAAGCATGGAAACAAAAGAAAATGAGGATGTTAGCAATGATGAGGAAAGAAGCAGTGAGGTGGAACACATAAAAGAGCATGATAGTGAAACTAAGAGCCATAATGACAATGGAACCGGTGAGGCTCCTAGTGATGATAAGGGCAATGATGATGTTGAATATGAAGAGGCAGAAGGCAGTATGAATACAAATGAAGAAAATGAAGAGGCTGATAATAGAAGTGAAGATCACAGCAAAGAGGCAAGCAACAGTAAGAAGGGAGGCAGTGACAATAATGACAGGAGTCATAATGGCCAAGAAGGCAGTGAAAACAAGGAGCCTCATAGTGGTAATGATGATAGTGCAAAGAGCAGTGCCAAAGACAGTGAGGCTCCTAGCAGTAATGAGGAGCAAAATGAAGAAGTAGAAAACAGTGAAGAGGCAGAAGAAAATAGTGCAGAAACCAATGATGACACCTCTAACAGTGAAAACACAAATGGAGAAAGAGGTCAAGAAGACATGGAGGTAGATGTCAATGAAGACGAGGTAACTGATGAAGAAAGAAACCAAGGTCATGATGATGATAAGGTTGGAAATAGCTCACAGAACCAAGAAGACAGTGAAGCTGATATCAGTGAAGGAGAAAGGGATGATGATACAAATGAAAAAGTGAGCCAAGATGTCAATGAGCCAAACAAATATGGAAGCAAGACATATGGCACTAAGGTAAACAATATTGAACCTTTTCCTTTGACTTGCAAAAGAAGAGAAAGGCATGTGTTTGTTGCTTCTAAAAGGCAAGGGGCCATGCCTTCCACATCAAAAAAGAAGCTTGACAAAGGCAAAGAAAAGGTAAATGTTGGAGATGAGAAAGGCAAGCATCAAACTAAACAAGAGTGCCAACTCATTGACCTTGACAGTGAAAATGAAGATGAGGAGAGGGTTACAAGCATCTTGCTCCAAAGCAAGGATGCTAAGATAAGAGACCTAAAAATAAAGCTTGGCATGGAAAAGTATGTCATTGATTATTAAAAGGTTGAAAACAAGCAACTAAAGAAGACAAAAAGGGACCTTGGCCTACAGAAAAAGGTGGCCAAGCACTATGCCTTGAGAAATAAAATCACAAGGGCCAAGCTCA
Organism: Pinus albicaulis; assembly: GCA_034641835.2. NCBI lineage: Eukaryota > Viridiplantae > Streptophyta > Pinopsida > Pinales > Pinaceae > Pinus > Pinus albicaulis. The sequence continues at coordinate 949,148,016 of CM076575.1, read as the reverse complement.
AAAGAGACCTTGCCAAAATTCAAGCACTCAAAGAGGAAAAGGGCCAAGAAAACCTTGAGATCTTAGTTGATGCTTCCCTACATGCATCCCAAACCCCATGAGGAAAATAATTGCAGATTTTGGGAACTTTTTGGAAATTTTTGGTTTTTGCTCATTTGGAGGGCCAATGGCACAATGCCCTTGGCGCTATGCTTTTTCTCAGGGCATCCTCAGGAGGTAAATTTTACATTTTTGGAATCCTCAGCTCAAGTACAACATGCTCACCAAATTTTAGGTCATTTGGAGTTGATTTGGCCTTCCAAAAGGGTCAAAAACACCTGAAATATCACCTTTCTGCCATGTTTTAAGGGCTGGCGCTGCTCTTTTACCAGCCTTGGGAGTTTTTATTTTTGAAAATATTGATGGGGTCCAATAAAAAAACCAAGGGCATTTTTTTAAAGTAGACTCAATAGGATTTCCAACAAGCCATCACGGAGCCCATTCTGACATCGGGAAGTCCTTCAAAACTTGGTTGCAAGGTGACCCATTTTTCCTATGCAGGCACTGCGCCCTTGGCTTGGAAATGCATCCTTAAATCTCAGTGTTGTGCCTTGGCAAACAAAAAGTCAACACAACATGGCAAGAAATATTTTGGAAGTTTTTGGGAGCCTAAATGTCAATTTTTTTGCTAAAAATGGTTCAGAATATATTTTGCATTTAATGCATTAGGATATTTGTGCCTTAGGCCTTGGATGGTCTCAAAGGAAAAAAGTGACATTTATGATTAATTAATAGGCTTCTAAAGGCCTAACTAGGGTTTAGTCTTTCTTTCTTGTTAAATACATCATTGAGGCCTCATTATACATGTTGGTTAGACAATTATTAAGAGTAATACATAGACTTGGAGATTGAAGACAAATTGGCTCTGCTTTTTGTGAATGGTTTGGATTGTTTGAAATTGGAGAAGTATTACTTGTAGGATCCCCGAGCATTGTTAAATGGTGATGTGTTCCTATTTAGTTCATGTTTTCTTGTATTATCATTTTGTTCATCTTTCTATTGCAGTAGGATAGAAGTTTTGGGCTAAGAAATGTTCTGTTTGTCCTTCATTGCTTCTATGTTTTCTTCTGCTAGGTCAGTTTAGATAATTCTTAGTTGCTCTCTAGACCCACTTATGCTTGTTTATCTTATAAATTATTCAATGAACAAAGTTTCAAAGTGATTTATGGTTAGCCCTACTCTTTGCTATTACTTAAACATTGTTTTTAAGGTCTTTACTTTGAAGTGTTGTTGATTGAGTTTAGCTAATGAGGTTTATGATTTTCCATGCCCTATATCTTATCTTTAAAAGATTATTTGGAGGTCTTAATAGCTTGATTGATTCCCTCTTCTTTGATCTCTGTTATATGTTTATCTTAAATGTTTTCTTAGCTTGAAAGTGAAATCACTAGAAGATTTACAAGTTGTTTTACTTCTATAGTTCACTGGATCATTGTCTTAATTATTACATGCTATGGTTTGAACTAAAGAGTTATTGGTATGCCCTATCTTTGATTATTTCTTGATGCTTAGTAAACATAAAGGCCATTCTTGTTGATGTATTTGTTGAAGTATTCTTAACTGCCCTTCTGCTCGTACTATGTTCACAATTTTTTGTTCACCTTCATTCACATAAGCCTTTAGATCTATTTGACTTTGTTAGATTTTCCCTGTGATACACCCTTGTCCTACTATTAAAATTTTCAAGACATTTGTAGACTCCATAGCCCAATGGTCTGAAACTCTCTCACTCTATCTATTTTGTTTGATAAACCTCCTACCCAACCAACCAAACAAACAAACCCTAAACCTAATAGCTAGCCTAAAATCAAGACTCTTAAAACAATCAAGATCACATCCTTTACATATTTATAGAGAGAGCCCTCTTTGAGTCCAGGAAGGCTAGGTCCTATGACTCCAAAGACTGGTTTGATGTTACCCTTGTTCATTTGGTCATTTCCAATCTACCAAATTACGAGGACCTAACATAATGGTGATCACAGTGGGACACTGAGTAAGAAACAAACTTAGACATCCCTAAAGAACTCAGAAAACCTCTGTCAAACTTAAAAACTCAAGTGTTAGCCAAGAGTACTATCTATTTGATTCACCATACTAGCAACATGATGTCTCAACTGGAGAAAACTCATTAAATTCTTAGTGTTGTATAAAGAAACTCAAAAAACCCCAAAAACATCTCTAGATTGGTTTTTTTCAATTGTTGGTCATGGACCACAAGTATATATCCTCAAAGCAGTAAAAAACATCCACCTGGCGACTCCACTAGCCTCCATTACGCCTACTAACTTCACTAGCTTTCATAGACTCACCTGGGAATGCACTAATCAGTCATAACAATCTAAAACCCAGTCACTCTTTCTGTGAGCTTAGTATCCTTGGAGACAAGTCTGTTTTCAAGACACTCCTAAAGCTTTAGCCTTTCTGCAATATTGAGTTTGAAATCTGGCTTTGCAAAGGATTAGCACCAAATCTCATCCTAACCCTAACCCTCCTACCATAGTTGATGACCCAGAAACGATTTTGTGGAAAACTTCTAGAACCCAAGATTCAACTACTGTTAGGACCATTCACAAAGCAAGTTCTATCCCTGAAAACCTCACAGCCTTGCAAGATCCCCAATTTTACTTATACCATAGAAAGAACCTTTTTAGGACTAAGTCTCAGAGTGGGATCGACCAGAAAGACCTTGAGCCCATATATTTGCAGCAGAGTCCTAGTAGAGAAGCCTCTCCTTCCACTCCTCCTAATTTTCAGCTTCTCCAAACTTTGACTCTTTCCATTCCAAATCTTCTCAATCTCAGTTTGCTGGTCCAAGTACATCTACCACCCCCATTCACACATCCACCATGCAAACCACTCCACTTCACCCTCCACCTCCTCTCACAAAATCAACTCTTACAAACCCTCCTTGGTTTCATTTACCTCCAATCATGGCAACATGGTTTACCCCATTAGTTCTACCCCAACCTTTAGTGCCCATGCCTCAAGACTAAAAATCCAAAATACCTCACTTTATTGGAGCTGAATCTACCACTGCCCAACAGCATGTATATAGGATGAATGATGCCTTTGACTATCATGAGATAGAATAGGAGACCATAAAAATGAGGATGTTTTCCCAAAGCTTAGGAGGAGAAGCCAGGAAATGGTTCAAAAGCTTAACTCCTACTAGCATACATGACCTCCCTTCCCTCTATTAGATATTCATAAAAAAATGGGAGATTAAGAAAAACCCTCTCCAAATCCTCTCAGAATATAACAACCTTAAGAGAAATATCGGGGAAAGTGTCCAAGACTATTGCACTAGGTTCAATAGTGTGTACAATGCTCTCCCACCACACATGAAACCCCCACAAGGCCTAGCACTAGTGAAATTTCTAGGAGGCTTTGATCCAGACATGACCTACCAATTGAGAGAAAGAGACCCCCTAACCTTAGAAGACATGCAAATGGGAGCTGTGAGTGTAGAGGCCAACCTAATTAAAAAGAGAGCTAAGATGAAGTTAGAAAAGAAAGTCACATACAAAGATGAAACTATGGCCTCCACATCTGATGCCAAGATTGAAAATCTAGTGAGAGTAATGGAAAGAATGATGGAGAGGATCAACTTGAATGAAAGAGAACCTCCTAGGGAAAATCAAATAAATCCCCAAAACATAAATAGAAATCAGAACTTCAAAAGAGATCCTCCCTAAATCAGACAAAGGGAAAATGACCAACATATTAGGCCTCATTTCCAAGACAATTATGTGGATGAGGAGGAAAGAGATATTGAACAACCAGAAGAAAACCATGTAAATTTGATAGGCTCTGATAATAAGGGTGATGTTTTTCTCACAGAAGAAGAACAAGGGTTCTTTTCCTCAAACCAAAATGATAGAACAAACTATAAGGAGTTTGAAGAATATAAATTAGGATTTGAAAATGCCATAATGGAGGTCCATAGGCAATATGATCTTAGGAATAAGAAAAACCAAGAGGCCTCCAAGACAAACAAACAAGAAACAATTGTTAGAAAGACCCTTGTAAACATAATGAAGAAGACAACACATAACACAAACACCGTGGCTAAGAAATCTGATCTGAAAAAATACAAAACCAACCAATCAAATGGTGACCTACGCTGCCCTAGTACATCAACTAGTGGCCCTAGTAAAACTTCTCTAAATGACAGTCCTAATAAAACTCAGCAAACCAAAATGGCTGAAAAGGTTATGTGTGACAAAACTGATGTAAATATACCAAAAAAACTAGCACCGTTCAGCTGTGAGGGTGAGATTTCCAAAATCAAAATAAGCATACCCCTTGCTGAACTAGTAACTCAGGATGTATATAGGTCCAAAATTTTAAAAGCTTTGAACATAGGAAATGACACCGACTCTCTGAACTTAACTGATGAAAAACTCGAGCTGTTTTTTGGACCTAAGGTATAGGGAAAATATCAAGAAGAAGTTGTCCCTCCATTCTTGTCAGCTTAAACGTTCATGACAAAATCTTGCATAATGCTCTGCTAGACTCTGGTGCCTCACACAATCTCATGCCTGAGGTAGTGATGGATATATTAGGCCTAGAAATAACCAAACCTTACAAGGACTTATACTCTTTCGATTTGAATAGAGTCAAATGTTTGGGTCTAATCAAAGATCTATGTGTCAATCTGGCATGGATACCTACCTGAAGCCTAGTCATGGACATTGTATTGGCTGACATTCCCCCAAAGTATGCAATTCTTTTATCTAGATCATGGGGATCCAAGCTTTAAGGGAATCTCCAAATGGACATGTCCTATGCTACCATCTTGGCCTTTAACCAAACAAGGAGATTGTACTGGGAATCACACATGAAATATATGGTTAGCAGCCAAGATAGGCCAAAAAACACCCCTCTTTATTCCATCCATTCCGACCTTGAATCATTTATCTTGTATAATGAAGATGAAAATGATGAACAAGTAGATGAAATTGAGAAATATTTAGGCCTACCACAACGGTCAAACCAAACACTGAATGAAGAACTTGAAAGCCAAAACTCTAGCAGCCCTGAACACAACATAATGGCGAAGTTGAACTTGAAACACTTTGGAACATGAGCTTTGATGGTCTTGTGGCAAAGCTGGTTCGGGACCTAGTGTCTGGATACATAACACTAATGAAGGCCACTCCTACAAACTAGACTTTCAATGCACTAACAATATTGCAGAGTATGAGGCCCTTCTCTTTGGTTTACATTTGCTAAGAAACATAGGAGCCAAGAAATTTCTATACAAGGAGATTCCGAGTTGATCATTAGAAAAATCAAGGTTGAATATTCAGCCAAGAATCCTAGGCTAAGAGATTATAGGAATGCAACCTTAGACCTCTTGAAAACTTTTGAGAAGTATGAAATTACTTCCATTCCTAGAGCTCAAAACACCCTTGCCAATGAACTTTGCTTTGCTGCCAGCACTTTCCAAATACCACATGCCAATGAACAATACACTCTAAAAGTAAAAAACAAGCCTATAGTACCTAACAACATAGATTACTGGCAAGTGTTTGAGGGTGATAAACAAATTCATGATTTTCTACAATATAAGAATGAATTTTCAATACCAAAACTAAGCTTAGAATGTGAACAAGAGTGCCCAAGTGACAAAAAAAAACATAAAAAATGAGCCATTTCCTAATGCTGATGTAAATATGCTAGGACACTTTCATAAGACAAAATTTTCTAGGGACCTAGATTAGAAGGACTTCAAGGTATTACAATGTAAATATAATTCATTACCAGGAGGTCTTACCCCTTTAGAAGAGCTGTTTGACTTTAATGATGTTGCTAAAAAGCCAAAAATAGAAACCATCGAAACTGATGTGGAAGAGTGCAACATAGGTAGCATAGGAGAACCCAAAATGATCAAGCTGTCCAAAACTCTACCTCCTCACATAAAATGGAAATATATAGAGTTGTTCAAAGAGTTTAAAGATATTTTTGCATGGGGGTATGAGGACTTCAAGTCCCATGACACAAGGATTATTCAACATAATATTCCTCTCAAGGAAAATCAGAAACCATTCAAGAAAAAACTGAGAAGAATAAACCTCATCCCGGTACCTCTAGTTGAAAAGTAAATAAAGAAGATGTATGATGTTGGTATCATAGTCCCACTTAGGTACTCAGAATGGGTTTCTAACCTTCTATTAGTAAGAAAGAAAACATGGGAGATTAGGCTATGCATAGACTTTAGAAGCTTGAACAAAGCCTTCCTAAAGGACAAATACCCTTTACCCAAAATGGATCATATACTGCAAAGGGTGGTAGTTTATAAGAGAATATCATTACTTGATGGCTTTTCGGGGTACAATCAGGTATTATTACTGCCAAGTGATCAACACAAAACCACTTTCACAACACCTTGGGGCACATTCATATATGTAAAAATTTCATTTGGGTTGATGAATGTGGCTACTTTTCAAAGAGCCATGGACATAGATTTCTCTGAAGACATAGGTTACTTCATATTGATATACCTTGATGACATCACTGTTTATTCTAAAACTGATGAAGAACACCTAGTTCATTTACGAAAGTTCTTTGAGAAGTGTAGGAAGTATGGCGTATCTCTGAATCCTAAGAAAACATTGTTTGGTCTTCAAGAAGGAAAACTCTTAGGCCACATAATTTTCAAAGAAGGGATAAAGATAGACCCCAAAAGGATTGAAGGTATACTACAAATCAACCATCCTAGAAATATTAAAGGGCTACAATCTTTCATTGGAAAGATAAACTTCCTAAGAAGTTTCATTCCTAACCTCTCTAAACTCCTAATAAATATCACAAGCATGCTGAAAAGAGAAGTAGGAGTCAAGTGGACCACGGAAGCCAAATAATCCTTTGAACTGGTGAAACAAGCCCTTACCCAAACACCAGTTCTAACCAACCCCAACTTTACCAAGGATTTCTTCATTTCTCCTTTGCATCCGAACACACTGTTGTTGTTGTATTGCTTCAAAAGGACATGATGGGTCAAGAACAACCCATAGCCTTCTTCAACAAAGTATTGAGGAATGCTCCTCTAAAATATAACATCATGGAGAAACAAGCCTTTGCCTTGATCAAAGCATTGAAGGACTTCAGATTTTACATTTTTCACTCCCATGTTATTGCTTGTGTTCCACATACAGTTGTTAAAGACATTCTGAATCAAGACCTTGATGCTAAAATGGGTAAATGGATTTCTATTATATTATAATATGATTTAGAAATAAGACCCACTAAACTAATTAAAGGACAAGGACTCACAAAACTCATGGCTAAATCAAATTCTCAAGAACTAGACATGAATATGGTTGATGCATTAGAGGAATAAGAAGAGTTCACAACTCCACACATTGAAGAATTATTTTTGAATTCATCTTGGTATGTTGATATTCTATATGTGCTTTTTTGTCTTAATGCTCCTCCTACTTTATCCAAAACAAAAGCTATATTCTTGAAACAAAAATCTTTAAATTTCTGCATTTTAGATGGAGCTTTGTATTGGAAAAATTATGTTTGCATATTTATTAAAATTTTTCTTGAAGATGATGCAGATAGAATTATGCATGAGCTCCATGAAGGAGAGTGTGGAGGTCACCTCTACTGGAAGACCACAACCAATAAAATCCTTAGAGCTGGTTACTATTGGCCCACTCTTTTCCCTGATACGTACAAGCTAGTTGTAACTTGCCATAAATACCAAATCTTTGATGGAAAGAAAACGCTACTACCCTTTCCCTTGCATCCTATTAGTGTTGAAACTTCTTTTCAACAGTGGGGTTTAGATTTCATTGGAGAAATCCACCCTGCCTCATCTGCCCAACATAAGTGGATTCTCACTGCTACTGATTATTTCACCAAATGGATAGAAGCCATGCTTTCAAGGAATGCTACCAGCTTAGTCATCATAAAATTCCTTGAAACCAACATCTTGTCCAGATTTGGCTGTCCCAAAAATATCATCACCGATAATGCTGCTACATTTAAGTCCAAAATAATGGTGGAATTTTGCTACAAGTACCACATCACACTAGGGCACTCTACAACTTATTACCCTCAAGGTAATGGGCTAGCTGATTCCTCTAAAAAATTTTTGGTGAACATCATTAAGAAGCTGTTGGAAGAGAACAAAAAATCATGGCATGGAAAATTGGTGCATGCATTATGGGATGAGAGACTAACAACTAATAAATCTATCAATATGTCTCCCTATCAGCTGGTTTATGGCATGGATTCTCTTTTTCCAACATCCTTGGGAGTTCCGGTTATGAATTTTTTTACGAAGTTCAATCAAAAGAAAATGACATGCAAAGGAGGTTGAACCAAACCATTCATTTGCAACAGTCAAGGGAATAAATTTACAAAATAACACAAGAAGTGCAAGAAAACATAAAGAAGATCTTTGACAGAAGAACCAAAGCCAATGATTTCCACATTGGAGACATAGTGCTGAAATGGAATTCCAGGAGGGAGGACAAAGGCAAGCATGGAAAATTTGAAAATTTGTGGAAAGGTATTTATATCATTCATTCAGTTAGAGGTAACAATGCTTTCTTTTTACAAGATCTAGATGGAGTAGAGGTATTCAGAGGTCCTGTCAATGGAAGGATGCTCAAACACTATTTTTGTCAAAATTCATAGTTTGAAGCTTTCATTCATTATACAAAACATTGATTGATAAAAAAATCAGAAAAACAAAACCATAAAAATAGAAAAAGGAAGTAAAAGAGGCCAGGAAAAGAAGGTACAGCCCCATACCTAAAAAAAGAGTGTTGCTGAAAGTGTGCAAGCCTAAATGCCACTACTAGTTCAAAAGAAAGAATCTTGTTCAGTCATCTAGCCTAATCATGGCTGAACATATTTTGAATTTTTGTTGATAGGTTAGTGAAAGAAGACTTGTAAAAATCCTTTAAGCTTGAATTTTCAGTAGGATAGATGAGGAAGAAACTGCTGGTTCTTAATGCTCAAATCTAAACCAAAGATAAAAATGGAGATGCCTAACAAATGATAGATCATAGCCCTGATATTTTCTAGTTTTGTTTGTACAAAATAATGTCTGTGTGCAGCTTGTCCCAAGGCCACAACCCATGGTAAATCATATTTCTTAATCCTGGTTTAGTCATGTTTTCAATTTCATGTCATTAGATTAGAGAATGAAGTCTGTCAAACAACTTAATCTTGACAGATGAATAAACTAGGTAGGGAATAAAAGAGTTCATCAGCATAATTTGAACTATTGGAAGTAATAAGGGTACAAGTAGATAGTTTGTTTTTCTTTCAAAAGAAAAAATGTCAAGGGTTTTCCAGTCAAATTGCACCCAAAGGAAGAAAAAATGTTAGACAAGGTATGATGGGTAGGTAGAAGTGAGGTGAAGCAATCATGTTTTTCAGATTCTTAAGATCATAGCTTCAAGAGAACATTAGCAAATGAAGAAAGAGGGATCTACCCAATGGATAAGGCACTGGTCTTCAAAACTCAGAGATTTGAGCTCTGAGATCCTAGACAGCTCCTGAAAAGGAGCTTCCCTTCCCAAGTGGAGCCACTATTAGTCATCGGTAATTTTTGCTATTTGTAGATGACTAAATTTTTGCCCTAGATTTCTAAAAACAAGGTTCCTAAATATTGTGAATTTTAGAAATTTCACTGCCTTCATTATCCTTAAACCAAAATTTTCACTATAATTTCTATTATTTTTCAATTCCATGGTTAAACCCACCACTCATTAAAGACCCCCCATGTTCTTGTGCCACTCACCTATATCCTATTTTCCCACCTATAACTTTAGCACTCTCTTTTGCCTTTGCCTCACCCCTCCATTTTCCATCTAGGGTTACCGAATAGCCTATTCCTTCCCCTGTTCACCAGGTTCCTCAAGCATTGATGGTCTCAAAACTATCTCTGTAGGCTATTTATATAAATCAAGCACATTGTCTTTTGGATCTTCCATACATAAATTTGCCAAAAACTATGCATTTACACTTGAAGACCCCAAACCAAGTTTCAGTCAAAAACCAAGTCAAAGGACCCTCCCACTAGATCATTAGGGTTACATAGGTTGTAGGGTCATCATTATTGTTTTAAGCTCTATTTTTCCTCTGCTAGAGTCTGTCTCAAGTGTGAGAGAAGATCAACACATGCTTGTCCAAGAAAGATCATAAAATCTCCAAGGAGGACTACTTTATCAAGTTCAAGTTCTGCAAGGCAACTGTGCATTTTGACATTTCTGTAGGAGTGTTAAAGTGACTATCAACATTTAATTGATAAGGTAAGAGGCCTTCTCCTCAATGAAGAAATTCACATCAAATATAGAGGGAGCAATTTATGTTCAAGAAGAATCAAGGTTTCTAAGCCTAATTGGGCTAGCAATGTGCCAATCAAGGATCCAATGCAAAAAATCACATAGAGGAGGGTCAAGCTCTCATTTCAGTCATTTACACTCAGTGCTAAAAAGATGGAAAAACATCGTATGAGCTCCAAGGTAAGAACAAAGAAGTTTTGAAGATACTGCTACTGTGTAAGTGCCTAAGGTGTCAAAGTAAATTTAGCATGTTTCAAAGATCAGAGAGGAAAAGTCACTTCAAGGTTTTTATGACACCTGCTGAGTGAGAGTGTTGAAGGACATAAAAAAGCCAAAGCATAGTCAATCATGTGAATCAAACAAAATCTGCAAAACAAGGAGGTCAAGAATATCAATGGGCAAGTTTTAAATTACAAATTTAGGCACCTGCAAATCAGAAGTGGCCTAAGGAAGGTGAAAGGAATTGTTTAAAACCCATGGTATTGGAAAAGGAGTGTTGTGAAGGTTTTCCCTTGTGTTTCACTCTCAAAGGTTCCAAAAGCAAACCCATCAAGCCCCGAGCATTACAGAAGGAGTCAAATTCACCATTTCAGCCAAACTGCATACAAACAATGAAATGAGGTCTGTGAAGATCAAAGGGTTCAACTGAGTTTTATAGTAGAGGTTTCACATCAAATTGAAGAAGCTGTTTGTGGCCAAATTCACCAAAGTGTAGGAATAAACTCTTCATGCCTCAAGGAACCAAAAGAAAGTCTAAGTTCATCATCTAATCACCTGTAGAAGCAAACAATGTAAAAGGATCAGTAAGAAGAGGAAAATGGTTGATTTGAAATGAAGACTGAAAGCAACAGAAGACCAACTTCATGCTTTTAAGTCACCTATAAACCAAAATAATAAAGAGTTGGTAAGAAAAGAAATAGAAAGGCAAAATTCTATTTCTTAAGCCACCTGCAGCAAAAAGGTCAAATAAAATATCAGTGAAAGTGATAAAGGCTCAAAACATTAGGAGATGGGTTCAAAAATGATTTAATTTGAATCTCGAAGATATAAAAGGGAATTTTGTCTATCATTTGTCTTATTATTCACTTGCAAAGAATAAAAAATAATCAAGGAGGAAACTGTGAGTTTTCTGAGGCAAATCGGGCAACTTTACTCAGCAGTGCCCGTTCAAGGTAGTGCTGCGCATTCTGAGTCAAGCGTTGTGCCCCTACCGAAAAACCCTTTGCAAATCTATATTGAGTTGTGCACCTGTAGGTACGCGCTTCAGATTCAGAGGTGCGTTGTGCGTTTCACCAGGAGACCCGACAGGGCAGTGCAGAAACACTTTTGCGATGCATGCTCGGCACATGCTGCTACATGCAGCCTTGCCCGACAGGCCCGGTAGGCCCTAAAAACTGCAGTTGCTGCATAATTTTCCGTTCAACCTAACTCGACAGGCCCAATAGGCCCAAAAAACCAGCAGGCGCTATGCATTTTCACCCAAAATACCCAACACCTCGTTCAACCACCCAACAATACTTTCAGCCACCCGACAACACGTTCAAGTGCTGCACATTTGGCCAGGAGGGCCTCTGCACCTGTTCAAACCCTCAAATCAATTCAAGGCCTCCTAAGACTTCCTCCAAGGGTTTTCTAAACATCTCTGAGGGGTAAGTACAAGACATAGCCTGCTCTTCAAAGTTCCTTTTGTCATTTGGTTAAAGAAATAAACCCTAAGGAGATGAGCTAAATATCATTAAAACCTCCCTCATCTGCAAACAAGAAAAGAACAGTTAAGGAAGGGGTATATTAAGTGGTTGAAATGATTTGGGATTAGTCATCCATCCAAGCTTGAAAGCTCTGGCCTTACACCAAAAAACAGATTGGAAAACTCATTGCTTTCATTTACATCCATTTGATATCATTGCAAGGTGTCCAAAGAAGAGTGTTTAACAGATTAGCAGGGTGATCATCAAGTTTTTCTAAACCTCTCATTCTGCTCAATTTGCCCCTTCACTCATTCCTCTCACTCATTCATAAAAGACTACCTTTTACCACCATCCCATTACCTTCATACATCAGTTTCATAAACAGAGCTAGGGTTTCAAAGCAACAGGTGTCAAAATGTCAAGAGAAGGAGGGAGTGCTAGTGGTGAAGGAGGCCAAGTCCATAGGAGGCATCAACATAGAGGAGAGAAGATTAATAGATTTGAACCTCAAGACACAATGGAGCTTAATTCCTCTCCTATGACCGTCACATGTTTTCAAAACATGTGGTGTTTTCAGTTTTGTGAAAGAGTTCAATAGGTACAAAGCCATCTTGAGCTAACTAGGTTGTTCATCCTCAACTTGCATGAGAAATAAGTAAATCTTGCGGGGGTAGATTTTGAGCTGTCATAAAATCCCATTCTTATTGCCATTGGGATACCTAGTGTTGGTGAAATGTGATTCAAATAGGCCATCTTAGACATAAGCCACTATGAGCCATTCCTCACACCTAGATACAAAGACTACAATAATTCTATATTTCCTTTTTTCACATCTGCTCAAAAGGTATGCACCTTTGATGAGGGTCATTATGAAATAATTCACATGTGAGGGAAGTTTGTCTAGGCTTTATTCCTACCGCATAATATTGCTGATGCACTTAACTAGGGTTAAGATGCTACATTTTCCCTACTATCTCTACAGGAGTATTGACAAGATTTCTTATATTGTGAAAAAGAGACACCCTTCACAAAAAATGCAAAGCCTCTTTCACCATTCTCTCATCAAGATGGTTGTGTTGCATCAATTAGAGAAAAATGGTATTCCATGGGAGGTTTTAATTGCCCATGAGGTCTTCACAAATCCACAAACCCATCCTCAACAAAATATACCCTCATCATCTCATCCTCCTGTCATTACTCGTCCATCGTCTCCTGATGATCATGTTTCACCATCTACACATGTTCCTTCACCTCAAGACAACCCTCCTTCATCACCCTCTCCCAGTGCAACAGACAATGAGGGAAGATATCATGAGCAGTCAAATGAGAATGAAGGAGAGGGCAGTGATAAATCAAGCAATGATGAAGAAGAGGACAATAAAGAGGAAGAAAATGAAGAGGCGGAGGGCAGTGATCTCAGCATGGAAGAAAAAAATGATGAAGGGAGTGCAGAAAGCATGGAAACAGAAGAAAATGAGGATGTTAGAAATGACGAGGAAAGCAACAGTGAGGAGGAACATAGAAAAGAGCATGACAATGACATTAAGAGCCATTATGATAGTGAAAACAGTGAAACTCCTAGTGATGATAAGGGCAATGATGATGTTGAATATGAAGAGGTAGAAGGCATTATAAATACAAATGAAGAAAATGAAGAGGTTGATAATAGCAGCGAAGATCACAACAAAGAGGCAAGCAGAAGTAAGAAGGGAGGTAGTGACAATAATGATAGGAGTCATAATGGCCAAGAAGGCAGTGAAAACAATGAGCCTCACAGTGGTAATGATGATAGTGCAGAGAGTAGTGCCAAAGATAGTGAGGCTCCTAGCAGTAATGAGGAGAAAAATGAAGAAGCAGAAAACAATGAAGAGGCTGAATAAAACATTGCAAAAACCAATGATGACACCACTAAAAGTGAAAACACAAATGAAGAAAGGGTTCAAGAAGACATGGAGGTAGATGTCAATGAAGATGAGGTAACTAATGAAGAAAGTAGCCAAGGTAATGATGATGAAGAGGTTGGAAATACCTCACAGAACCAAGAATACAGTGAAGCTGATATCAGTGAAGGAGAAGGGGATAATGATACAAACGAAGAAGTGAGCCAAGATGTCAGTGAGCCAAACAAATATGGAAGCAAGACATATGGCACTAAGGTAAACAATATTGAACCTTTTCCTTTGACATACAAAAGAGGAGAAAGGCATGTGTTTGCTACCTCTAAAAGGCAAGGGGTCATTCCTTCCACATCAACAAAGAAGCTTTACAAAGGCAAAGAAAATGTCACTGTTGGAGATGAGAAAGGCAAGCATCCAACTAAACAAGAGTGCCAACTCATTGACCTTGACAGTGAAAATGAAGATGAGGAGAGGGTTACAAGAATCTTGCTCCAAAGCAAGGATGTTGAGATTAGAGACCTACAAAAAAACCTTGGCATGGAAAAGTATGTCATTGATTATTATAAGGTTTAAAACGAGCAACTAAATAAGACAAAAAAGAACCTTGGCCTATAGAAAAAGATGGCCAAGCACTATGCCCTGAGAAATCAAATCGCAAGAGCCAAGCTCAAAAGAGCCCTTGCCAAAATTCAAGCACTAAAAGATGAAAAGGGCCAAGAAAACCTTTATATCTTATTTTATGCTTCCCTATAGGCATCTGAGACCCCATGAGGAAGATAATTGCATATTTTGGGAATTTTTTGGAATTTTTTGGTTTTTGCTCATTTGGAGGGCCAAGGGCGCAACGCTCTTGGTGCTACGCTTTTTCTTAGGGAATCCTTAGGAGGTAAATTTTACATTTTTGGAATCCTCAGGTCAATTACAACATTCTCACCAAATTTCAGGTCATTTATAGTTGATTTGGCCTTCCAAAAGGGTCAAAAACACTTGAAATTTCACCTTTCTGCCATGTTTTCAGGGTTGGCGCTCCGCCTTTAATAGCCTTGGGAGTTTTTATTTATGAACAGGTTCATGGGGTATAATCAGAAAACCAAGGGCCATTTTGGAAAGTAGACTCAAAATGATTTCCAACAAGCCATCACGGAGCCCATTACGACATCGGGAAGACCTTAAAAACTTTGCTGCAAGGTGACCAAGTTTTCCTATGCAGGCACTGCACCCTTGGCCTGGAAATGCATCCTTAAATCTCAGTGTTGCGTCCTCGAAAAAAAAATTCAAAAAAACATGCTAGGAAATATTTTGGAAGTTTTTGGGAGCCTAAATGTCATTTTTTTTACTAAAAAAGGTTGAGAAGATATTTTGCATTTAATGCATTAGGATATTTGTGCCTTGGGCCTTGCATGGTCTCAAAGGACAAAAGTGACATTTATGATTAATTAATAGGCTTCTAAAGACCTAATAAGGGTTTAGTCCTCCTTTCTTGTTAAATATAGCACTGAGCCCTCATTATACATGTTGGTTAGACAATTATTGAGAGTAATACATATACTTGGACATTGAAGACAAATTGGCTCTGATTTTTGTGAATGGCTTGGATTGTTTGACATTGGAGAAGGCTTAATTGCAGGATCTCTGAGCATTGTTAAATGGTGATTTTTTCCTATTTAGTTCATGTTTTCTTGTATTATCATTTTTTTCATCCTTCTATTGCAATAGGACAGAATTTTTAGGCTAAGAAATGTTGTTTAGAGGTACCTTAGTTCTGTTTGTCCTTCACTGCTTCTATGTTTTCTTCTACTAGGTTAGTTTAGAGAATTCTTAGTTGCTCTCTAGACCCACTTATGCTTGTTTATATTAGAAATTATTCAATGAAGAAAATTTCAAAGTGATTTATGGTTAGCCCTGCTCTTTGCTATTACTTAAACATTGTTTTTAAGGTCTTTACTTTGAAGTGTTGCTGATTGAGTTTAGCTAATGAGGTTTATTATTTGCCATGCCCTATAGCTCATCTTTAAAAGTTTCTTTGGAGGTCTTAATAACTTGATTGATGAAGTTAGGAGTTCCCTCTTATTTGATCTCTGCTATATATTTATCTTAAATTTTTTCTTAGCTTGAAAGTGAAATCACTAGAAGATTTACAAGTTGTTTGCCTTCTATTGTTCACTGGATCATTATCTTAATGCTTACATGCTATGGTTTGATCAAAAGAGTTATTGGTATGCCCTGTCTTTGATTATTTCGAGATGCTTAGTAAACATAAAGGCCATTCTTGTTGATGTATTTTTTGAAGGATTTTTAACTTCCCTTCTGCTCCTACTATGTTCACAATTTGTTGTTCACTTCATTCACATAAGCTTTTAGATCTATTTGACTTTGTTAGATTTTCCCTGTGATACACCCTTTTCCTACTATTAAAATTTTCAAGACCTTTGTAGAATCCATAGCCCAATGGTATGAAACTCTCTCACTCTACCTATTCTGCTTGATAAACCACCTACCCAACCAAAAAACCAAACAAACCCTAAACCTAATAACTAGCCTAAAATCAAAACCCTTAAAACAATCAAGATCACATCCTTTACATATTTATAGAGAGAGCCCTCTTTGAGTCCAGGAAGGCTATGTACTAGGACTACAAAGACTGGTTTGATGTTACCCTTTTTCATCTGGTCATTGTCAGTCTGCTAAATTATGAGGACCTAACACTAGGTTTATGTTTTCTTTAGTGCATTTTCACATCTCATAGATTCACCACTATACTTAATAGTATATTAGTTTACACATGCAGAATATTTCATTGAATTCTAATCTCCCATAAATATATTTCTATGCATGAATATAATTCATTAATTATTTCTCTATCTATTTTATTTCTTCTTTCCTCGCAAGTTTTGTTCATAATTTTCTAGCAAGATACAACTTTCACAATTTGAGCTACAATTTCACATGGTATCATAGCCCGCAAGAGCTAGGAATAAGGAGCATAAACAATGTATTTGGAGGTCTAGAGATTGGAGCTATTGGAAATAATGTAGTTTCCACCTTCCATAATTCTCATCCCATATAGCTATTTTGAATGGAATCCAAATATTTTACTTCAACTCAAAAGTAGAGGCTTGTATTGGATGGCCATAACAACAAATATTAAACCAAATTCTCTAGTTGAAAATCCGAAATATTTCAACTGCATGTGTAACACCCTCTACCCACACTTACCCAAGTTCACCGCTCCACAGGGGAATTAGGGGAATTTTGAGGTCTAAAATGGTCCTCCAAAGAAAATTATAAAATAATAGTGGAAATAATAAAATAATATCACATTACATCATCAAATTTTAGAGGTAAAAAGAAAAAACTACTTTTTCGAACTCGTATTTCAACTTATCTCCCTATGGGTTTACTCCAATTTTCAGTGGAAACACTCTTTGGATGAATAATTTGATTCATCATCCAAGGATTAGTCATGTTGCATGCTTTCTATGGACCCTCCTACACGAAAAATGAGAAATACATGAAAAACATGATCGCAATCATGTTATTTCATGTATATCTCAGTTTTCGTGTAGTAGGGTTCATCAAAAATATGCAACATGGCTACTCCTTGGATGGGGAATTAAATTTTGTATCCAATGAGTACTCCTAATCGAATTTGAGTAAAACCTTAGGGAGATAAGTTGAAAATAAAAAGTAGTTTTATTATTTTATTATTTTTTAATAATTTTACGCTTTTACCCCAAAAATGGTGAATCATCCCCCATGGTTGACATCATCTTGAATCTTATTTCTCCTTATAAAGTTTATTTTGGTTGTACATTTTTCTGAGGCCCGTTTCAGACCTTAAAATTTCTCTAATGTAAACATGTGATGAAGAGTTACTATGATATGAATAAGCTTACTATATCACCTTAAGGAAGTGGAATCGACAAACCAAAACCATATTGAATTCCTGCGGGTGCTACGAGACCCCCAAGGGCTAAACCACGCTTCTAAGTGCCCATATCCTAAGTTAAACTTATTTTTCATTGTCTTGGATTCTCATATGTTGACAAAACAGTGTAGAAAATTAACGGTAAGCCTTCAGTGACATGCATAAATGTACATGGAGTGATTACAATATTTTTCACCACGTTGTATGCCTGTGACTACGAGATCTGAGGCACTTTTTGAGGACTAGTCCCTAGACCACTTCCCAGAACTTAATGAAACTTTCCAGAACAATGAATGACACAAATTAAAATCCTTCCATAAAAAAATTAGACAATAAATTGACGTAGCAAGGCCTAACCATTGTTGAGATTCAACAAGAAGATCCTAGTGAAAATTAAGCACCTACACTAGGATGGAGGCTCGGGCTATTTTTAGGTGGATGTCTATTTATAGATTCATGAGAAAACTATATTTATAGATGAATGTAAATATATAGATGTATGTGCAAGTTCTATTTATATATTTCATCTCTATTTATAGATGCATGTCAACTATTATTATCCCTTAATATTAGTTGGACAATAAACAATAATCTATTATCAATGAGCACTTGGAAATAGTTAACTGAAGTGGAAAATCTGTTAGATAAAGGAATTTAAATTTAAGAGGTTGGTTGGTGGGACATGTAAGTGGACTTAGTTGTAACTGAGTGATTTGAAGTTGTAATAGAGTTGGAAGTGCAATTATGAAAGTTGTAAAGTAGTTTATCTCAGTTAAGTGAGTTAAGCTCAGTTGTGCTAGTTGTAACTTAAGATACACTAGTAAGAGATCAAGTGAATTAATTATTAATTAATTCGAAATCAATGGTCTCACATACAACTGAATATTTACTACTATTAACTACATGCATGTCAGATCCAATGGAGACCCAATTGAGTTGTAGGTGAAAGGGAAGTAAACTATCGGTTGTGACATTATCCGATAACACACATGCAACCACACACACTTTTGATGTGCCCATGAGGATTGTGCAGTTAAGGCAGGAAGGATTTCATTTATTCAGGGATTTCTATCAGCTGGGATCGCGCAGTGGAGGCAGGTTGTTTGGAGATAGTAAATTGGTTAAGGAACTTGCCAATTTCTGTATGACAGTGTGAGATAGTTAGCTCATGTACTGAGAGCTCTTGGATTAGAGCTTTGTATGTAATTGTTTCATGATCCATGATATAGTACATAATAGAAGATAGTGAGGTTTTTAGCTATATGCTTTCCCCAGGTAAATTACTTGTGTTATGTGTGATTGATCTTTCTTCATGATATTGTGATTGGCGATTGTGTTTCAAATTCTGTAAAGATTTGTAGAAGCGATTATGTATTTAATAGTAGCATATTATTATTATATCAGGAGAATCCAGGAAATGCATGTATTTTGTATTAAATTTCTACATGGTATCGGAGAACTTGATATTGAAATTTTGAAGAAGGAGCTAAGTTTGTTGGTGGAAAGAATCTGAATTTGCAGAAAGAATTTCTTGGCGCTATAGCTGACTCAAGATCGAAATGGATTTCAATGGCTTGAGGTTAGATTATTCACTCGAGGGCATCTTGAAATACATTTCTTGGAAGGAAGGATGGAGGCAGTACTCGAAGACAATGGCTTAAAGGAATTCATTGAAAAAAATGTTCCTAAGAAAGATGTTGTAGGTGTTGAAAATCTTGATGCATGGCGAAAGAAAGTGGCAAAGGCAAGGAGGATTCTATTGGAGGGAGTACGAGACCACATTTTCTCAAGCCTCCATGGGAAAGCCACACCATATGCTATGTGTAAGGCTTTGAAATATCTATTCCAAAGCAGCAACGACCATAGGAAATTGGCACTCAAAGATAAACTCAGAAAGATCAATATGGAAAAGGGAAAAGACATTCCAAAGTATCTCACGGAGTTTTTCCAATGTCGATATGAACTGTGGAGTGTGGGAATAAATTTTTTTGATGATGATTTGGTGAGATTGGCTTTCTTTGGACTTCCTAAGAGTTGGTACAATTATGAAGACTCTGTCAACAGACGGGAAATTTTTTTGGATTGGGAACGACTGTGGTCGGATATGGTGCAGGAGGAGTTCAGGTAGAACACCAGAGATGGTTCTTCATAAAAGCATGATGATGAAGAGGATTATTCTTTGGCTTCCAAGGTGAAGAAGGGGAAGAGGAAGAAATTCCATTCTAAATATAAGTCTAAAGGTAAGAAGCTGGATATGTCCAAGGTGAAGTGTTTTCACTATCACGAACAAGGGAATCTTGCTACTAACTGTCCACAAAAGAAGAAGAATAAGAAGGTTGTTGGAGCTGCAGCTGGTGAGGTCCTTGCCTCAAATTTGAGCTTGACTTACCTTTGATCGCATGCATGGTTTCAAGTGCATTGGGATTGGTGTGGTATTTGGATTGTGGTTCTTCCTTTCACATGACAGGAGATAAGGAAATTTTTAGTGACTTGGAGGAGAAAGATCTCCATATGAATATAGATATGGGCGATGACGGATGGTACAGTGTGACCGGAATTGGTACCATTACCATTAATAGGGAGTGAGGTAAACTGTTTCAATTGAAATATGTTATGCATGTTCCAGGTCTGAATAAAATTTTTGTCTCAGTCGCAATGTTGGAGGATAGAGCCTATGACATTGTTTTCAGCGATGGAAAAGCTTTCCTGTGAAATAAAACAACGGTTCAAGACAAGAGGATATGGATTCGAGTTAAGAATATCTACAATCTGGAGGTACATGGTTGTGCTTCCATGATGGGAAAGGTGGGAAAAGTGGTGAGTCGGGATGAGGGTGAATTATGGCACAGGCGATTGGGCCATCTTCATCATGGAGCCTTGAAAGTCATGAAAAAAATATCTATTGGACCGCTTAGTTAGATCAGTGCAAGGGTTTCACCATGGGGAAGTATGTAAAGTCGACCTTTCATAAGAACGATAACCGTGCTTCGAGGATCCTTGAGAGAGTTCACACATATGTGTGTGGACTGTTCTCGGTTGCTTCAATAGAAAAACATAAGTACTACGTTATTTTTGTTGATGAATTTTATCATAAATGTTGGATATTCTTCATGCAGAAGAAGGATAAAAAATTCTCAAAGTTATGTGAGTTTAAGGAATTTGTGGAGAAATATTCGAGGAAGCAAGTGAAGGCTCTGAGGAGCGATAATGGTGGAAAATATATCTCTAATGAATTCAAGAAATTCTGCAGTAAAGAAGGAATTCGAAGAGAGCTCATAGCGCCTCATAACCCACAACAAAATGGGGTTACAGAGAGGAAGAAAAAAATGATCATGGGTGTAGCATGAGCGATGTTGCATGATGAAGGCCTACCAATGCATTTTTGGGTGGAAGCATGCAACATTGTGGTTTATGTGAAAAACCGTTGTCCTCATAGAGTACTTGGCATGAGTAGACCTGAAGAATATTTCACTAGTAAGAAATTGGATGTTTCACACTTCAAGATTTTTGGCTCTTTTGTTTATGTGCATGTGACCAAGGATGCCGGGAAGAAGCTGGAGCCGACTGCTGAAGTTGGGATTTTTATGGGGTACACAGAAACATCCCATAATTATCATGTGTATTTTCCAAACAGTTGGATGACTGTGGAGCGATGGGATATAGAATTTGATGATGGGAAAGCCATGCGGTTGTCGCTTGAGAGGGAGCTGGACTTGCATGCAGAGGAGGAACTACTATTTCCCAAAGATGAGTCTTTAGGTATGGGTTAGCCACAGGAGGAGGTTCATGGAATGGAGGAGTCCACTCACAAAGATCCAACCATCAAAACTGGAAGAAGGTGTACCACAGTAGCTAGTAGGCTGAGACTTGATGTTGTACAGAATGTAGGAGCCCCTACTTCACAGCACAGACAAAGACAATCTCTTGAAAAAATTTGCTGGAAACATGGCTCTCATGAGAAAATGTATTGTGACTGAACCATATTCCTTTTTCGAAGTTGTGTAGGAGCACACATGGGTAGATGCAATGGTGGAGGAGTATGAATCCATTATTAAAAATAGTGCTTGAGAAAATTTTCCAATGCTTGTTGATAAATAAGTGGTAGGTTTAAGATGGATCTACAAGGTAAAGCAAGATGTTGATGGGAGTGTTGAGAAATACAAGGCCAGATTTGTGGCCCGAGGCTTCTCACAGATTGAGGGGATAGACTATGAAGAGGTCTTTGCACATATCACAAGGTATTCTTCTGTAAGTACCATCGTTGATCTCTCAGTGCAGATGGGATGGCGCATTCATCAGATGGATGTGAAAATTGTATTTCTCAATGGGATCATTGAGGAAGAGGTGTACATAGAGCATCCTGAAGGTTTTGATATCTTCAACAGTGATTCGCGTGTGTGCTGACTCAAAAGAGCGTTGTATGGGTTGAAGCAAGCGCCCCGTGCATGGTACACTTGGATAGACAACTATTTCACTGGACTAGACTTCACCAAAAGTGAAGCAGATGAAAACCTATGCCAAATTGTGGTGGAGGGTAAGCTTTTAATCATTGTTATTTATGTTGATGATTTAATATTGACTGGTGATGAGAAGCTGATACACTCATGCAAGGAGGATATTTCAAAGGAGTTCGAGATGAAGGATATGGGCCTCCTTTGTTATTTCCTTGGATTGGAAATATGGCAGCGAGATGGTGAAATATTTGTGTCCCAAGGAAAGTATACAAGGGAGATACTGGGTAAGTTTCACATGGAGGGCTGCAAACCCATGGATACTCCTCTTTTAGGAAATTGAGGAGAGAGGATGCTACATCTGGAGAGGTAGTGGATGCTATTGTCTATCGACAGTTAGTGGGTTCGCTAATGTATCTAGTGAACACAAGACCAAACATTTGTTGTGCGGTTAACTAGCTGAGTCAAGCTATGGTTAAGCCTACCAAGCTCTATTGGAAGGCGGGCAAGCATGTCCTGAGATACCTAAGGGGCACATCAGAGTATGGTTTATTTTACAGACAAACGGATGAGGTGAAGGTTCATGGCTTCATGGATTCAGATTGGGCGGGAAGTCCAATGGACAGAAAAAGCACATCAGGGGGGGATCTTTAGTATCGGGTCTACAAATGTTTCTTGGTACAACAAGAAGCAGAGATCCGTGGCACTCAGTTTAGCGAAAGCAAAATACATGGCAATGATTCAAGATGCATGTGAGGCTATCTAGATGAGAAATATATTGGTTGGTTTGTTTGGTTCTCATTTAGATCTGACAGGGATTCATTGTCATAATCAGACTTGCATTAAACTCTCAATTAATCTCATGTTTCATGATCGATCTAAGCATATAGATATTTGGTACCATCATCTCAGATATTGTGTGGAGAGGAGAATCACGTTGCTTCAGTACATTCCTACGGAAGATTAGGATGCAGATATTCGGACGAAGGCACTCACCAGGAGCAAATTTGAATACCATAGAGACGGGATCAGGGTGAAGGATAATCCCTTTCTTGCTGAGAGGTAGTGTTGAGATTCAACAAGAAGATCCTAGTGAAAATTAAGCACCTACACTAGGATAGATCCTCGGGATATTTTTAGGTGGATGTCTATTTATAGATGCAGGAGAAAATTATATTTATAGATGCATGTCTATATATAGATGTATATGAAAGTTCTATTTATATATTATATGTCTATTTATAGATGCATGTCGACTATTATTATCCCTTAATATTAGTTGGACAATAAAAAATAACCTATTCTCAATGAGCACTTGGAAATAGTTAACTGAAGTGGAAAATTAGTTAGCTAAAGGAATTTCAAGTTAAGAGGTTGGTTGGTGGGACATGCAAGTGGAATCAGTTGTAACTGAGTGATTCAAGTTGTAACATAATTGGAAGTGCAGTTATGAAATTTGTAAAGTAGTTTAACTCAGTTAAGTGAGTTAAACTCAGTTTTTCTAGTTGGAACTGAAGATACACTAGTGAGAGATCAAGTGAATTAGTTATTAATTAATTAACAATCAGTGGCCTCACATGCAACTGAAGATTTACTACTATTAACTGCATGCATGTCAGATCTAGCGGAGACCCAGTTGAGTTCTAGGTGAAAGGGAAGTAAAATATCAGTTCTGACATTATCTGGTTGCACACATGCAACCACACACAAATTGGATGTGCCCATGAGGATTTTGCAGTCGAGGCAGGTAGGATTGCATTCATTCAGGTATTTCTATTAGCTGGGATTGCGCAGTGGAGTCAGGTTGTCTGGAGAGAGTAAATTGGCTAAGGAACTTGCCAATTTTTGTATGACAGTGTAAGATAGTTAGCTCATGTAATGAGAGTTCTTGGATTAGATATTTGCATGTAATTATTTCATGATCCATGATATAATACATAATAGAAGATAGTAGGGTTTTTAGCTATATCTTTTCCCTGGGTAAATTATCTGTGTTATGTGTGATTGATCTTTCTTCATAATACTGTGATTAGCAATTGTGTTTCAAATTCCGCAAAGATTTGTAGAAATGATTATGTATTTAAAATTAGCATATTATTGTGATATTAGGAGAATCTAGGCAATACATGTATTTTGTATTAAATTTCTACAACCATGACAAAAATTTCATCAAACACATTCTTAACTTGTGATCTACAGGTCATAATTACATATTTTAACATAGGGATCTCATACTTATTTGAGAATCGTGAATAATGTATAATCGCCTCTCCGAACAATGGAATTATCATTTATTATTCCATACATTCATTAATCATTCACTTAATAACAAAAAAATGATGAGATACATAACTAAAGTCTGTCATAAAACCATTCATATAACTATAATAATAACAATGATACAAAAATTATCAAAGCCTCATGATAACAAGTATAAATACTCCTGAAATACAAGAGGTTAGAAGCTCTTATTAACTTATGAAAAATCCAACCAAGTCAGGGACTTCGACATACCACCCGACCATATATTTGGTTGAACCAAATCTCTCTTTTAACAAATCACCATTGTGCCATATTCCAAGCATGAATGAGGGATCTCATGGAATAACCAAAAATAAAACAAACTAGGGATTCCATAGCCGAAATTTCCGCAACCATGAACTAGTGATTCCACCTCGTCATTGAACATCACTAACAATCACAAGGTCAGTCTCTACCCAAGTTTTCCAGGGCTCCAGAGTGTTTTTTTCCAACCCAAATCTAGTAATAGTAACTCAACCCACAACTGTCGTAGGGCTCCAAAGAATTGTCCAACCAAGGCTCTAAGAGTAGTAACTCAACCCACCAATGGCTCTAGAGCGTTTGTCCAACCAAGGATTTTAGAACAAGTAACTAAACCCAATTTCTTCCTTGACTTCTAGAACGTTTGTCCAACCAAGTCTCTAGGAACTAGCAACTCAACCAATAGTCATAAGGAACATGAGCATCAATCATAAAACAAATGGGAAAACCTGTAACACCATGTCTATATAGGGAATGTAAAGTCTGGGAAAAACCATTTTCAATCCAGGCAATCCTCCGTGCTAATTACAACACATAACCAAGAAACCACATGCATGTACCATGTGTTCCAAAACTAGAAAGGAAAACATACATGCAAATTGATACCTGCAAAGAAATCCAGCTGTACTCGTTGATCCAATTGTTCCCTTGCACTTTCTTGCTTTCCTTTTCCTTATTTCTTCAATCCAACTGAATACTAGAGTGATCCAAGAATTCAGAAATAATACTCCAAGTGTGCAAGAGTATGAGAGTGAGAGAATAAAATAGAGATCGGACGCTGAATTGAGAAAATCTAGACTGAAAAAATCCATGAACTGATCCTCAAAATAATTTTTATCATTGAGGCCTCCATTTTCTTCATTTTCCTCTATTTTTCCTTCAATTTCACTCTCGTGAAAATTTGTGACCTTTCATATACATTTTCTCCTATTTTCCACTATTTTCATAAAAAAAATACCAATTAATGTCTCTTCGCCTTTTCTAATTTCCTTAGCCATAATAAACCAAAAGTGACACCCATTAGGATGCTTTTCCCACCATTCGGCTTGGAATATATTTCCCATGAACTTTGTCTCATTTTCATTTCCATTTTTATTTTTTACATGGAAATCAATGAGGGGTTGTTGCGGAACCATCCCCCTTGGGACAACACCATCAACGGTGTTCTATAACACCTATGACAATCAAACCAATGAAAACAAAAAATACTCTGCATGGAGATTTATAGCACAACTTGTTACAGTATTTACAATTACCATTCTTGAAAACATAACAATCATACCATTTACTGGAGCTTTGTAACACAAATCATTATGGTATTTACAATAAAAACCACATATATACTCATACACATTTGCTTCAACCAAAAAATAATCATATTGTCTATGGATATTTATAACCACAACTCAATGCAATATTTACAATAATATACACATTTTCTCTAACTAGAAAATAAAAGGTGTGGTGCCCATATCAACAACTAGGGAACCCATAGGCTCAGAACTCCACCCTTGAAATTAGTACCAAGATTCACCTCCTTCTGAGGAAGTCCAAAATCCACTTTCAAAATCAAATTCTACATCCAATGTGTAGCAACTACAATCCTCGCACGACTTTCCTTCTTAGTGAATAGTTATGAGCTCATTGTTCTAGGGCACACTCCCAATGTGGTTCTAATTCCATATGGAAATGATAATGACCCAAACAAATTCATTCCTCGACCTTCCATTCTATGTTACATAGTCCCTCGAGAAATCCAACCACCCCCTTCCTTCTATTCACACACCTTCCAAGTTCCGCAAGAATCTCCTTCTCTACTACATAGTACCTTGGGAAACCCCTCCCTTGCCAAGGTTTCCTCACATAAAATGTTCCAAAAACCAAGAAATATCCCTGCCTCAAAACCACCATATTCGTCATAACATGCTCATGGAAATGAATTGACACTATTGGGTACTTGTTTCCCACAATGGCCCTGCTCCTTAAGTGCTTTACCATCATATTCTTCTATGTTCCAATTCCTTTCACTATTGTTGCTAATTCTTTCATAGACAAATCCAACCACCCAAACTGGGCATTTCCATGCTTTCATGTACCAAGCACATAATTTCTGTTAGATTCAAAATAAATTGAAATAAATTAAAACCATACCTCATTGGTAAGCTCATGAATAAGGTACAGTTGTAATTATGATCACTTCCTGTCACAACAAGTCAAACTAGTTGTTTTATCAAATCATGATATATAGTCATATCACATCCATTTATCTCAAACACACCCATCATAAATCCAAATCATATATTACATGTAACCATCATAAATCAGATACATAGATATCCTACATAATAAAACTGAAACAAAATATTGATACTTATCATCTAACTAGTTCTTTGCTTTTTCCTTTGTTCTTTGTTCGTACAAACATTGAATTGGTTTCCACACCTGAAAAGAAGCCAATATGTCTCTCATATTCAATCACATACACCTACACTATGTACAAAAAAATACATACAACTTCACCTGGTGTACAACACAACACATACACATACACTTAGTGTACAACCCAACACATTCACCTACACCCAGTTTATAACACAATACATATAGATACATAGATTATAACACAAAAAATACGCATGTCATGATACGATGACTAAAAAATTCAAATAACACAACACCACATGTGCACAACAGAACGTGTATGATGTGTACAAAATACCACATGTGCTCATAGCCATCTACAAAATGTACATAACACCACATGTACATGTCACCACCTGCACAATGTGTACACAACACCACATTCACGACGTCTATAGAATACCACATGTACATAGCACCACATGCATGATGTGTACACAACACCATATGCATGACATGTACACAACACCACTTGCACACATTACCCCATGTACAACATGTCTACAACACCACATGCACACAAAACAACATGTATAATCATGCACACAACACCACATGTAAAATCATGCATACAACACCATATGTACAATCGTGCACACAACACCACATGTAAAATCATGCACAAAACACCACATGTACATAGAACCAAATGTACAACATGCACACCACACCATATGTACACAACATCGCATATGTAATATGTGTATAAAACCATATGTAGACAAAATTTCATATCCAACATGCGCACAACACCATCTGTACACAAAAATTCATAAAAAATATTTACACAACACCATATGTTCATAGTACCACATACCCAACATGCGCACAACACCATTTGTACCGAGTAATGCATAAAAAACATGTACACAACACCATATGTACACAACACTACATAAACAACATGTGAAACATATATACAATAGTAGTACTACACATCAAGAGACCACAATGACTCTACCAAGTAACCTTGCTTCTAGTGTCTTTCCACTATTCATGTGTGTTCCAACATGCTGCAGATCACACTACTT
Source organism: Pinus albicaulis (assembly GCA_034641835.2). Classification (NCBI taxonomy): domain Eukaryota; kingdom Viridiplantae; phylum Streptophyta; class Pinopsida; order Pinales; family Pinaceae; genus Pinus; species Pinus albicaulis. The sequence continues at coordinate 949,119,685 of CM076575.1, read as the reverse complement.
TCCTTCCACTAATGTATCCATTAACATTACTTGTCCATAACATAAACATAAACATAGGATAATCACATAATATAAATTCACATCCACACAATACTAACCTCATAGATATATCAGGGTTACCCTTCCCACTTGATTCCTCATAAACCAGGAACCTCTTCATGCCATTCACCTACAATGGCAATCATTCCTCCAAAAGAATGATTCTGGATGACCTTGTCACACAACAACATGAATACATACATATGTACATATAAATATTATCATAAAACAATCATAATCCTTAATGAACCTATCAAGCAAAGAAATACATGAATATATGTATACATATATAGACATCAACATAATCATGGTCACAACATAACTACCAGATATCATAAGGTCAAGGTTAAGAGAACTCCCATAGTTCATGCATAGCATGCACAACATTAAGAACAACAGTTCTCAACTTAGCCAAGGCATCTAACACCTCAAATCCATTCTTGTTACCTTTCTCATGACTGTCCTGCCATCATCCATCTACACGAGTGGACCCAATCAATCCAAGCGGTTGTCATATTCTTCCTTCAGTTTGCCTTACTCATGCACCGAATTCATCTGTGTCTTTCATTACCTATTGGGTACCACACAACTCTTATTGAGCTCCATTAAATTTCCTCTTTAGTAAAGCAATTCCCAAGAGCCTCAAAACATAAAAGACAAGAACAAGAAAAAAGCAAGAAGAAAATCATGAAAGACCAATATCAATATGACACCACAAATAAATCATCATGGTCATGCACCAGACGTACATGAAAATAAAATCCAAGCGCAAGAAAAATGCAAAGAACTGAAAGCACGAAAATAACAACAAACAACATGACATAACCCCATGGCTTCCAGTGCCTCCAAGGAAAATCTCAACCCGAGCCTTCTCCAATATTTCATGGAAGTCTCTTTTTCCATGCATTCCCTGCATCATAATGCCATAAACACATAATTGAAAGAAGTGTATAAATAAACATAAAAATATATCGGTTACCTTACCTTGTTGTGCCAAGCACACAACCTTGTAATTGAAAATGTCCATGCCATCTCTCAAGGGACTCCAATTCCCTTGATGGATCCAACTATAACTAGAAACTAGCTAATATACCTATCAAATACATGTTCATGAATATAACACATATCCACATAATTTCAAACAAAATCAAGGTTAAGAATACTTCTTGTATTCATGAAAATCACTTTTTTGTTTGAAATTTCAGTTTCCAAACAGAGCCAAATGAATTCTCACCCAATTCCTTTATTTGTTTTAACTTTTACCTTGTTTCAATTGAGTCTTATTAGGTTCTATCACATCACCTAATTGTTATATATATAGAAAATCAATTGTTACCTTGTCATGCTAATAGAAAACATGTTGCACTGTAACTACTCACACATGTCAGTCACATGTTCCAAAGATCAAGACATCGTGCCTATTAATTTGAAATCGACATTTAACATGACTAAAAGCCATGTCATAATCAACAATAAACTCACAGTCATAAGTCATAATACTACACCTGGCACCCACTTACGCTCAAGTTCATATCAGTTATTTCGACAGATAATGGGTTAGTACAACCATCTTAAAATAATATTATTTCTACATTAAATCTTATAAACACATACTCATAACATGTAATTAATCAAATATTCAACAACCTGTAAACATACCATGTTAGATAAACCAAATAGGTGACATAATAAAAATCATACCTAAATGCATCTGAGAGGAGGCTATCACATCTGCACAAGTCAGACTACATTATTACAACACAATACCACAGATATATCGACTTGTACCTGAATATCATAACCATAAAAATCTCCATAGACCGATCCATATTAACACTATACATATAACATCAAGATATTAACTCCAATGACCATAATCATCATGTGTTTGACCACAATGCATATAAATTTTTTTTAACTACCATGCATGAATATCTAACGCATGTGCTTATTACCGCACTAGTCAACTAACATCTATCATGCATGTAACCACACAAAAAAATGGTAGGGATGTACACAACCAAAATTCATATAAAAACCATTAACCAACATACCTGTATTCCCAACATACAAACCTGTATGACAATATGCTCTTACTCTGAGGTATAGAGATGCAACTTCACTATGACAATTTGCTTCTCTTTCTCCATCTCAACCATCATATTTGCATCATCACATACCAACAACATCATGATGAAACAAACTTCAAAAATTACTATCACAATACATGCATAAAAATCACATAGATAAATAACATTCATGCATGACAAACAAATCCCGCCCATAGAGTACAAGTGTTGAACTTGTGAGCTGTGATACCAATATATGGTATTAGATAGCACCTAAAGAGAATGGAAATTTGAAGTGATACGACTCTGTAAAACCCTCCTCATACACTTACCCAAGTTCATCGGTCCACTAGGGTAAATATATGACGAGGCGTTACTATGATAAGACCAACCTCCTATATGCAATTAAAAAAGTGGAACCAACAAACCAAAACCTTACTGACTTCCCTTAGGTGCTATAAGACCCCCAAGGGCTAAACCACCCTTACATGTGCCCAAGCCTCGTGTTAAAATTATTTTTCAATGTCCTGAACTCCTAGATGTTGGCACAAAACTGTAAACATTCCACTGTAACCCTTCAGTCGCATGCATAAGTCTACAAGGGAGAGACTATAGTCTTTCTCACCAAGTTCTATGCCTGCAACCATGCGATTTGAGGAAATTTTTAGGGCTAATCTTGAAACCATTGCCCAAAACTTATTGAAAATATCTAGAACAATGAATGACACAAATATAAAGACTTCCATACAAAACTTAGAATAGAACTTGACCTACCAAGGCCTAACCATGATAGAGATTTCTTTAAGCACATCATGAACATGTAATCTACATGCCATAATTACATATATAAACATATGGATCTCATACTTATCTAAGAATTTTCAAGAAGGTTTAATTCCCTCTCACAATAACTACATTATCATCTATTAAGTCATACATTCATTAACCATTAATTTACTAACAAAAACATGATGAGAGCCATAACTAAAGTCTACCATAAAATCATGCTCATAACCAACATATAACCAGAATAATAACAATGATAGAAAAACCATCAAAGCCAGATAATAACAAGTATAAATACTCATTAAATATAAGAGGGTAGGAGATATTATTAACATATGAAAAATTCAACCAAGTCAGTGACTTCCACGTACCACTGGACCATAGATTGGATTGAACCAAATCTATTTTTCAGCCGATCACCCGTGCATCATATTATAAGCATGAATGTGGGATCTCATGGAATAACCAAAACAAAAAAAAACTAGATATTGCAGAGGCCAAACCCTCTCAAACCTCATATAGTGATTCCACCTCATGGTTGGACATCACTAACCATCACCAGATCGATCTCTACCCAATTTTTCTAGGGCTTCAGAGTGTTTGTTCCAACCTAGCTCTAGGACTAGGAACTCAACCCAGAATTTCCATAGGACTCTAGCACGTTTGTCCAACCAAGGCTCCAATTCTAGTAACTCAACCCACCAAGGGCTCCAGAACGTTTATCCAACAAATTTTTTATACGATATTTACGATTGTAGTCAAAACTATCTCCCCTAGGTCTCATGGATAATCTAGAACAACAGAGAGACAAGGAACCCAATTATTTATTTAAAGTAAATAGATGATAAAATGAATCCTACCTAGAATCCCTCGCATGCTTCGGTCCTTGTTTAGCATGAACGCTCCAATTCCAGCTCTGATTTCCAAAATTAGAATATGCATAACTAGATAACACAAGAAAAGAAAGTACATGATCTATGTAGTATCATCTAAGTACTTTATTTAATAGATAAACATGGTATTGAATCACATGAAATAACACCATCACATATAGGAAAATAAATAACTCCTTGGATTAATATAAATGGAAGGATATTACAACCACAAATAATTGATGATATTGTAGAAGAAATCCTCCAAGCTATATTTTTATTTCCTTGTCACAATGTGTACCTCCAATGACCCTAAATGCATGAAATGATACTTCTCACAACATGAGCATAAGGGTAGAATCACTCTCCAAAAGCAAAAATTTTGCATATGGAAGGTTGTAAATATATAAAGGAGTGGGGTAAGTTGGGAGTTCTTATCCAATTAACAATATAAAGTTTTAGATCCACCTTTGATGGTAGAATGACATCAAACAATAAGGGATGGAAAATCCAAAGTAGAGTAGGATATGATCTAATTTTTCTATCTTCAGTAAATGGTTGTAAAAAATTCTAGATGCTACTGGAAGAGGAAGCTTCTAGAATTTATCTCTTTTTCTTGAATTTCTAGAACTAATGCAGGTGCAAAGGGGAGAAACATGTAGGTGATCAATGCAAGCCACAGTGGAGCAACCTTTAGGTGAATGTCTTCCAACAAGAGGCCAGGGAGAATTGGTCCTAAAAATGGTTCAGGTGATGCAATTTGAGGCAAAAGGTATGGGGAATGAATGTGATAGGCTTAGGGATTTGCACAATGCTGATGAAAAAGGGGTTTGTGATGTTTATTGATCCCATTAGGAGGCCTATTGACCCAATGTGAGAAAATGGCCTACAACACATTCCCCCCTAAAGCGCGAAGTCAGAAATGATGATTGATGATTGAAGTGCTTTACCCTGTGACAAGTCAGGATGAACAACAACTAACGAAATTCATTTATTACAATAAATTTACATCATGATATATTTTTTTGAGGGAGGCATACCAAGACTTAGCACACAATTTAGCATTACATGTGCAATGATAAAAAAACATGTACACTAATGACAAATGGTGAAACTGTGAGTAGATGAATTTCTGTATGACCATATCCATCATACATTGTCATATTGTATTTATCCTATAATCGCAAATTAGATGGATGAAACTATATCCGAGGTCTTCTATCTCATTCACATGACCAACCAACGTACGAGTCTAATAACGTGAATAAATGAGCTCAGGTCAAACATGGTAGACAACATTTGACTACCCACTGATGATGTAAGTCATTAACAGACGGGAGAAACCATCAATGATGTTAATGGCTCTTAAGGTACTATAGTATAATCTGTATGGTGTGAATAAATGCGTTGATGTGGAACACCACACACAACCTTTCAGTCAAAGGAAAATGATGTAAATATGTCGCCGAGAGGGAAGAAACTTTCCATTAATGAATCCAAGCACCAAGGTAATTGTCAAATTCCTGAACAATGTGTTGATGTCGAGAGGAAGCGACCTGTTGTAGGAGGGCCTTTATGTATCTCCCATCAAAGACACGAAGCAGGTATCATGATTGAGACAAAATGATGTTGATATGAAACTGTATCAGGAAAGGAAAACATGGAATGAAGGCTTAAGAGTATTGTAACATATACCAACTGAATGACTTCTCTTTAAAACATTAACGATACTGAATGGAGTTGGCATAATTTACCCAAAACCGAAATGGAGGCTCTAAAAGGGTGTGATGAACCGAAAGACAAGAAAATTAACCAACCCAACAACCATAGAGATGAAGTGGAAGAGTGTCGTATTCAAGAGCGGCTCGCTACCATTAGCAAATGGAGTACCCTATTTTCTCAATTTCCCCAACCATACTAGTGAGTACCTCTTTATTGTTTAATAATCTTGAGGAGGATAAAATATATTTGATATGTAACCTCACCCTTTAGATGAACCCCTCCAATGATTTTTATCGAACCCTCAAAAGGAGTGGTTCAACCTTTTCATGTTTGAAAAGTCCATCAATGTTTGATATTTTAACGAGTCCAACGAAGGTAAAACTCGACATCTTTTTCATATTTAGAGAGTTTTCAAAAGAGAAGAAATAGAAAAATCGGGATGTCCCATTTTTTAGATAGCCTCTTAAGTATTAAAAGGTAGAAAACAATACTCAAGAGAACCTCTTAGTCATGTTGGACTAAGGTATTCATTTTTCGTAAAGAGTCTATCTCAGTCCAGAAAAGGGTTAAACTTATACTAAGTAGATGACTTTTCATTTACTTTAGTAAGTTCAAAAACACAATTTCCAAACAATATTCTCATATTTTCGGAGTCCTAAAAGATCTGAAAAAGGACTCCAAAAGGCTCCCTTTTCATAGGTTTACAAAGCCCGAAAAAGAGATAAAAGTATACTCCTTAGTCAAAATAACGTGTTTAAAGAATGATTAAAATACGTTAACAGTTGTCAGCCTTCTTAAAACATCACAAAAATGATTAAACATACATGTTTCATGGTAAAAATGAAGCATATCTAGGTCAAAACATTAAATATGAATAAAATAATGTGATAAAGGACCATAAATACCCAAAATGACTATTCATTTTAACCATTTCATATTTACCTTCAATAGTGAGAATTCTAAGTACTTTTTCCATCGATCTTATGTAAATAATTGTGGTCAATATCGTGGACCATTTCATCATATTGCTGCCCCCCCGTTAGGATCTAAAACCCTTATATTTATTTTCACAGTCCATTTTTGTGATTTCATGCAAGTTTTCTGAGGATTTGTGGGCCCTCAGGTTCCAAAAACACGCCCTAGGACCAACGAACCCCCACAAAATCGAAATATGCATTGCACCTAGGTAGACTATCATTTCTAGAAGAGGTGCAATGTTTTTTCATGCACTAATGGGGTGCATTGGGCGCAAAATCCTAAGTTGTTTATCAATTTTCCCTCAAATATTATCAATTTTTTTGCATGAAAAGGAGCCTAATCAATCTCTTGTTGATGTTTCAGGTGTTCATTAGCACAAAAAAACATTCATTTGGAGAGAAATAGAACATGAATAATGGGATTTAAATATATAAAATTATTTTTCTACCATCTAGGCACTCAAAACTATCGATAGCTAAAATTCTTCTGGCTTACTAGTATGAGGAACAAGTGGAATTGTTGAAATATCTTGTTCATTCATGGGATGTTCAGGCACAATATTTCAGGTTTTGGGAGCATATTCTCAAGACAAAGGTTGAATATATCTAATTTATGACAATTTTATCGAGGAGGGATGCCCCCATTTCTCTCCTAGGTAGGAGAAGTGGTGGGGATACTGTGAAATATTATATCGCTGCGTACTGTAGACCTCAAGCCCGGCCAACTAGGGATTGAAATATAAATATAAAATATGTAAAAAAATTACCTTTGAGAATGATCTCGTTCATTATCACAATATTGGGAGGTAGCTCGACACTTCATGTAGCAAGTAGATCATACATGCAGTATGGGTTGGGGTGTCTAGAGCCAACAATGTTTTATTGGAGTGAGGTAGTTTTGGTCAATATGAAGGAACAAATAACTAAATATGGGGAAGTGAAAGAAATTCAGTTATGTTTCGATCTTGGTATATTTTTTTTCTAGAGTGGGTTTCATTACTTCACCCTTAACACATTATACTCGAGCCTATCAATCAGATAGCCCCACGGATTTTCAGGTGGATAGATCATATGGCCTGACATGCAGTTATGTTAGCAATCAACTTATCGCTAGCCTTATTTGGATGGTTGAATAGATAGTTAATTATGATCAATGATTATCCTTATGCAGGGATGGATTTTCATGATGATCCTAAGCTCATGCTTCCCGAGGGAAAGAAATGTGATGCTTCAGGTAAAATATTTCAACCATTTAATTTTTTAAAATTTTTACAATTTTTTTTTGTTTCATATATCTAGTAGGTGCTTCATATCATTATCATGTTGAGGGACAACCACATGAGGAGGCAGTGGTACCAATACAGGTTGTTATGGTAGGGTGGGATGTGTTATCGGATATTGAGGTAGCTGAGATCCTATTAGAGGTGCAACGCCACATGGAGGGGCTGACACACGGGATTCATCAAACCATGGTTGACCATATTCTGATGTGACTTCAATGGCACACTATTGGAGTTGCTATCCATATTTGTTGATTATTATGCAATATGGCTCATGAAGTGTCATTCTATCATTAGAACAATTGATTTGTCTACTTAGATATTTTCATGTAGTATTTCGTATGCGTGATGTAGCCATATGTGTCTTGGGGCACAAATTTTGTAAATAATAACTAATATATACATATTTTCAGTGTTTCCTATTCCTATTATGCTTTCAATATGATGTGATGTGAATTGAAATTTATTTACATTCATTGCAGATGTCTATATAAAACATAATTAGCTATGGAATCTGCTAATGTGTTTAGATTTCTAGAAATTTGTTCATATCGTAGGAAATCAAAATGTCTTTCTAGAAGACACACTCTCAAAAACATGCGAAGGATGGTTGAAATTCTCACTAAATATAAATTACTATGTTTTGGTATTACGAGTTGTGACTTAAGCCCAATGACTATACATCAGATACCATGTCAAATATCCTTAGATAGTAGCTTAACCACTATGCTATACTCAATGATGTTGTTAGTAGAGTGAGAAATGAAAATCCCTTGGATACTCACTAGCTCACCATTTAGAGAAAATTTAGACCATGGTATGAAATATAGGTTTTGAGTACTATAACTAGCACCATCAACATAACCAATGTATGGTTTGATATATTTCGACATATGAAAATCAAACGTAAACATGATCAACAGAAACCATGGGAAACTCTAAAAACACACACTTTAAACACACTCAACACACCTATAAACAATTCGTACACAATGCGCTACATATGAGATCAAGCAAAGTATTTTTTTAGGTACATCCCATTCCTAGGTTGTGCTAGTGGAACTCCATCAAAGTCTACTAACTCATAGGCCCCTTCTGCAAGGACTCACTTGATAATGTATGGACCCAACCACATAGGTTTGAAATTTTCTAGACCTGATTTATTAGCCTCTTGGTCATATAAGAGAACCAGATCACCTTCCAAGAAGACATGAGGCTTGAATTTTTTGTCGTATTGCGCCTTGACGCATATTTTATGAGCTTCATTGGCTAAACCATAATCACACCAAGTTTCATGAAAACAAGTCAGATGTGAAATAAGCTTCTCCTCTGCAAAAGCGGCAGGAAGAATTTTGACAGCTAGTTTTAACGATGGAATTTCAAATTCTATAGGGAGGATCTCTTCTAGACCATAGACCAACTGAAAGGGTGTGAATCTGGTAGCAATCCTAACTGAGTTTTGGTATACCCATAAGGCAGCGTAAAGAAGCAAGTTCCAACCTGATTTGTGGACCCCTACCATACGTTGAAGCATAGTCTTAAGAAATATTTTAACAACCTCAACTTGTCAATTAGCCCGAGGATAGTAGGGAGTGGGATTTTCATGTGAAATTCCCAGCTTATCAATTATTTCAGTCATCATATGATTCTGTAAATGATTTCCGTGGCTAGTGGTATTGATTGCAAAACACCAAACCTAGAAATAATTTGATTGGAGAAAAAATATGCAGTCATTTCTCCAGTGTTGTTATATGTAGGCATCACCTCGGCCCATTCGGTAAAGTAGTCTACAACGAAAATGATATAACCATGACCCTCGCTCGAGTGAGGGTTATATGTCATAAATTCGATACCCCATTTTGCAAAGGGGTGAACAACGGTAACAAGATGCAATGGACCAACAAAACCATGGATATTACTATCATAGATCTCGCACTCATGACACTTTTGGACGGTGATAATATAGTCACGAAAAATAGTAGGCCAACAGAAGCCAATGCGTAATATCTTCTGCGTGGTAGCATAAAAAGAGAGATGTTCGCCACATTCCCCTAAGTGGAAATTATTAAGGACTTTCTCGGCCTCCTCAAGCATGAGGCACCTATGTAAAATCATGTCAATAGCACGAAGATAAAGCGTGTCGTCTATAATAATGTAATTTCAGGATTGTTATCGAATACATCGTTGCTTGGAGCGAGAGGTGTTAGACCAGAAAATCAGGGTCTAGAGATAGATCAGGAAATCTACATACCACGGTTCAGATGAAAAAATTAGAAATACTGATTCATCAGGCATAAAATATTCAAATGTAGATTCAGAATCATGGGAAGGAAGGTCTCACATTAGCTCAACAAAAACTAGGGATTTATTCAACTTGGACTTGATGAATTCCAGGTCAAAATATTGCAGAATAATGATCCACTTAGAGCATTTTTCCCCAGTAATTGATGCGATAGGAAATAGTTCATAGGTTTTCAATCTGAATAAAACCGTATTTTTCTAAAGCAAGATGTAAAGTATAAAACTTTGGACGACTTGAACGAACGCCAAAGACAACATTTCTACATGAGTATATCAAACTTTGGTATCGTTAAGGTTCTGCCTCAGATAATAAATGGGATGTCCACTCCCTATATCATATTCTTGAACCAATACCATTGCTATAGTATAATGGCAGCAACAAGGTACATGAAATATTCATGTTGATAATTAGGGTGGTATAAAAGAGATTCCTGAACCAGTACATCTTTCAGTTCATCAAACAATTTCTAAGAAGTGTCCTCCCAATGGAAGGGAACCCTTTTTTTTAGCAAACGAGTGAATCCTTTGGTTAACTTAGCGTAGTTAGGGGCGAACCTCTGCAAGAAGTTAGCTTTCTCTTGGAGTTTTTATAACTAAACGAGAGAAGAAGTTGCAGGGAAATCAGGGATTTCTTGTACTTTTAGAGGATTAATATGAATTCCATGTTTTAAAATGACAAAAAATAGGATTCAACTAGAACCAACATAGAACACACATTTGTGTGGATTAATTTGAATGTTATAGAGTCTAAAATGGAGGAATATATCCCTAAGATGCATCATGTGATCATTCTAACTTTTAGGATGAGAAGGGAGATAAACCAAACATGGTTGCATGATGTGTTTAATGTCGTGAAAAATGTAATCCATAAAATGTTGCAACGGTTCCCCAATGTTCATTAAACCAAATGGGAGCTTTCGATAGGAAAGTAACCGAGGGACAAATAAATCCAATTTAGGTTGGTCCGCTAGGAGAATTTTGATTTGATTATAGCTCGAATATCCATCCATAGACATATAAACCTTGCATCTAGCACAATAATCAACAACATGTTCAACGAACAAGGTCATATAGTTCTCATTTAGAAAAACATGATTCAAATACTGATAATATACACATACTCAGGTCGTGCCATGTTTCTTCATGACATGGACTACATTCGATACATATTCAGTTAAAAGAATGAGGTATATGAAACCATCCCGAAGAAGCTTTTCAACTTCTGTCTTAATCTCAATGGCCTTCTTTCGATGGATCAGACGGTGGTGCTGCCAGATGGGTTTGGAATCATGGTAGGTCTTAATCTCGTACACTATTGTGTTTGAGTTGATACCTAGAATTTATTCATAAGTTTAGGCAAATACATCTTGAAACTCATGAAATAGGGCTCTATATATCTTGATCTCAGATGGAGAGTAAGATGTTCTAATGTATATATTTTTGACAATACCTTGGTTGACAGAGATATCGAGGGTATTTATTTCATGATATTTTAAAGGTTCTTTTTGGAGTCAACCTCATGAATGGAGGAAAACTCATAAAAGGATCGACATAATTAGGTAAGTTATATACATCACTAAGATTATCCTTAATGGAATCTAGTAAGGAGGAAATTTGGTGATATTTGTCCCATGGCTCGTCATCAGGCATCATGATCTCCATGATGCTCTCATTAGTATATAATACCTGAGAAGAATGAAAAGAATACATTTCATAATGAAACGATCAATCTACCCAATCAATTGAAGAGAAGGTATAAGCCACAGGAGCTGAATAGATGGCTTCATAATATAGCTCAATATGGCTAAGAGAAATTTGGTCACCAAAACTTGGGATGTTAGTTTCATTAGGTACACTCCATGGATAAGTCCTGATAGTAGATGATGATATCATGTTGATATAAGAAACCGAAGATAAGTTTTTGGGAAGGAAAGGAGGAGGGAGAGAAAAGGTTCTCATGAGTGCAGTATCTTTCAACAATCCAACTCTGACATGTTGATAGGAATGTAGATCAGTTCCCCCTACAAGAGGGACACTTCCAGTAACGTGAGGGTCAGAGATGAAAAATGTGATTTTATCTATGGATAAAATTTTTCCTTTATGGAGAAAGGTGATCACACGGAAGTAAGTCGAAACAACGACAGACATGGCATAAACCCACATACATCCCAGTAGAAGATTATAATCGAGAGGTACGCCAATAATTTTAACTTATATGGAAATGGTTTTGCCCCCTAATTAAAAATCCCACAAGGTTTGTACGTTATTCAATAAAACTCTTTCAATTTGTTGGCCGATTGACTTAGTTGAGGTGAACTAGTTGCCTTCCATCAATACATGGACATAATGCAGGTTGAGGCTCCCTCATCCACAATATAGCTATGAATATTCTTACAACTAATGACGACCATGATTCTAAAAAATAATTGAGCCAAAATTCAAGGAATTTAGTTTTCATGAGAGAAAACCACTAGGTATGAATGTGATGTATCCACACATCCAATAGCTGACAACAAGGCCTTCTTTTGGGTAGGGCAATTTTGAAACACCTCAAGAGTTGACATGGTTGATGGAGACTGAGCCAAATCTTCAATTGCGTTATAATTTTGAGCATCTCTTGAACAAGGTTTGAAAGAAGACTTATGAGTAACACCCTTTAGAAGCTTGATATTCAGTTCCGTCGAAATTTGAGGCAGAGTGGGATCAGATGATGGTGATGATGAACTGGAAGGTTACTCGATAGTCTGAGTAGTCAGTGGATTCACGTTACCACATTACTTATTCTGAGTGGCCACCATAACATCGGATTTCATCTTTAAGGAGGAAAGCATCAAAACTATGTTAGAGGAAGACGGGTCCTAGGAAACCATGTGAGTCTCCTCATTGGGAAACAAGTTGGTCAATTCAATGAGAGAAGTGGAAGATTGAAGAAACTAATTCACTTTAGCGCAGTGTGGAAAATCACGTGTAAAGTGACCCTCATATCAAATCAAGAATGGGTATCGAGGCTTTCGTTTCTCATCAAAGGACTAATTTGTTTGTTTATCTTGTGGTGAGGGGTCTTTCTTCTTCTAACTTTTTCCTTTCTTCTTGCTTCCAATTTTTTGTTGAGACTTTCCTTTATCAGATGAAATGAAATTTATCTCAGAAGAAGAAGTCACATGAGGATAGGATTGAGGGTTTTTAACAGATGCAATAAGAGAAACACTAGATGGTTTACTCACTGACTGAGAACTGGAAGAAGCAATCATGCCATCAACAACATGATATTTAATACTAGGTGGAAGAGGAACATTATCCAAACGTCTCATAGTGTTTAGTATCTTATCATAGAGAATTCTTGATTCAGTATAAATAAGGTCCAAATATTATGTACGAGAAATAAATTTTTCTTCAGTCACTACTCCACCTTTAGCCACATATTATGTTATGGGTGACAATAGAGATTTAGTGAACCATTTGTTGCGTCTTGTTTTTTATCTCTGTTTGCTTAAGAAATACACTTTATTTTGCCACATTATCCATCTATAAACCATCATATTCACCTTAAATTGACCCAAAGATGCATATACAGGTATTTAATTTATGTTTTTCAATTATTAGATGTTTTTGTAAAAATTGAAATTTAAGTGCAATTTTGGACAGCACTAGAAATTCCCGTAATAGCATGATGGTTTTCATATGTTCAGGACACTTGGGCTCGAACTGGATATGTTACTAGAAATCTCGGGACGTAGGAGTAATATTAAACATGTTTTCACAGTCAGATTGAGCTTTAATAGGTTCAGTCAAAGGCAGTCAAACATGACCAGTCTTTATGGAGGATCCCTAGAAACTAGGTCAAATCTCGCTTTTTATGGGATTTTCCAGATCATGATGGATATGATAGATGAATTCGACCTGATATGATAGGATAAGGATATTTATGATTACTTGAGATATTTTAGATCCGTTTGTTAGATATTTCATGTATTTAAGCCTCACACTTTGAAGGCTTTGACATTGGAACTTGTATGACTTATTATTATTATTTCTGAGACTTGAAGAAATAATAGAAGATCTGTTCTATGATATTTTGATGCTGTTACATGTTGATTTATTGCTTGAATTCTTGATTAGTTGAGTTTACCTTCAGTGTGTGAAGCAAGGGTGGAAGGCCCCCCACACCGAGCTAAGTGCACTTCTTAGTCTTCATAGCTTTAATTTATGAATTAGTTTGCTTATGTTTAATTTTTTTATTTTCAAGTATTGATGAATATAATGCCCAGTCTTAAACTGCATAAGAAATGACAAACAAGTGTTTAAGTTAAGCACTCTTTCTATCGACTCTATATTTTCCATTAGAAAACATCTTTACATGCTTTCCTGCTTTCTTGTTTTCAAAATAGTATTAATGATAGAATGAAATCAGTAATGAAGGACAACCAGGACCTCTGAAAATAGAGCCTCTTGATTATTATTTCATATATCTTAATCTATTGTTTAGAAGTTAGATTTATCATTTCCTGCTTTCATGTTTTCACAATGGAATTAATGATAGAATGAAATCAATAATGAAGGACAACTAGGACCTCTGAACATAGAGCCTCTTGATTATTATTTCATATATATTAATCTATTTTTTAGAAATTAGATTAATCATTTCTTGCTTTCATATTTTCACAATGGCATTGATGATAGAATGAAATCAATAGTGAAGGACAACCAGGACCTCTGAAAATAGAGCCTCTTGACTATTATTTCATATATCTTGATACATTGTTTAGAAATTGATTAAGTTAGTTTTATATTTGTAATATGCATTTCTTTAACCATCAATAATTCATCTTCTAAATTTGACTATGATTGAAACCCATATACTTTGGGGAAGCTTCTAAGTTCACCAATTCGGATTGATAATAAATACTTTCGTTAGTTTACAACAGTAAATTGACCCAACATTTTGGTGTCATTGTCGGGGAAGCATATTTCCAAAACTGTCAAAATAGGAAGACAAAAAAATTGAAATACAAAAATAACATAAAATCACCAAAAGAACAAAAATATAGTTTTTATTTCAAGTAATGTTTTCTTATGCCTAGAACTAGAGATCAAAAAGGTAGATTTGTGAAACAAAACCCCCCAATAACACATTCATCCACAGGATCAACAACACCAGTTGCTAGAAAACCTACTGTAGAAGAGTTAGAGGAAAAACAGAGATCATGACAGAGATTGACTTTAGTTGAATGAAAAGTCTTGTTAGCCTTTGAGGTAAAGAAAACACAATCACCTAAAGAACCTCCTTCTGTTTGGAAACAAAAAAACACAAGAAAACCAATTTTTGAACAACTAGAACAACCTATCCTTGAAGAAAACAAAGTAGTAGAAGAAATACAAAGTCAACCAATTGAAACACTGCAAGTCTCTGAACACAAAATGGTTGAAGAAGGAGAAGGATAAACTAGAATAAACATGACTCCTGAACAATGAATAGAATATGAAAGACAACAAAGGGAATGGAGAATACAACAAGAAGAAGAAAGAAGAATTGAAGCGGAAGGAAAAGCTGGAGAAGATAGAAGAGCAGAAGCACTTCGAAGAATAGAAGAAGAAGCAAGAAGAGAAAACCAAAATAGAAGAACACAAGAAAATGAACAAGAAGATAATAATGAATAGGAAACCACTTATGGCTTTCCTATTTTAGATGCAAGAGAAATGCTAGGAGAATATATAAAAATGAAAAATATTCCACCTTCAGTATTTCCTAATTTCTATGGAATGTCAACCTTGATGATATACTGATGATACTCATAAACTTCGAATTTTTCTTGCTACTTTAAAAGTTGCAACCTTAAAATGGTTTATGGGATTAGGATAACACACTATAGCTTCTTTGGAAGACATGAAGAAAATATTTCTTAAAAAGTATCAAGCTTACTGTAGGGCTAGAGACTCGAAAGAAGACATTTTTAGAATGTCCCAACAGGAAGATGAAATTTTGGAGGAGTATTTTGAAATATTCCTGTATAATTTACAAAAATCCAAACATCATTCTCTCAATCAAGATACCATCCGCAATATTTTTCTAAAGGGTATTATAGATGAGTATTTAGACATTCTTAATGTAATGGGAAAAGGAGATATTTCTAATTTACCATTTGAAGAAATTGCTGAGTTATGTCAAAAATACTTTAGGGGAAGAGCTAAGAGTGGAAAAATAGATATTTCATCAAAATCTTCCAAATCTGTAGTAAGTGCAGTAACAAGAGCAGAGATAGGAAGCCTGGAAGAAAACCTTAAGACACATCTCTTGAGCACGTTGGGTACATAGGTAGATGTTTTAAAATATAAAAAGATAAAAGAAGAGAAAGATGAAGTCTTAGCAATTTTCTATCCAAAGTGTAGACAAAAACATTCACTCAGGGAATTTCCTTTGCAAAATATACAAGTATGTTAACTATGTACAGAAAATGATGCAACCGAAAAATGTCCAAAGTTAAAATAATTACAAGGGGAAAAAATACAAGGAGTAGATTCTCTCTACTATATGGCACCAAGAAGACCTTGGCAACCAAGAATGCCTCAACAATTCCCTCAACAAAAATCCCCAAAATTTTCAATATCCTACAAACACATGGAATACACCAATGCCATGGCTGGCTCGGCCACCACAACAGTATCAAAACAAAACTTCCCAAGGTTGGAGGGGATATGGCTATGGAAACCAACCACCACAACAAATGTATAACCAACAGTATCAATATCAACAACCATATCCTCCACAATCATTTTCTTAATATCAACAATTCCAGCAATAACAACCCATGCCATATCCAACTCAAAACCCACCAATGCTAACTCAACCGCAGCAATTTCAGCTACCAACTAACCAGCAACCTCATAGACCAACACAATTACCAACTCAGCCAGTAGCTAATCCAAGCAACAAGGTGGATAGACCAGCATATCATGCAGAAGAGGCAATACATTATCCAACTTATTCAATTCTTCCAGTACAGGATGTCCACCTAAGGTCTGGGAAGGTGTTACAAAAATATTCTCCTCTGATAATTGAAGAAAAAATAGAACAAGGAGAACAAAGTGAACAATCTCAACCAGAAAAACAAATTCAAAAAGGTAAAGCTATCATGACACAAACTCCACCATATCTTGAGAGACTAATACAACAGAATATTCCAATATCTCTCCCTGAATTTAGTATTCTGGATGAATTGAAAAACACATATGTTAAAATTCCTTTATTGCAAGAAATTAAAGACATTTTGATATATGAAAAAACAATAAAGGAATTATGCATTAAGAAATTTGGCCAAAGAAATAAGGATCCACCAACAATCCAGGTAATTGGAAGTCTTTCAAATCTCATGTTTAGGAATACAGCCAATGAAAAATATGTTGATCCTGGAATTCCTATGGTTACTGTTTCGATTAACAAATTTTCAGTGCCGAAAACTTTAATAGACATGGAAGAAGCTATCAATGTTATGACAACAGAGACTATGAAACATTTGAATCTGAACAACATTATACCTACTACTACAGTCTTAGAATTTGCAGATAGATCTAAAGTTGTTCCAGAAGGTATACTAGAATATATCATTGTCTCACTGGATTCTTGGGAATATCCTGTAGACTTCTTGATTCTACAACCAAAAACAAACTTGGGAGGACATCCCTTAATTTTAGGTTGACCATGGTTAGCCACTGCAGATGCTTATATTAGATGCAGGTCAGGAAGTATGATTATTGCACATGGAGATGAAAGAAATCATATCACATTACATCCTCCTGCTCAATATCCTTCAAAATTATCATTACTTGAGGAAGATGAACAACAAAAATTGAACCCTGTTCTTAGTCTTAATCAAGTTTATAATTTAAGAGAGGAGGAAGAAAATGAGGATTTATTAGATCTATTCATCTCAGAGCCAAATATTTCAGAGTAGCTTAGGATGACTCAATATGAAGCTGCTAGTTATCTTTTAAATGAATGTTTTCAGGAAAATTGCACAATACAGTCAGTGAAAAATACATTCAAAATCATTTTTCCTATAAATTCAATTACCAATTCAAATAGAAAAATTATTGAAATCAGTCCTGAAAGACATTTAAATATTGGTAACAACTTACAATCATCACAAGAGGAAAAGTTAATAACATTACTGCAAAAACATTCAAAATATTTTTCTTGGGATTATAAATACATGCCAGAAATTCATCCAAAAACATGCATCCATCACATTTATACTGATAATGAAATCAAACCTTTTAGGCAACCACAAAGACGTATGAATCCCATGATGAAGGAAATAGTGAAAGAAGAATTACAGAAACTATTACAAGTCAGATTTATCTATCCTATTTCAGATAATCAATGGGTCTCACCCTAAGTTGTGGTGCTTAAGAAAAAATAGAAATGGATAATTTGTGTCAATTACAGAGATCTTAACAGAGCTACATTAAAAGATCATTTTCCTTTACCATTTATTGATCAAGTGTTGGATTCATTAGCTGGAAAGAAATTTTTCTCATTTCTGGATGGATTTAGCAGATATAATCAGATAAAAATAGCATTAGAAGATAAAAATAGCATTAGAATATCAAGATAAGACAACGTTCACATGCCCTTGGGGAACATATGCATACAATGTATTACCCTTCGGTTTATGTAATGCACCTACTACTTTTCAAAGAGTAGTTGTTGCTAATTTTGCTGATTTGATTCATGAGTGTGTGGAAGTTTAAATGGATGATTTCACTGTGTATGGTACAACATATGATGATTGTTTAAATAATCTTGAAAAAATATTAAAAAGATGCATTGAGACAAACCTATCACTCAGTAATGAAAAATATTTTATGATATTAACTGAGGGGGTAGTGTTGGGACACCATTTCTCTTCTTCAGGGATTAAGGTGGATCCAACAAAAATTCAGGTCATTGTGAGTTTAACACCACCTACAACACCAAAAGAGGTTCAAATTTTCTTGGGTTATGCAGACTAATATAGGAGATTTATTCAAAATTTCTGTAAAATAGCTTTAGCATTATTCAAGTTACTTTTGAAAGATGTAAAATTCCAATGGACTAATAAATGTCAACATGCATTTGAAAAATTAAAACACAATTTATCAATTGCTCCCATTCTTCGAGGACCTAATTGGTCTTTTCCATTTCACATTTCAACTAATGCATTCAATACAACTATTGGAAAATCACTTGGAAAAAAAGAGAATCAATTCAATTACGCTATATATTTCATCAGTAAAAACTTAACACCAGTATAATTGAATTATATTGTTGCAGAGAAATAAATGTTAGCTGTTGTACATGCAGTAAATAAATTTTGACATTATATAATAGGTTATCAAGTTTATATTCATACGGATCATTTTGCTATAAAATATTTAATGAATAAGTCCATTACAAATGACAGAATAACTCGATGGATGTTATTAATGCAAGAGTTTAATATTAATGTGAAAGATCGACTAGGAAAAGATAACCAAGTTGCTGAATTTTTGTCAATATTAAATTTACCTGGTGATCCAAATCTGTATTAGACAATTTCCCAGATGAACATTTATTCGCTATAAATTTCAAAACCCCTTGGTTTGCAGATATAGCTAATTATTTATCATCTGATATCTTACCACCTCATTACACAAGAAAACAAAAACGAAGAATAATTAGAGATAGTGCCAAATATAGCTGGGTCAATGGAGATCTATTTTACACTGGTGTTGATTTAATCATTAGAAAATGTGTAAGGGAGGATGAAATAATTGAAATTTTGAAATATTTTCATGATGAACCATGTGGTAGCCATTTTGCAGATAAAAAGACGGAATACAAAAAAGTTCTGAAGCTTGGCTACTGCTAGCCATCCATCTTCAAGGACTCCAGGAATTATGTCAAAATATGTGACAGCTGCCAAAGAATTGGTAGACAAATGGCATCAGATCAAATGCCATTAAAGCCACAAGTACTTATTGAACCATTTGAATAGTGGGCTTTAGATTTCGTGGGACCAATCAACCCTCCATCCAATGGAAGGAAATACATTCTCGTATGTACAGATTATGTGACTAAATGGGTGGAGGCCAAGGCAGTAGTATGGGCAACAGAAGAAACTGTTACGTGTTTTCTATATGAAGAAATATTTATCAGATATGGAGTTCCTAGAAAGATACTGACTAACCAAGGGGAAAATTTCACATCAAAACTTGTTCATGATATTACAAAGACTTTCAAAATCAAACACATAAAATCCACTCCATATCATCCTCAATCAAATGGACAAGTGGAATCTACAAATAAAGCTCTAGAAAGTATTATGACAAAAACTGTGAACATGAATAAAAAAGACTGGTCAGAAAAGTTTAAAGATGCATTATGGGCATATAAAATAACTTGGAAAAATACTATTGGTTTCAATCCATATCAGTTAGTATATGGAAAAGAAGTTCTATTACCAATTGAATTTCAAATATAAACATACAAGCTAGCAGCAGAATTAGGGATGGAATTCTCGCAAGCACAACAAGAAATGATTATGCAGTTAAACAAACTAGATGAGATTTGACAACAAGCAGTTGAACATACTACTCTAGTCCAAGAACAACGGATCAAATGACATTATCAATTTATAAAGAATAAAGTGTTTCAGAAAGGAGATTGGGCACTCTTGTTCGACTCCAAATTCCAAGACTTCAAAGCAAAATTTACAACTCATTGGCTTGGGCCATATGAGATTGAAGAAATCTTCGATAATGGAGCAGTCAAGATAAAAAAAATTGATGAATCATCTGTTTCGTTTGTGGTTATTGGACATAGGCTAAAAATTTATCACAAGCCTATAGACAAAGAAGATTTTTTGAGAAAAATTTCAATGGATTCTAATCTGGAAATACTGGGACAACATAGCAGTATGCTTTCCAAAAATCCAGAAGTCGATCCATAATAACAATAAAAAAAAAAAAAAACATAATAAAAAGAGTTTGGTTATGAAAATCCAGGAAACTAGCACAATACAAACTTGAATTCCTATTGGAAAACTAATTTTTTTGGCCAATTTTAATTCTATTTTCATTTTCGTTTACTTTAATTTACATTTTTTTTTCATATTTACTCCCTACACTCACCCACATTTTATAACCCTCTTCATGCCACCATTTTAATTTAACCCTATCCATATACTACCATTTGAAATATTTCATATCACTATCTATATCACACCCCATGTATTTCTTAACAAAAAGGATTATGAACAAGAGGTCACAAGTTGAACCCATAAGAAGAGTTTTGAGAGACCTAAAAAAACCATAAAAAAAAAGTTAGCATTCTTCATAAGTAATTAATTTTAAAAACTTGACTATTGCATTAGTCAAATTTTTAAATTAAAATTCAAAAAGTTTAAATACCAAAGTTCAAAACTATATGGTGCAATTCAAAATGAAATGGTGAGCGCAATTATGCAAATATATGAACAATTGAAAGCAATACAAAGAAATGAATGCAACCTACGAATGAATGGTTATGATGGCATGTATGTACTGCAAAACGAGTTATGATGCAATACAGATACAAGTAGTCAGCAAGTATGATGGCGCATAAGAGGTATGGAGAAATGCAAAGTATAAAGGCGAAGTTTAATGATGGAGCACGATGAAATTACAGGAAATCAGATGTACATGCCATGAATGCAAAACCTGAACGGGATGCAAGCAGGACGGGCACGCCAGTCAAAGAGAGGGATGTGCATGGTCGGTCAAAGAGTTAGTGAACGGGTAGAAGATTCAAAGCAAATCATTATGTAAAAACAAACAAACTCATTTTGGGCTCCGCTAAACCATTTCTGCTATGTTGTAAGACATTTTTTCTCCTGTAGGGAGCCATTTCTGCCATTTAAAACCTCAGAGACATTACTAGAGAAATTTTGTCACCATCATCGCCATTAGAAGGCTCAGTGAGGGAAATGAGTGCGTATTCAAGCTCGTCCTAGTATCTGTGACCACTGTGTAAACACAAATGAAAGATCAGTTGAGAGAAGGCCGAGAGGAGAAAACATAGAAGGAGAAGCGAAAGATATTGTGAGAAAAGGAGAAATCAGAGTGATAAGAAGTATTCACGGCCACAAATCCAGAAAATTTGAATAAGTCATCCAACAGATAGCGAAATTCTTTGAAGTGAGGTAAGAGTTGATTTTTTTAATGAATTTCAAGATTGTATCAATCAATCAAGCTTTGAGTTAAAGAAGGCGTGAATTTATTTCAATATGCATGTCTTTCATGCAACAAATTCCACATTCAAACTATTTAAAAATGTGTTGACAAATTTTAAAAATACTTTGCCATTAGTCAATCACAAAAAATTTCTTTGAATGAGTTCATAAAAAGGAGATCTTAATGGATTTGTTATGGATTTAAAAATCCAGTTCAACTGAAGAAGGCCACAAGATCAGAGAAAATTCATAAAGAGTAAGTGCATAGAGAAGGTAAGGTCGACACATCCTCCACAATATTTTAATTCAAACATAAAACAGAGAAGTGGAATTACAATTCGAATGCATGAGAAAATTGTTAGTTCAATTATAGATTTGTTTTAAAATCACACTCAGTCTACAAATTTAGAACACAATTTATGAAGCAAATGGAGGATAGATAGATGTGTTTTTGACAAAACACATATTTGGGGAGCAATGAAGTAAGATAGTTTACCATGAATTTTTTATGCAAATGATTGAAGTTTCTTTTGATGAATATACATTGAATTTGAATGCAGTGTTTTGGGAAATTTTTGTATGAAATAAGGAGTGAAAAATACTACTGTGTATAAATTTTTTTTGATTATTTTACACACAGTGCAATACTTTTGCAAAACAGAGGTTGTTTTTAAGAGAATATCTTCCATTATTTTGCAAAACAGAGATTGGTTTTAAAAGGAAAACAGAGAATTAATAGAAGGTGTAACGTTAGAAACATAAATTTATGTTTTCTTGCAACCTTTTCTATCAAATTATTTTGTTTATTTACAGTAAGAGTACATTCTTCAAAACAAAAGAAACAGAGAATTGGTTGGTTGACAAAAGCTGTGAAGAAGAAAGGTAAGCCTACTACCATGGTTACACTTATTGCTTACATTTTTATATTTTCAAAATGAAGTTAATGACAAGAGATGGTCACATAAAATGGTTTCAGAACAAATGGCCTCTAGAGCAGAGCCAAAGGACTTTCAAATAGAACATTGGAGTAGGGAGACTATAGAAAAAATTTATCAATCAGGGTTGATAGGTTATCTACAAAAATTCAAAGGTCATAATGAGAGGGTCACAAAATAATTTATAAATAACTTCACATAGAATGAAACCATGGTAGGTAACATGCATATTCCTTTAACTCCTGAGTATATCTCTGAAGCATTAGATTTATCATTTTTCGGAGAATTATATCACAAAGGCTTACATTTTAGAGACGAAGGTTGGACATTTTTCCTAGATAAAAATAGGAAAGGCTACTTTGACAGATCAAAAGGTATTCCAAGGGAATGGTTTAATGAACCATGGGTAGAATTGGTGTTGATAATTCAAAAATATTTCACTTGTGATACTATACTCAGTGTAGTGCATCTTTACCATGTGAGGATACTACAACACATAAAGGGAGATATAAGGATAAATTTGCCATATTTCTTCTACAGAAGTTTGATGAAAATGATAGAAAGTATAAAATCAGAATCCAAACCAAAGGAATTCCATTTCATTCACCAATGACTCATTAAAATTCTTGTAGATCATCAATTGAAAATCAAAGGGATAGTTTGGGAGAATTTTCTACCTGAAAATGGGTTTACACAACATATTGTGGAAAACAAACTTAAACACATAGAAGAAAGAAGGAACATCATGCATACATATCTCTATCCATCAACTAGATCAAAGAAACAGTAGGGGGAAATTGTGTTAGAAAAAGAAACATCTTTCTTGACTATTCCTAGGAGGAAAAAAGGGAAACATTCAGTAGAACCAGAGATACAAATCATGGAAACTTTTCCTATTAGAAAACAGGCCAAAGAATTTCTCTAAAGATTGGAACAACAAGTATATGAGGATCCTTTAGATAAAGATTCCTACTTTAAGAACAATGAAGTAGAAGCTGCTTCAGTTTCTAAAGATTCAAAAGGGGAAGATCAGAATCTTTTCAGAGTTAAAGAGCTTACTGATAGCTTAGAAATAAGCAAAATCATGGAAAGACACTTGAAAGAGGAGAACGAAAATTATAAAATAACCAATGAAAAATTGGTTAAAGAGAATAAGAAGATAAGTGAGGAGATGGAGAAGATGAAAAAAAAAACAATCTTCTCTACGCACAAGCTTTCAAGTGGCTTCAGGAGAAAAACTCCTGGAAAGCTAAGTATGAGAAACAGAAAGTAAAAACTTCCATTTACAAAGAATAGCAAGGTAAGGACATGGATTCTCTTTTGGACATAGCACAACATGAGGTTCCAGTATCAAGGATAGGATCAGCATCAGGTCTCCGAAGGTCAAAGAGGAAATAGCAGGCATGAGGACATGCTTGATCTTCAATTTGGGGGAGATGTTGGGCCTTGTTTTTTATCTCTTTTTTCTTAAGAAATACACTTTATTTTGCCATATTATCCATATATATACCATCATATTCACCTTACATTGACCCAAAGATGCATATACAGGTATTTAATTTATGTTTTTCAATTATTAGATGTTTTTGTAAAAATTGAAATTTATGTGCAATTTTGGACAGCAACAGAAATTCCCGTAATAGCATGATGGTTTGCATATGTGCAGGCCACTTGGGCTCGATATGGATATGTTTCTAGAAATATTGGGAACTAGGAGTAAGATTACACCTGTTCACACAGTCAAATTGAGCTTTAATAGGTTCAGTCAAAGGCGGTCAAACATGACTAGTCTTTATGGAGGATCCCTAGAAACTTGGTCAAAACTCTTATTTTGTGGGATTTTCTAGATTATGATGGATATGATAGATGAATTGGACCTGATATGATATGATAAGGATATTTATGATTACTTGAGATATTTTAGATCAGTTTTTTAGATATTTCATCTATTAAAGCCTCACACTTTGAAGGCTTTGACATTGGAACTTGTATGACTTATTATTATTATTTTTGAGACTTGAAGACATAATAGAAGATATGTTCTATCATATTTTGATGTTGTTACATGTTGATTGATTTCTTGAAGTCTTGAGTAGCTGAGTTTACCTTCAGTGTGCGAGGCAAGGATTGAAGGGCCCCCACACCGAGCTAAGTGCACTTCTTAGTTTTCATAGTTGTAATTTATGAATTAGTTTTCTTATGTTTAATTTGTTTATTTTCAAGTATTGATGAATCTAATGCCCATTATTAAACTTCATATGAAAGGAAAAACAAGTGTTTAATTTAAGCACTCTTTCTATCGACTCTAGATTTTCCATTAGAATTCATCTTTACACGCTTTCCTGCTTTCCTGTTTTCACAATAGCATTAATGATAGAATGAAATCAGTAATGAAGGACAACCAGGACCTATGAACATAGAGCCTCTTGATTATTATTTCATATATCTTAATCTATTTTTTAGAAGTAAGATTTATCATTTCCTGCTTTCCTGTTTTCACAATAGCATTAAGGATAGAATGAAATCAATAATGAAGGACAACCAAGACCTCTAAACATAGAGCCTCTTGATTATTATTTCATATATCTTAATCTATTGTTTAGAAATTAGATTTATCATTTTTTGCTTTGATATTTTCACAATTGCATTGATGATAGAATGAAATCAAATATGAAGGACAACCAGGACCTCTGAACATAGAGCCTCTTGATTATTATTTCATATATCTTGATCCATTGTTTAGAAATTGATTAAGTTACTTTTATATTTGTAATATGCATTTATTTAACCATCAATAATTCATTTTCTAAATTTGACTATGATTGAAACCCATATACTTTGGGGATGCTTCTAAGTTCACCAACCCGGATTGATAATAAATACTTGCGTTAGTTTACAACAGTAAATTGACCCAACACCATTCTGCTAAAAATTGATCCAGAACATAAGTTTTAACCAATCGGTGGCGTCGCCTCCACTCATGAATCTGAACTAACATGTGAGTGGAATCTAGTTGTTTGAAGTTGGTCAACAGATCCATTCCAGTTTCATATATGATGGGTAACTGGAAATGTGTGAGGAAGGTGGTGGATACAGTGCTGAAATCATGGAACGAAGCTTTAAGTCACTCAATATACCATTTAGCCGCGGTACCTGCGATATTTTGTTGGAAAATATGAAGTTGAATGGAATCATCATTAATGGAGTTCAAAGAACATCATAGATGATACATCATAATGTGTGTCGACTAGTCTTCTCCTGGATTCCCATTTAATTATGGGATATACGAAGGAATTTTTGTAGGAATAATTGGCCACAATGGCAAATGAGAAAAGGGGTCATTAGTGAGCCGAGTTAAGTCTATAAATTTGAGAGTAACCAAAAAAGGAGTCTTCTCATTAAATTTCAGAGGAGGATGGCCTAGATATGAGGGAATAGCTTGAGAAATAAGAACTTGCATCCTTGGATAGGGAGGGTTCTAATAATAAGGAACTTGGGTACCAGAGTCAGAAGGGTTTTGATAACCAATATACAAGTGACAATGTTGTACAGCCCCAGGGTGACCATAAATTTTTTGGAATGGTTGAGTTTGGATTTGTTTCCCTTGAAAAGGCACTTGAGGAATACCTTGATATGGTCTATATTGTTTCCTGATGTGAGTTTTCATTGTCCGATGGTAAGGTGGGTTCGATTGAGACTGCACCATACTATGGAAATTGTTTCCTACAGAAACATGAGGAATACCATGTCCAAGCGGTTGAGAATGTAAGGTACCTTGTACTGGCTTGGTAAGTGGGACATGTGAAGTACCATATACTGATGGAAACATTTGTGTTTTAATGACAGACTATAAAGGTTGGATCACATGTCTTTGAGATTCTTGTGGTGTTGATGAATGTATATGAATTTGAGACGAAGAAGGTGTAGGTTGAGGATTCAACAATCGGTCCCAAAATGAATCAGGGTGAACGAGAAAAATAGATTTCCAAACACTGGCATCGATTCCAAGATAAGGAGGAGTATAATGAGGTTTAGTAACAACTTGAGGTATACCAACAATAGGTTTCCCCCTGCCAAAGGAGGAGGGGATGATGAAGGAAACTGCGATCTAGATGGAGGGTACCCAACATAAGGAGAATTAGTTTTTTGAAGGTAACCTTTCCCACTAACATAATGGAAAACCTGCTGCTCAACTATAGATGTAAGTGGGGAAGGAGGAGGAGAATATTGTGTTGCATTCATAAGAGAAGTACCAGATGGTATTCCCAAATTTGATGACATGGGAGAGGTCCAAGTACTAGAAGTCGCGCCAAAAAAGGTACCAGATAAAGAGTGATAACCAGGCAAGACGGACGGGTCACCATCAATATGTGTTTCTCATGATTTTTCAAACATATATGAGGAAGAAACATTCGATGTCTCAACCATAGTGGTGGACACAGGTTGAGAGGTTGGATAAGTTCCAGTCATGGTTAACAATCCCAATGAATATTTCTGTGACTGATCCATGGATAAGTCCAAGAAATCAAGGAAAGGGGTTTGTGCTAGAGCCTAGAGAGGAGGAAGAGGATCAATATGATACAAATGGAGTCCTTCCCAATGAATAGGAGTAGAAGGATGAGGCTCTTCTTGCGGGATCTCTTCAATACTCACAAGTTCGTATGGAAGAGGTTAACCATCAATTCCAAGATATATACATTTTTTTTTATACAAAGGAAGAGAAAAGGAAGGTCCTGAAGTAACAAGTGAATATGGCTGAGGCTCCTCAAGTTCGACAAACTCAGGAATGAAGGTTTCTAACTCAGGAAAGCTAGGTTCAATAACCTCATGAAACAAGGTCTCACGGACTTATGTTTCGATTGTGTGAGTGCCACCTTCAAGGGTAGATGTAATCTCAAGCTCAGAACTCAAAGAGATAGATGATTATGGTGGATCAATATCAAGAGGAGGACCATAAGTAGTTCCCAAAGTTCCATATTTCGTAGTTTGTGTCTTCTTATGATTCGTACGATGACCATGAGTAGACTCAGGTAGAAGAGGAGGCTTATTTTTCATTCTACGCAAACGACGGGGTGGGGGATTGTGATCTTCCACATTGGATAATAAAAGGAATAAATAAAAAAGAGGGTAATATAGGCATTAAGGATTATTAATCAACCGTGAACTGAAATATACACTTTGGCAAACCAAGGACTAAATGTACAACAACCAATATCCCCGAATTTTGTGTTTGGTGTCTCACGGTATACAAGGTGGCAGACTCGATTACCTATGGATGGATAAAAACCTATAGGGGCTCCAAAAATATACTCGACGATACGTGGGAGTGCAGTCCGTAGTAGTGTTGTCTAATGTGTAACGATTCCATGAGAGTGTTCCTTTATACTTTACATGCGTGAAGTGTTGTACAATATACCAAAAGGTACGTGGATAAAGATCTTATACACTCACATAAGTGGAGCAAGATATCACCCCTGGTATGCAACACTGGAAAAAAACTACATCTGCTATATTTAATGACGCCGGAACACGTCTCTAGCCTAGAACTATAAGTGTTTGATTTAATGTTATAAATTCTCCTTAGGTTGATTAAAATAATTGTATTGTTTATATTTGATTAAGTTTCAGTTTTGGGCTCAACACGGATGTCACCTGAATATCCTAAAATGAAAATCTAGCACGAGAAAATGGAAATATTTCTCTTTCAATGAGAATCAAGTTAAGGAAGGGGAAGAAACAATCAGTATGCAAATACAACATGCATAAAAAAAGATTCAAGACGCAATTTCACTTTCAATGTGACTACTCCTACATCAGTGGACATAAAAAACCCTAAATGCAAATGTAAAAAAAATCCTTTTCAACACACTTAATTTTCAAAATGAGGGAAGCTAAGATGAAAAAGTTTAACTGCTTATTCAAATTCACTTTTCAGAATGAGCACTAGAAAAACAATTAAACCAAGCGATCAATGACCAAATGAAACAAGTTTTCAAGTGAATTAATGATAAGAACAAAGAAAAATCAAAACCAATCTTACCAAACAGAATCAAACACAAATGAAAACCAAATGGATCCTTTAGGGAGACCATAAGGCACGCAAGGCTCAGGGAAGGTCATCTAGAAGTAGGTTGATCAAAGAGACACTCAAAAACAAGGGAAAATTTTATACAACAATAGGGGGGGCCAACGTTGGTGCAGAAGAGACATCGGCAATTTGCAACACTCATACATAGTGATCCCATAGGAGGTGAAACACTCTGTTAGAGGCACTAGGGGAGCATTGGTTCAGGGATTGAGGATTCTAACAAAAAATTGCAAAATGAGACTCGATGAAATCACTTCCTAGGTATGTTCTTGACTGATCAAAGAGGAAAAGGTATGTTGAAGAGGTAATACAAAAAAATGGAAAAGAAAAACCAACAAGGGAATAAACTGCTCCTAAGTGGGGTCATCAATTTGTTATACGAGATTTACAATTGCAGACAAAATTATCTCCCCTAGGTCTGGTGGCTAACCTAGAACAACAGAGAGACAAGGAAGTCAATTCTTTCTGCCTTCCTAGAATTTGGCGCATGCTTTGATCCTTATTTAGCTTGAATGCTCCAATTCCAACCATGATTACCAAAATTAGAACCTGCACAACCAGATAACACAAGCTAAGAAACTATGGGATATGTGTATTATCATCTAAGTAATCTATTCAATAGATCAGCATGGTATTGAAATACATGAAAACGACATAACATATAGGAAAATAGAGAAATATTTCCCTTAATATAAATGGAAGGAAATCAAAACCAAAAATAGGTGTTTACCTTGTATAAGAGCTCCCCCAAGCTATTTTGTCCTTTCATTGTAACAATGTGTACCTCCAATCACCCTAAATGCATGAAATGATACGTCTCACAATAACGACATAAGGGTAGAATCACTCTCCAAAATCAAACCTCTTGCATATGGAAGGTTGTAAATATATAGAGGAGTGGGGTAAGTTGGGAGTTCCTATCCAATTATCAATATAAGGTTTTAGATCCGCTTTTGATGGGAGGATGGGATTAAAGGATAAGGGATGGAAACCCCAAAGTAGGGTAGGATAGGATCCAAATTTTTTTTCTGAGGAAAATGGTTGTAACAAATTCTGGAAGCTTATGGAAGAGGAAGCTTCCAGAATTTCTCTCCTTTTCTTGAATTTCTAGAACCAGCGCAGGTGTAAAGGGTAGCAACCTGTAGGTGATCTATGCAGGCCATAGTGGCGCAACATGTAGGTGAACTTTTTCCAAGAAGAGGCTAGGGAGCGTTGGTCATAAGACTAGCTCAGATGATGCAGTTTCATGAAGAAACTATGGGGAATGAAAGAGGCATTCTTAGGGATTTGTGAAATGATGATGACAAGGGGGAATATGATCTTGATTGATCCCATTAGGATGCCTAGTAAGCCGATGTGAAAAAATGGCCTATAACACAAGGCTTCTAGGACTAGCAACTCAACCCAAGGTTTTCCAGGGCTTCCAGAGAAATTTTCCAACTAATGCTCTAGGAACTAGTAACTCAACTCATAACCATAAGGAACATGAGCACCAATTAGAAAAGAATGGGAAAATCCACAACACCATGGGTATCTAGGAAATGACAAGGCTAGGAAAAACCACTATTAATCGAGAAAATCCTCCATGCCAATCAAAACACATAACCAAGAAACCACATGCATGCAAAAACTAGCAAATAAACATACATGCAACTCGATACCTACAAAGAAATCGATTTGTGGTCATTGATGCAATTGTTCCCTTACACTTTCCTGCTTTCCTTTGCCTTATTTATTCAATTTGAGTGAATATTAGAGTGCTCCAAGCATGCTCCAATAATACTCTAAGTGTGTAAGAGTGTAAGAGAATGAGAGAATAGAATAGAGCTCCAAAACTAAACTTGAAAAAGTTAAACTGACGAAATCCATGAACTAATCCTCAAAAGCCTTTTTATCATTAAGGCCACTATTTTCTTCATTTCCCTCTAATTTTCCTTCAGTTTCCCTTTCATGCAAATTTGTGACCTTTCATCTCCCTTTTCTCCTATTTTCCATTACTTTCATAAACAAAAATGCCAATTAATGCCTTTTTTTCTTTTCCAATGCCTTTGCCAATTTCATTAGCCATAATAAACTAAAAGTGACATGCACTATGATTTTTTTCCCACCATTTAGCTTGGAATACATGTCCCATGACCTTGGTCTTATTTTTATTTTTATTTTTATTTCTGTTCATTACATGGAAATCAACGAGGGGTTGTTGAAACATGGATGAGGCCTTTGGTCTCCTATGCTTATCAATTTCTCCAAAATTATTGTTTCATGTTGAACCATGCATGACTCCAAATCAAGTTTGGATCACTTTAGAGAAACTCTTTGGGAAGTTTGATGAGATGCGAAGTCACATCCTTGAAAATGAGCTCAAATTATTAAATACAAGTAGTTTAAAAAAAAATTAATATTGCTTCACAAGGTCCAAAACCTTGTTACTCTAGTTAAAATATTGTGAAATCGACAAATCCAAGAAAGAGAGACAATTAATTCCTACCATATTGTCAAAACTGGGTCTAGTCTATGTTATATTTGTTACCAATTTTCACATAGTTAGGTTTGCAGCATGTGCAACCTGGAAGATTCCCACACTCGATGCTTTAATTAAGTCATTGATACATGAGCATGATAAGCTCATAATTATGGGCACATTGAAAATTTCTAAATCCCATGCACTTTCTATGCATGAAAGGGGCAAGCCCAACTTGGAATCCAATAAATAATCCAAAGGAAAAGGAAGGTTGAATGCATCATATCCACGAAAGGGATGCAATCCCAAACCTGCAAGTGAATATGCCAAATCGAAGGAAAAGAAGTGAAAGAAGGGGAAATTAAAATGTAGCTATCGCAACCACGGTTTCCATATATAATCATCAGGCATGCAGAAGAAAATTGACCTTATCGCAAAAACTCTTAAGAAAAACAATCTTGGTAATTTTATTCCAGAGAGTGTCTAGAAGAAGTAGGGAGAAAGAGCATTTGAAAAAAAAAGGGAATGCACATGCATCAATTTATATTCATTCTTCTCCTAATGAATGGATCATAGATTATGGAGCTTCACATCACATGGAAGCCACATAATATTCTCTCTCATATTTAGAACAATATGTTGGTCCTTCTATTCTCATGGGATATGATTCTTCAATAGCATAAACTAAACAGGGGATGGTAGCTCTTGGGGATGGGAGTTTTAAATGCCCTACATATTTTGAAAATTTTAGTAAATATTCTCTCCATGTATCACATGTCATATATCAACGCTAGAAAGAGAGTTGAATTCACCCCATATTTTGTGAGAATATATGACATGCAAGATAACTCCAGAATTGCAGTTTTTAAGGTAAATAATTTGTCTCATCTATTTACTTTTCTGAGTTTGTTCCTTAATTTGATTCCACTTTACTACTAACACATGAAAATGATGAAAGTAGGATTTGGCATGAAAGGTTTGCACACTTAAATTTTAGACACATGAAACAACTTAAGAAACAAGGAATGGTGAAAGGCTTGCCTACCATAGAATTTCCTAATGTATTTTGTGAAAGATGTGCTCTTGGAAAGCGTCCATAAGAAACATTTAGGAAGGGGCATGCACAGAGGGCCTACTCTTCCTTGGAGCTTTCTCACATCGATATTATGGGTAATCTCCATATTCTTCCATAGGAAAACCCAAATATGTACTCACATTCATAAATTATTGCATCAGATACACATGGGTGTACTTTCTCAAACTCAAACTTGAAGTGTTTGAGCATCTGAATATATTCAAAGCACTAGTAAGAAAATAGTATGGAAAGATGATAAAGGTAGTACGTACATATAATGGGGTGATTATGTCAACAAGGATGTACAATATTTTATGATGAAGCATGAACACAATTGTGACACACTGTTCCTCACACTCCGTAGTAGAACGGGTAGTTGACAGATAGAATATATCCTTGAAATAGGTAGTAAGTTTCATATTGAATGCCACACCCCTTCCTTCCAAATTGTCCACCGAATAAATATACTGCACTGCATACATACAACATATATCTCCTTACAATTTTTTTATAGGAAAAAACATTTTGAAGGATGGGGGTGGCATGAAACCAGAAGTTACACATTTAAGCATTTTCAGATCTCATGCATGGGCCCACATTCCTTCATAAAGAGGAAGGATTTGAAGTCTCAAAGAAAATATTGCATATTGTGTATCCATATAGTGTAAATCGATATGGACTGTTATATATTTCAACAAAAAATGGCTTCATTGAGAGGAGTGCGTACTTTGATGAAACTCTCATGCATGCATCTTGGAAACAACATGAAAAAACCTATGTGCTTCCTAACATAAAAAATCTAAGAGATGATGTATCCTATCATTCAGAACTGATTTCATATCTAAGTTACGAAGCTGATTTAGAAGAGCATGAGAATACATGTGAATATTTTGATTCTCAACCACTTTCAACATAGAATTGGTGCCTCATGAGTGATCTCTTTGATGATCGTGCCACGAGATCTCGATTCGAAGAGCCTCATGCTCTCATAGCTAGAGAATAAACTATGCCCATGCATTGCTACATGTATCTAGAATCTAACCCCAAAACTTATGAATAAACTAAATGTAATCCTTTCTTGAAAGAATCTATGAACAAGGATTACAACTCCCTCCTTAAGAACCAAACTTGGGACTTGGTTCCAATTCTTTTAGATTGTAAGCTTGTCAAATGCAAGTGGTTTTATAACACAAAGAAAGTAGTGGATGGACTTGTGAGCATATGTAAAGAAAAATTGGTGGCTAAAGGCTTTCAACATGTTCATGTCATCGATTATTATGAAACCTTTGCTTTAGTGGCCAAAATTTAATCCATTCAGTCAACTCTTGGCATTGCAACAACAAGAAGGTGGGAGGTTCAACACATGGATGTGAAAAATGCATTTCTTCATGGTGATATGAAAGAGGAAATTTACATGGAGCAACCACAAGGATATGTAGAGAATTCATCTTTAGTTTTCCAACTTAAGAAGTCTCTCTATGGCCTCAAGGAGGCACCTAGAAAATGGTATCCTAAAATGGATTCCTATTTACTCTCTCAACTTTTCATTTGATTAAAATCTAATGCAAATGTTTATATGCTAAGAATATCTAACTCTCAGTTTCTCATTGCTCTCTATGTAGATGATCTACTAATCACAGGTAGTTTAGCCTTAGCCATTGCTAAATTCAAAAATTCTTTGCATGACAAGTTTTCTATGATAGATATGGGTTTATTACACTTCTTCCTTCGACTAAAAATCAACGAGAATGATTTAAGTATCAAAATTTCTTAGTCCAAGTATGTGAGAGATCTCTTAGTTCACTTTCACATGATCAACTACAATTTAACAGCTACACCTTTCTTGTTAGAGGTACACCTTGAGGATTGAAAGGATACACCAATAATTGATTGCATAATGTATAGACAACTTGTTGGGAGTCTCCTCTAACTCACTCATTCTTGTCCACATCTCTCATATGCAATAGGCATGGTTTCTAGATATATGTAAGAGCCAAATGAGTTACATTGGAAAGCTTCTAAGAGCATATTTAGATATGTTTAGGGAACCATCAACTATGGAATTCAATATGCAACATGATGTACTTTGGATCTCGTTGACCACACTCATTGAGGTTGTGTTGCCGATAATATTGATTGCAAGTCCCCTTCAGGATATGTTCTCAATTTGGGTTCTAGCCCCATTTTTGGTCCAACAAAAAGTAATCCACCATTTCCATTTTGTTGCAAAACTTCCTCACTGAGCTTGGTATCATATTTCATTATGTGACTATAATGCAACAATTAAAGCACACTAAGATTTTGCAAAGAGGAATGTAGTGGCAAAGAAGAAAAAACATAGAGATCTACATGCACTACATCTTAGAATTGGTACATGATGGGATCATCAACTCGTTGTACTGTCCCACTTATGAATAGAAGTCTGACATCTTCATGAAGGCATTCACTGTGCAGGTTTCAATTTCTACAAAGTTGCCTTGGGGTGAAGGGTATGATTGCCTACCAATTTCACTATTGTATTTTGGGGGGGTTGTTCCCATGTGTTTTTCCCTCTTTCCTTTCCTTTTGTTGCAATTGTTCTATGTTACTTATATGCAATGTAAAATGGGTACCTTATATGGCTTCTTGTGGGGAGCCACATTTTGTTCACTAGTGCTTCAGTGGGTATTGGAGATAACATACACTTAATTTCACTTAAGTTAAATAGGACTATCTTCACTTGCATGAGATAGTTCATTGACGAGTGCATGTCTAATTAACTAGGACAATCTCCACTTGTATGAGATATTTTACTAATGTGGTAAGGACCACTTAACTAGAACTAAATGTCACTTTTCTTCCTTCCCATCTTATAGATTCACTAATAAACTCACTACTATATTAATTCAACCATGTAGAATATATTTCATTGAATTATATTCTCTCATAAATTTATTTTCGAAAAAAAAAATAAAAAATTATCTTCTTTATTGATTTTCTTTCCTTGCAAATTTTGTTTATCATTTTTTAACTAGATCCAACATGTACAAGTTTAGCTACAATTTTACATAAATTATGTGCGTTTTTCTAGACTGTGTTAAGGGTGGGAAGAGAAGTCATTTCAATCATTTCCCAACCCAAAAAGGAAAACCTTGTAACAAGAATCATCTCACACCCAATTTCAGGTTTGATAGCGGTCCGCCAGCGCATAACATCATGAGGAACTGCTGCGAAATAAGGCAGCGATGTAGAAGATCGACTCGATGCGAAAGGGATGTAGACGCGTCACTGCGTAAATAATTTATCATCCTATGAATATCTTACCTTACGTAGAATTCTATCCATTGCTTTGTCTAGGTAATCTGTTGTACCTTACGTAGAATTTTATTTATTGCTTTATCTATGTCTTACCTTGGAGTTTTAGCCATTGCTATAATATTTGTAATCAACGAAGAGCTAAGATGCGACTGCGTCGCTGGCTGACACCTTAACGTAAGGCAAGAAAAACAGTGAACACAAAAGTATCTTGTCTAAGAGGCTCGGAAGTTATAGATACAACCAAAGAAAGACCAGAGACTATATGCCCTAGCGTTGTGTATTGCACCCACACTTATTGTGATGTTCCCCAACCGCACTCCATATTAACCATATTTTCTACTTGCAAGTCCGGGAGCCCATATTGTGATGTTACCCAACCGTACTCCATATTAACTAATATTTTCTACTTTCAAGTCTGGTGGCCCATATTGTGATGTTCCCCAATTGTACTCCATATTAACTATATTTCCTACTTCCAAGTCTGGTGGCCCATATTGTGATGTTCCCTTGGGGGTGAAAAGTCTAAAAAATGATCAGTTTGGACGAGACATACAGGATTATTTCTTTACTTTTTTATATTGATTTATGCCATGGTCAAACTCTCGTTAAAGTGTTTAGATTGTCCAACGCATAGGTGGACACACAATTGAACAAGCTCGATGAACAAATTTTAGATAAACTGTATAATCGATCAAATGCATGCAATGAACTCTAATGGATATAAATTGAAAGTAACCTACCCTACATTTGGCGGCCATAACAACTTACCGCCCTTGCATCATAAAAACCCCATGTTGTTCCATAATTAAACCTAGATACTCGAGAAAGGTCTTTGCCCCTCTCGCCAATAAATGTTTTCATGTGGTTTGAGGAAGGGAACGTCCCATAATATCAAAGAGTATTCCACTTATCCCTCGATTTCGTTAAAGAGTCCTCTCATTGAATGAGAAAACATAGTTTTAAGGTTTATTAATAATATTGATAATAAATTTTAATAATAAGATTTTTAATAGAATTTAATTATAATAAAATTTAGGGAATTCTTTTATTAATAAGAATCTATAGTAATTAGATCAAAAGTTTAGCATTTACTAATAATTATATTATAATTTTACAGTATAATTTTAATTTAAATTTTATTTTAAATATAATTTTAATATAAATTTTTAATAACTTTATAGCATAAGATAAATGCATGTATAACATTATATATAAATATATTTATAGATATACACAAATATATTCATAGATATACATATACATTAATCTATATATTAATTATTATGATTATTATTTAATTTTAAGGACACGGCCAAGCAAGACACCAAATTGGTGTATGAGACCCTCTTGTTTATGGGATAAGGGACCCACCTCCACTCAACGATTTGACTTCTAAGTCTCCGAAGACATACATACTATACTCACTCTCGTTTTGAACCTGTGATCTCTTAGGAGGAAATACATTAATAATGGGTTGGTGCAAGGTAATATTACCCAATTATCACATGTTAATTGCAGTGGAAATTTGGAGAAAATTGTTGAAAAAGGTGTATGAGTAGCAATTGTCATTATTGAAGAACTTTGATGAACTTTGGGGGATTTATAAAAATCCAAATCTAAAAGCCACTAAATCACTAGAGACTAGTAGCAAAATTCATGATCTCCTTTTGATGATGACTTCCATATCTGGTGACATCATTGAGTGCCCAACCATAATGTTCGTTAGAGTCATCTATATCTTCGTTTCAATTCAATTCTTAATATCCCTGTACTAGGTCATATGTCTTTACATGCTCCACATTGTCATAAAACAAACTAAACCACAAATATTTTACACCTTCAAACTAGGTTTTGAACTCAATAGTCACCTTCTCATTCACCTTTCCCTTTGATCATTTTTTCCTACTCAAAAAACACACCAAAAAACACTATAAGGAAAATACATTCTATTTGAGGTTATAATCAAGGTTTTTAGTGTTATAAAATTGGAAAAAATTGTCAAAAACATCCGCTAAAACATATTTCCATGATAGCATATGGTTTAGCGGAGGTTTTCACAAAAAATCATCACAATTGGAAAAATTCGAGCAAATTAAGGTTCTAGCAGATGTTTTTTTTGTGGTGCGCTTAATTGAACAAATAACACTGATGCGCTAGATAACTAAAGGCATCGGGCGACATATATAGCTAAAAGCATAGAGATGTTCAATGGAAAGAGCATTGATGTGTAGTATACACAGTACCGATGTTAATAGATAAAAAATCCCTGGGAAGGAATGACACCGAGGCACACAAAAAATAATTATTGTACGGGGACTTTTTTTTAAACATACAACGCCGATGTGTATCGTTTTTACAAATGCCGAGGTGCATTACTTATAAAAAAGGATCGATGTTGTTAGTTTTCATAATGCATCAGGATGGAAATAATATTTTGTAGGACAAGGGATTTAGCTATATGAAAGCATTGGTGCTTTAAGAATTACAATAAACCGAGGCGTTAATCTCAAACAAGACTAGTGCTTGAAGAGAAAAATGCACTGGTGCTATCATTTTATGAAAAGACTTCGATAATGCAAAAGGATGTTGTCATGGTACTTTTATATAACATAACACATCGGTGTGTTTTTATGTTATAGACACACTGGTTCTTTTAATGAGATTTTGTCTTTTTTTTGGAAACATTGACCTATGACACTGCAATGTTAGAAAAAATACTAAGGGTGGGGGGAGGGGGGGGGGGGGGGGCGTGAATCAGTATTTTACACACTTGAATTTCAATTTCTTATTTTGATTTTTATACGTGATTGTTGTAAAGGAAACTAGCGTATGCACATGATTATTACTACATAAACTCACGTATATCCAGATAACTTATCTAATCATTAGTGCATCATTATTCCATTATTCATCAATTAAATAGTAATTATGAGGAGTTAAGAGGAATATAGAATTTCAACACACAAAATAATATGAACACTAGGATTTTTAGGTGGAAACCTAATGTGGGAGAAAACCAATGTTGTTGTCGTCTTTGTCTTCTTATTTTATTAAAAAAATATTCTTGCAATCTTTTACTGGCGTAGAATCTAACCAACACATAGGCTTGTACATGTAGAAAGAGACAACCTAATTTCGTTTTCCAGATCCTACTCGAAGGGAGCTACAACCCCCTTTCTGAAGATTGCTATCCACAACTCTTTTTGTAACACTTTTCAGAATGTTTCAAACTAGATTCACTGCCAAAAATTTTGGAGTCAACTGAATCATCAAATCAATCACTGAATCTCAATCAACTATAGAAACCAATGAAACTAAATCAAAGTAAACCAGGACATATCATATCAATGCACAGTTACTCATCAATATACCAAATCAAGGATACATCAAAGTATCTACTTCCACTAGAAACCCTAATAAAGGATACATCAAATTGTATACACTATTGTTTTGAATAAAACCTATGTATGTACATGCTTCTCGTTAAGAGGACCCGCATACAAATCTCAAAATACTAAACAATTGAGTTTGAATCACTGTCACACTAAATCAATCACTGAAACATATACTGAACCCATACACAAATACAAATAACTTCATAATAACATCATCCTTAGTTAAGATATCATTCCATAAACAATTCATCCCAACGAGTACTTTCAAACACATATTATTATGAGAGATAGATCATAGACACACAACAGTAATCATAACCGAATTGATCAAACATCATTGACAATTCATACTGAAAAACCTATCAAGTGTATGTGACTCTTATAAAGCACAACTGCATATATACACACTTCCCATGTTTGACACATGTGTACAAATTTTGAACTTTTGCAGAATGTATGCACGACTACCCAGAAGTCGACCCGCGTATGTATGTAGAATGTATACAGATATGTAACCAATAAACCATGCCTTCACTACAACCACAAAACATATTTCACAACCCTTACTATCACATGTTCATATCATACTATCATTACCATCACATATCTATCAATTTTAGTCATAATCATAAAATATCAAGAAAACATGTTCATAATCAGTCGTTATTATTCTTTCAGATCTATCATATCTAAACCTCCTTGATACTCCTTGGTTCACACATATTTTAGATCAAATCATTCAATAATAACCCTTAACTTGCACACCTAACTCTTTCATCTCCTCTCCTTATATAGTTTAAAACTTAGCCAACACCTTAGGCCAATCCCTTAGTAATGTCGATGGTATTCTTTGACAAGATGAAATATACATTAAAGCTCTTTACTATGGTTCAATATTATGGTAAAGACCCCTGGTATTGAGGATACCATGGTGCAGAAACTGTACGCGATGTTTCTTCACCATACTCTTGTGTGTACACAACCTTTCTTGATAGGATCAGTATATACTTTCCCAAAATTCACCTTTATTATTTCTCTATCTTTGAACTGATTTTCCTTTGTCCATTCTCTCTCTCACATCTGAACTAGCTTGTATATGCATCCTGCAACCATCATGTTGACATATTTATCAAGTAGATTTCCATCAAGTACAATACATCGATGTGTTTTTGTAGAAGAGCACCAACATGATACCACATTATTTTTTTGGAAGGCTAGAAACTGATGCAGGTATTATTTGAATTCCATGATGTTGTTAATTTGTTAGATGAAATGGCACACTTTATTATGATAAGTGCACTCGGTGGTTCAAAAAGTTATCTGAAATTTTAATTTCACATAAAATGAAATATTAATCTCAAATTATCCTTTAGGATGCATCCACATGAATTATAGCAGTTCATAGTATACATTTTCCACTTAAAATCCCTTTATTCTTGAAAAATTGTTTGAAAACTATATTCAAATTCAGATTGTGGTTATATGCACAAAAAAAATTATTTCTGATTTTTCTCAAATGTAGGGATAAAATCTCAATAATATCAAATAGCCAATTCGTCAAATTTTAGCTCGTTCCATATTGATGATCAATGTCCTTCACGAAGTTCTCCCTTTCCATCTCTAGTAATTTTAGATTTTATTTATATTTTGATTATCTAACTTATTTATTTTTAATCCATGTCAATTTGAATAAAAATGTATCCAAATTAGCAGAAACCTAATTCATAATCGAGTTCAAATGCAAAAAAAATTCCCTCATCTCAAAAACTTTGGAAGCTCTTATCAGGAACATCATATCACAAGCAATTGGTAGATGAAAATAGATAACCTCTTCACCCCACCAATAGGAACATTGCATCTTCTAGACGCAATCATGGATCAACGATGGCAATAGTTGTTTTCTATATTGTAATTTCAAAAAACTAATTGCATTGACGTGCTTACTAATATCATTGATATTGTACTAATGATGTTCACTATTTTTTGAAATTAGGGTTCTAGTAATTATGAGTTACCCACCTACCATCTTCCAAAGCTCCCCACTACAATATCAACTCGAGAGAGGGATGCATTAAGATCAAGAATTGGAGAGGAAGCATACAAAGAATGGTTGAACCAACAACCTATCCAATTCCCACTATGTCCAGATTAACCAATTAGGAATGGCTACAAAAATATTAGTTCTTTGGGAGAAGTTGGTAATGGAGGAAATAAAATAGAGGTTGGCATGGATTATTACTTATAGGATATGATTTCCATGGAGGTAATGTTGTTATATGCATTCTATAACAATGAACTTGGGGATGATGATAATGTCACTGATACCTTATTTGGAAGCTCGAAATCTACTTCCACTAACCCTCTCTTTGGACCTGGAAGAAAGTCAAATTCTACTCAATTGGGGACAACTATGTTGTTGTACAACGTGAAAGAAAAATTTTCTACGTTGAATGCATGTTTCTTAGAAATATTGAGGTAATTTTCCTGCATGATCGATCAAGTTCCCTATAATTTTCACACAATCATAATTAAAAATGGTCAATTTTATGAATGTTAAATATTGACATTGTAAAATTATATTCCCCACTAACTGCAGGATATTCAAAGATAAGGTTCTTTGGAGTGATAATGTCTTGTTAGGTAGCTGCGAAGAGGCAAATAATTTGTTGAAAATGTTAGGTGTTGAGTACATATCATATCATGCATGTCTGAATGATTGTATTCTATATAGAGGAGAATATTCAGACAAAAATATATGCCTGAAATGTGGGAATGAAAGGTACCATAATTTAAAAAAATGGGTAAATCACATGGTCCTCATAATATATTGATGTACATGTCTACAATCCCAAGGATTCAAATACTCATTCATTGCAAATAATTAGCTATATTGCAGGGATGGCATGCCTCACAAATAATTGAGTCGGGAGTTATGCCAATATCAACATATTCAATAGCCATGAAGCATATAAGGGATACATGGTCTGAAAAAATCAAGGATTAAGTATGAAGTCTATGACTAAGAATAGTCATGGATAGTGTCAACCCATATTCCCTCCAAAACACCAATTATTCTATTTGGCCTATAATAGTAATCAATAAAAATATCCCGCCCCTCCCCCCACCCATTATTTTCCATGAAGAATGAACATATTATGTTGCCGCCCACAGGCCCTGGTAGAAGACAAGTGAAGAACATGGATGTTTACTTATAGCCATTAGTAGATGAATTGAATGAATTATGGGAATGGATACATTTGTATGTTGTATCAAGAACCATCACAACAAAGAGGAGTTACGTTGTATGGCATATGTTCTTACACCATACATGATTATCCAGGCTTAAGATTTTTCTCTGGTAAATTACATTCTTAGTTTTTTTGTTTAGGAACAATATTATTACGCATATTAATTTAATTTTTTGCAATTGTTTAGATCTTCATGCTTGCTAATGTTTCGGCTTGTATACAATAATTTTGTAGATCTTGTAATAAGGGGGTATCATGGATGTAAATTTTGTTGACCTTCTCTGAAGGGTCGGTAGTCTCGCCACCTATAAAAGCCATTGTATGATTTCTCCAACGTATTCCTCTGAGAAGAAAACCCTTACAGAAGAGAAACATCTGATTTAAATGGTAAAATTGAGAGATCCTAACGGTCTGAAATAATGACACCAACTAAATGGCATAGAGCATATGAGAGAGAGAAGGAGAAGGAGTTTGCAGAAATTTTCGATTCAAATGGGGAGCCTGTGTTCGATGATCCATAATTCTTTGAAAACTATGGTGAGAAATTTCCAATTGAGATGAAAATGAAATCATTCTTTTATGAGCTCCCATATTGGGAACATATTAAGATTTTCTAATTAATATATCCCATGCATATATTTAAAAATGTTTCATCTTCTTTATGGAGGCACATATCATCGAAATAAAGTGACAATTGGTTTTTAGGAGAGATATTATTTATTCAAAAACTAAAAATAAACATTGGCCAAGATAAGAAACTAGAGGAGAGCCTGGTCCCTCTTGTTCTTTCAAAGAAGGTGATGTCCCATGCATTTTAAAGAAATATGATCTTTCTTTCGCAAAGGAATTTGTAATGAGTGTGAGGGTGCATTATTTATATAGGTCTTCACTACAATTTTGCTTCACTATGGAAGATTTTTTGTCATGGTTGAAATCACATGACCATTTGAGCCTCATAAGAATACATCTGTCAAAAATTTGATTCTAATATCTTTCTACTTTTACGCAATGGGAAATTTTATAATTAATTTTTGTATAATTTATAATTTACAATGGAGTGTCATTAGCCTCTTCTCATGCATGGGTGTGTGAACCATGACTTCCCCCAATACCTACAACATGCCATATCTAAATTATATGCATTTACACGTTGGATCACATCAAAGGAAATTCATGTGACTAGAATTACACAGTGGCATCAAGAGATAACTAATATTGTTTGTATGTTTGAGAACGAGTTGTTGAATATTTTCATGGAATTGCAGGTTCATCTTTTAATTCTCATAGTATATGAGTTTGAATTAATTTTGGTCATTTCTTGTCATTGGATTTTCTTGTTACAGAGATACATGAAGAAATTGAAAGGTTTTGTTCGAAAAATAACAAAACCTGAGGGGTCTATGGCAGAGGGGTATATATTGTATGAGTCTTTCTATTATGCTAGTGACTACATCAAACAGATTGAAAACACACTGGGTGTGTCTATTTGGGATGAAAAAAGTGATGAAGACAAAAGAG
Organism: Pinus albicaulis; assembly: GCA_034641835.2. Lineage (NCBI taxonomy): Eukaryota > Viridiplantae > Streptophyta > Pinopsida > Pinales > Pinaceae > Pinus > Pinus albicaulis. The sequence goes on along the minus strand of CM076575.1, from coordinate 949,075,395 downwards.
AATGGGAGCTTCTTGAAACAAATGGAAAGATGCACATGATAAAGAGTAAGTGCAGGTTTATCATTTGTCAAATTACTACACAGTAACTATTCACACTCAACTTCATATTAATGCATATTTTGATCTCATATAACATATATATATATATATATATATATATATATATATATATATATATATATATATATATATATATATATATATATATATGATGGTTTGATTTCATCATCAAATTCAAAAATGGAAGACACCAACAAATTCATTCTTTACAATATGGAAGTGACACAACTTTGGGTCATATTGTGCGAAGAGAAGAGGATGAAGTGGGACAATGACAAGAAATAATTCAAACATTTGAGTGATAGAACTGTGAATTATCTTGATCATTTAAAATAAAATATTCTAATGGCATGCCCTAACAGTTGGGTTGTTGATCAAGTCAGAGAGAAATAAGGTGCATCTGGTCGTTACCCGCGTGCTGAATAGGATGCGCTAAACATAGGGATTAGGTGCAATAACTCGATAATTATATTATATTTTAGTGTAGTTTTAACTTCATATAGCACCGTTGAATCGTAACATATATATGTATTTTATATTTTTAATTATGTCTGGGTTATTAGACACATGAAACTGTGATTTTTTCAGTTTTTTATAGGTGCATTTGTTCCCATATATGTGGGCATATGGACATCATTTTAGCATGGAGAATTTCGATGATGGATGCATGACACAAGACTATGGAGTGGAATTCGAGTTCGACCAATCTAGTCAAATCTAGTCATGTTATCCACCACGATCAAAACCCAATGCAGGGCACATTAAGTTACAATGGAAATATACAAGAGATCATTCAAGTTGAATTCTCTTTAATACAATGTGTTATTTTTTGGTGCATGTGGCAGGAAACCTTTGATCAGAATTATGTATAGGAATATCACGATAGTGGGTTGATATTTATCAACTCTAGAAAGATTTGACATGAAGCTATGGAGCCTTATGTTTTCCCAAAACACTATGTCCACGTATTGTTTTACTTAGATGTGTTGGATATGGATTGGTGGTTCATATTAAGTCATGAGCGTAGATCAAAACATATTTTTGAGAACAACAATGTTATTATGCCAAGTCATGAATATAATTAGGGTGATAATAATGGAGAGTGATATCTACTTGTGTTATTTCAACATTTCTACTGTTCTTGTATGTTTTCGTTATCATTATTTTTCTAATTATATTATTTTTTAATTTTTCTTGTTGGCATTTTATAATATAATTTGTAAGATTCACAATTTATTTTTATTAAATGAAAAATGTATTTATTAATATGGAAACATACCTTTCAATTAAAAAAATTCATCAATGCGTCGAAAACACAGTTATGCACCAGATCCGGTGTGCTTTAAAACACAAAAACACCAAAATCAGTGCACAAATATCTATGACACACCGTTGTTAGTTCACAAATTTAAATTTTCCTAAGAGTGTGTCATAGTTATGCACCGGTGCACACGAATAACATTTTAATGCCAATACAGAAAAATCATGTTATCGAACACACCGAGATATAACTATGTGTTTAACTATTATTTGTGTACTGTGTTTGATAAATATGATCGCACTAGTGTGAGAGGAACACATCAAGTGCACTGAATTTGTGATGGTGATTAAGAGACATTTGTTTGACTTTAAAATAGACTTAGTCATGCATTTTTGTTTCCTATTTAGATTATGTGAAATAAATATCTATTTTTTATGTATTTATAAATAAATGATTTAATGTAGACATGTCTTTATCATTGTGAACATGATGTAATATTAGTTAGGGGAAATGTGACAAACTTGAATTTTAATGACTATCTCGTGATAAGTATGTGAAAAAATAAAAATAAAAATAGTTGTTCATTAAAAAATAATCAAATATACTATTTGTCAAAATTTTAAATATAATACATTATCATTTTTGTATTATTTAACTCATATTTATTATTAAAAAGAGTTAAATTTAAATCACTACAATAGAAAATAAAGAACCAAAATAGCATCAAAATGTTATATCTTTATTACTAGAAAATAATTCACTTGTCTCTTTAAGGGAGAACCTCCAATACAAAAAATCATCAATACAAGTAACTTCACATGAAGCCTTATGTTACATTTCTTTATCCTCATCCTTAGAAATAAATTTCTAATTTAAATTGGTAAGAGTTGTTATAAATATTAAATTTAATTTTCTTGAAAATCTCATAACTTTAGTAATAAATTTAATTTTATAAAAATATAAAATTTTAAGTTATATTAAATCTAAATTAATTTCTCCGAGAGGCGATCTATAGATTAGTATGGGAAAGATGTTGTCATGTAACATTACATTTAAAATTAGTAAAATAATAATTTAAATTAATAGATTAAAAATAGTAATAAAAAAAAAGAAATTAATGTTGGTTATAATTACAATACTTCAATTTACACCTTAATCTTATATAACTTTATATAAAGATATAAAGTAACCCAAAGTAAAAATAATAATAATAATAATAATTTAGATTTTATTACGAGGAAGAAATGTAATGAGCAAAAAATAAATATAATTTACTTTTGCAAGGAAGAAATATAATTTTTTCACATGACAATAAATAATATTATTGATATTAAATTATCATTATATGATCCATATATATATATATATATATATATATATATATATATATATATATATATATATATATATATATTATTTTACTCACAACCATAATTAAAATATTTCAATGTCCATATTAAATAAGATACTTTTGTAGATACTTTATATAGAGAAAATTAAAGTAATTAATTTTTTTTTTTTTTTTTCACTTTAGTGAAAAATATTGAGAGCACTATTATTCCATTAATAGTTGCTTTCTAATTCAATGTGTGAGGGATATTTGTAAAATTGTCAATGTTTAATTTTTGTAAATATTTCAATGTTTAATATGGATTTGATATATAATATTTTAGAAAATATTAATAATAAAAATACTTAAATGTATACATACATGAAAAAATTATGAGGGGGCATATTTTAACATTTTAATGTGGAGAACATGAATTATAAATAAAACATTTCAATGTCGACTACATAAATATTATACCAGCCTAGATCAAGCTTAACTCCCGATCTAAGAAGAACCTAGAGGGATCAAATATCTTTTCACTCTAAAATATGTTTGCATCTCAAGAGATTTTATCCCTTTTGGTGCTTCGTAGATCCACACTTACAATGGATCTAGTCTACAGGTTATAAAAAATGGTAACTTCAATTTTTTAAATTTAACAATACATTGACTTTTATAAACCAATATTGAACTAGTTAAATTGTATTTTTGAATAGTTTATTATTAATAATATTTTATATTAAAAATTGAATGAGTTACACATTTTCATCTAATTGAGAACAAAATAAATTATTTTACCTTTAATTATTTTTTCCTTGTGAGTATTGAAATAATTTACAAATTAAGTTAGATTGATTATCAATTAAATTTTTAATTAATAGAAAAATATTTATCATAATTCTATAGTCATAGTTTCAACCATACTAAACTTTTTAATTTATAAAAATAACTTTGCATTTTTTTTAAAGTAAGTTGTTTTGCATGCATTATGTATATCTAAATATATATATATATATATATATATATATATATATATATATATATATATATATATATATATATATATATATATATATATATATATATATATACAATAAACTTGATATAAGTTCACCAATACATAATATATAATAAATATTATTTCATAAAAATAAACATCGTGATGATAACCATCTAGAAATCATAAATATCATCTAAGATACACATTTGAATTCACTACCATCATCTAATTGTATGCACCTCTAGCACATATAAACACCATAATCTATCACACAAATCTAATTATCTAACATGGGATCATCGTCATGGTCACATGTAACAAAACACAAACATTGTAATTTAACATCATCACCACACATCCTCAAATGAATATAAATCTCTTGTTGAATAACTGCTATCACATACACATCTATCTGAAAGGAAACTAAATGAACATATCTAGCATGACCTAACAAAATACACATCAACACGAACATATAAATTAAGTACATAAACATGAACAAAAAAATACACCATATATATATATATATATATATATATATATATATATATATATATATATATACAAACAAGTCAAATAACTTCATCAATTCAAATAAGTGCAATAAAATATCCAATAGAACAGACGTAGTGCTAAATTGGTCTACAGTAGAAGGAGATGGATGTTCAACTACTACATGATCAACATATGTCAAACTCAGCTGAGGTGGAGGAGGAGTTCGTTTGTATGCATGAGAAGATGATGGATGGTCAACTAATGTGCCCTCAACACATTGTGGCAAACTCTGAGCTGGAGGAGGAGGTGGTTGGTTTGTTCTGTCACGAGAAACATAAGGTACATTGTCTAGCTATGGAATAGCATCATCAGGTGACTGACAAGGAGGTGAACTACGAGAAGGATCACCGACACCCTAGAGACCATGATTTGATGGGGTTTTACTACCAGAAGCATCATGATCACCACACTCATCATCATGATCATGATCATCACCCTATTCAACATAATCACCACCCTTGCCTGATGTATCTATCGCTACATGATGTCAGCCTACATACCTCATCACTACCAGTGCCCTACTAGCTCGGATGATATTTCGCATAAGGGATATCATCTCACGGGAAAATCGTTATAGAGATGCGCACAGATCAAATCTGTATTGATATATTGAGGCATCGTTGGGCATAATCCTTCCAAAACCAAAACTTTTACCAATCTATCGAGTCGTCCATCTGAAATTGCAAACCATTCCTATTGCTCCAAATTCCCTTGCCCCCCGAGGATGTGCATCAACCTCTTGGGCCTCGTCCATCTCCTCATCTCCTCTATCCGAAAATGGGGGAGGAGGCATGCCCCCATCAAATGAGCCGATGTCTACAAAATATATAATACACAAAAATAATTATACAATTTCATTAAAAATTTTAATAAGACAAGTTAAAAAACGTGCTAGAATAAATTTTATTCTAATTCATTAAAACAAGAAAATGAAGCTAGATTAATTTAAAGAAAAAACTAATATTACCTATATCATCTAGAGGCTTAACCACTCTGAAGAGGATCTTTGTACACCATTTCCAAACAATCCCTGAGTATATAAACTCCAACGCGACAAACACATGGTCATCCTCAATGGCCAGTAGTTCCAGTGCCTCGAGAAAAATCTTGGATGAATACTCTGACAGACCCCTCTTGGACATCATCTTCCCCCACATGCACATATTAACCTCATTTTTTGACCTAGGAGGGCGACGATCAAATGTAGGACTCGTTCCTCAAAACCTATCAAAAAATAAACCAAAAATCTAACAAGCAAAAGGGAAGGTCTCCCTTTGATGTCTCAATGCACAACATCTATCTATATCCATGCAAAACGACCTCAAAAAAATGGAATACCATTTGATGTAACATGGCACCTCAATCAAAGAATATGTTAGTGTCTATTAGTCATAGTGATCAAATTTAATCTTTCCACTATAGCTAGAGTCTTATGGTCAAATTGTTATAATTTCAAATAAATTTTGACATCTCTCTTGGTTGTCAAATGGTCCTAATTCATTGTCTAGGTGTAATGCTACTCTCATGTCATGGTCATCAAGGTCAATTTAAAATCAGTTTCATGAGTCATTGAGTCACCATAGGTCATTTTTTCTTCATTAAGTGTCATTATTTAAAATATGAAAAGAAAAAGTCATGGTTTCATAAGGTTGATCATGAAAGTGCCATGAGTGTCTTGTTGGTCCAATTAGTAATCATACTCATTAATTTGGGTGTGTGATCATCATATTCCATTTAAATTCATTCATCATGAAAAAATAGTAAGGTATCATGAGAGTTAGAAATTATGGAATAAAGTAAATCAGTAGTATCAATATACATCTATTTCACATGGACATGTAACCTTCCTATTGAAAGAAACATTACTGTAGTACAAATAACATCATTGAGTCATTTTGTCAAAGGTGCACATGATATCACTCCACTATCAAGCCAAAAAAGTCAAATTTTCAAGATATAAGGAGCATTAACACACTTAAAAGCTTCATTTTATCCTTCAAAAGTTCCAAGAGCTCCTCTCCATCACTTTGAAGAGCTACCATATCCATAAAATGTTCAAATATCATCATCACTGCCCTTGTTTATTAGTCGTTGCGTTTTTGGAGGGTTTTACTACGCTTTTCAGTTGAAGGCCAAAGGGAAGAAGGAAAGGTTAATCTTCATATCAGTTGCTTCAGAGCTTCATCAAAAAATTAATTCAATCTTAACAAACCCTCAATGCAGTATTTTCCTTATATAATTGATTGAAATTTATCATTAGGTTTTTGTTGCGCTTTCTTGCTATGTTTTATACTTTCCATGGTATATAGCTTAAATAGAAAGGGATTTTCCTTGTTTTTGAGTCTACATATCCTTTAATTCCCTCATCAGACATTATCCATCAATCGCCACACTCAGATTCCCTCATATTCACCATTTCCCTTATCAAACCTAGCTTGTTGCGGCGCTTCTGGAACAAGTCTGTATTTTCCCATTTTCTCCCATTATTTCTCACTCAATTTCAAAAATCCCACTTTCATTGTGTTCATAAAACCTATCACTACCTCCCATAAAATTTTCATAATTTTTTCTATCCCCCATCCCGTCCATTCCCTTCCATCAAATTGTTGCCCTTCCCGCTTGGTTTTGCAGAACAAATCCATTGCCATTTCTTGTTTGAAACTAGGGTTTTATATCAAAATAAAAGCTATAAAAATGGTGAATAACCATGAAAGGAGGCGTTATAATGGAGGATATATCTCTAGATATGATCCAACTCATAGGAAAGAGGTCAACACATTATATTTGATTAAAAAATCATTTGAGCAGGCAAATTACCTAGGGCTTTGTTTAAAGGTGCAAGAGGTAGGTTACCATCATGATTTAACAAGCCTCTTTTCCATTAGCTTATAGAAAGACACAAATATCCTTCCAGGTGTAGCCTCAAGTCTCATAACAAGTTGGATAGTTCCCATCTCCAATAAAATCTAAAATTCCTTCTGCAAATCTATCCTACAAAAATGCAGTGAATTCTTGTTGCGCATTTGCTTCAAGGATCATAAAACAGATTTCAAACATTTTTTGATTTATCAGAGCATCAAATGATAAGAAGAGGATTTCAGGAGACAAATAGGGTGCTTGAAACATCAGAAAAATCTCAAATAATGTGATTTTGACACCTCACTGCCCTACTTTTCCACCTCTTGTTGCACTTCTGGGTAGTCATGATTAAACTTAGTTTTGTGGATGGAAATTTGCTAATAGTGCAAGGTCTAAAGGTTCAAGGTTGTCATACATAGGTTATGATATTAAATCACATGATCAGGAGGATTTTACACTTCACCAGAAGCATCAAAATCTCAGCCTTTTTAGTTGTTGTGCTTCTGGAAAATTCGTTGGCCTTTTGACTCTGTTTTTTTCATCATTTCAAAAGAGTTTTCTGTCCAAATGAAGATGAATTTTAAAAACCTGAGAGAGTTGTTTTCTCCAAAACAACCTTATATAAAAAAAACCACTCCTATTTTTGTAAAAGGTATTATGGTTAAGGACATATCAGTTCATCTTTGACCCCTATTTTTTACAAAAGTGCAGAAATTTCAATTTATAGAAACACAACAACTATTTGTTGTGCTTTTACTTAGAGGGTCCAAATCAAAAATTCTAGCCACGGTTGGATAGATAAAAGTATAAGGATACTAGAAAAACACTTTAGGATGCTTGAGGAATGATAAATTTTCATGAAATGATAAAACAAGGCCTTTGTACACTTTTCTGCCACCTTTTCAGAAATTCGTTGCGTTTTTTGACACTTAGTTTTGAAATCAATTTTGAGAGGGATAAAATGATGATTTTGGATGACTTAATGGTCCTATGATATAATAGACATCCTAAGATTTCTTCATCAACCTTCAGCAAAATTCAGAACCTCTTCCAAGTCATCAAAATATTAAGCCAAATTTGTTGTGCTTATGCTAAGGAGACTTGTTGCATTTCTAGGAAAGTTGTTGTGTTTCTGTGTTTCGAGATTTTTCCATGCACGTGGAGGTCAAAATTAAAACTTGGTTTATGTAAATAGTTGACTCACGAGTTCATATGATGTTAATAGTTTTATTAATTATTATCATTGTAAATAATCTTGTGATCAATTCTTTGAGAGATAATCTCAACCAGTTAACTAAAAAGGGGGAAAGTTGTTTCTAGCTTCCCTAGGATTCGGAAATGAGTAATGAGGTTCATGAATTAGTTTTTATGGATTAGGATTCGACCCCTTAGAGATGTAATATTGGTTTTCTTATATATGTACTCAGAAACAAGTCTAAGAAAAGTCTTTATATTTGAAGTTCACACTTTTTTGGAGCTGGTGTAATTGACTCTTTGCATAAACAATATACATGTAGTTGCAGCTACTTTTATGGGATTATTGTGATGTGGTTATTCAAACTTTTTTTCTCCAGTTTTACTTATGCATCTGATGATTAAATAGTTTTAGTAGCCATCTATGTTCTTTGTGTGTTAATCTCCTAAGTTTTAAACATGATACATTGCCTCATATGATTTGTTTTTTCTGATATTTTCATATAAGTGTTTTATCTTCTAAACAGATGAATTCATACATGTATTCTCATTTTACTCCTTCTACATGATTTCCTCCTCACCACACTACAATGAAAAATTTAATTTGTGTCACTAGTCACATCTATCTTGCCTCATTCTATGACTGTAGTTGATCCCTTCGAATACTTTGCCTAGTTCCTTATTTGATGATTCTTATCTAGCAAAACCTAAATCAAAACCCTATTAAGATGATAACTAGAATAAAACCTGAATACTCTCCAATCATTTCCATTGGTTGTGAGGTTGATTTTGAGAGAGACCTCTTGATTTGGTAGGGATAGATACCAAGTCAAAATTTGGTTTGTGGTTACCTCTTTGGTTTCCCTTCTCAGGCTTGGGAAACTAACGAGACCTAAAATTTTGGCGTCGTTGTCGAGGAGGAAAAGGTCACATTTTCCACCAGTGTGAATGACAAGTATCAGATTTGATTGTTGATGGTGGAAATTGATCAGACACATGAAGGCTAAAATCATTCACCTGGCGAATCCAACCTGATTTATAGACTCCACCGAAAGCAGGATCTAGAAATCAGGGTTTTATTGGTGATTCCATTGGAAAAAGAATTAGTAGCCTAAAGGATTCTTTATTTCATCTATTTTTATCAAGATGAATTTAATTGCTAGAAGGTATGCTCCTATGAATCATGCTCACATTCCTGATTTTCCAAATCGAATGCCTTGCATAGACTAGCAAACTTATCTGCCCAAATTCATAGATGGAAATGAGGATGATGGTATTCTGCATCTAATAAAATTTCATTGGAATATTCATAAGCTTGGGATTAGGTTTCATGAGGATTGGTTGATGAAAATGTTTACGACTACACTGGAAGGGAAAGTGAGATCATGGTATGAAGGTTTGAAGCCAGGTAGCTTATTCTCTCTCAAATATTTCCACACAAAATTCTTTGAGTTCTATGGAAAATCTCACCATTCATTCTTGTTTTTTGAATATTGTGGTGAATCCTATGAACATTTCATTCGATACCTTAAAGAGGCTTTTGGTGATGAAGAGTGCCTGGATTATGAGATAATAGAGGCCCTTTATGAATTTTCTTCCCAATAGAAAATAATAGATATTAGTTTCCTTGATACATAGGATCATTCGCAGTACACATCAACTCCTTCTTTGCTTGAAGATGAAATAGATTTGCATCCTAATAGTCAAGAAGAAATTGGTCCAATTCAAAATTATGAAATTACATATACGGAAAACTTAAACAGTGAACCATCTTATGGCGATGATCATCTACTTCTGTAAGGAAATAATGAACAATAATTTGTTGTCCTTGATTATTGTGACATTCAAATTGGTATTCTTCTTGTTGAAGCACACGAGGAGCAAAAAAACACTAGAAGCACATGAGGAATCTAATATACTTAAGGTGTTTGTTGCATTTAAAGTTTTTCATGAGCATCCAAAACATTTTCTTTTGGATGAGAGGAATGAATATTTTAAAAACCAGATTGATGGTTTTTCATTTACAAATATTTGTGAAGTTTCTAGTAAAGAGCCTGACTATATTGAAGAACAAGAAGAGGTCCTCTATGTTTGGGAAGACCCAGTTGCAGATATATTGAAATCATCAGTGGATATCAAGTTTGTTCTCTTAGCCAACATAGAGATTGGGTTAAGTTTTTAGTTGGGGTTGTTATTACCACAAAACTTTGCATTTAAGGAAAGAAGGATGAGCAAGAAATCATTTATGCATTTGCTTTCATTGCTGCACTGAAAATTATGTATCACCTGATTGGGAAAATATTTTCCACAACTTATAGTAGGTAAGGTGTGATGAATAAGATCAAAATTCCGAGCAGTTTTTTCAATGTCATTTTCCATTAGAGTTTGCAGTTGATGGTACAGCTCAATTCTCAATTTAATTTGAGTTAGTTTGAATATTGTATCAGTAGTGACTCCATTTCCCAATTAACAAGGCTACTTGGTTTATGGTGTTCTTGACACGTCCTAGGGAGCTTCCATCTCCATTGGAGTCAATGTTAGTGTCTAATAGTCACAGTGATCAAATTTACTCTTTCCAATTTAGTTAGAGTCTTATGGTCAAATTTTTATATTTTCAAATAAAATTTGACATCTTCCTAGTTTTTCAAATGGTCCTAAGTCATTGTCTAGGTGTAATGATACAGTTATGTCGTGGTCATCATGATAAATTTAAAATCAGTTTCACGAGTCATTGAGTCGCCTTAGGTTATTTTTCATTGATGAAGTGTCATTATTTAAAATATTAAAAGAAAAATCTATGGTGTCATAAGTTTGATCATGAAAGTTTCATGAGTATCTTGTTGGTATAGTCAGTAATCATACTCATTAATTTGGGTGTGTGATCATCATAATCCATTTAAGTCATCATCATGAAAAATTAGTAAGGTGTCATGAGAGTTAGAAATTAGGGAATAAAGTACATCAAGGGTATTAAGATACATCTATGTCACATGGATATGTAACCTTCCTATTGAAAGAAACATTGTTGTAGTACAAATCACATCATCAAGTCATTTTGTCAAAGGTGCACATGATGTCACTCCATTATCAAGCTAAAAAAATTATTTTTCAAGATATAAGGAGAATTACCACACTTCAAAGCTTAATTATATCCTTTCAAAGTTCCAAGAGATCTTCTCCATCACTCTGAAGAGCTTCCATATCCATCGGAAGTTTGAACTTCATCATCACTGCCCTTGTTTATCCATTTCTTCGTTTCTGGAGGGTTTTGTTGCGCTTTTAAGTCGGAGGCCAAAGGGAAAAAATAAAGGTTCATTTTCATATCAGTTACTTTAGAGCTTCATAAAACAGTAAGTGTAGCCTAACAAATCCTCAATGCAGAGTTTTCCTCAGATAAATTATTGAAACCTATCCCTAGGGTTTTGATGCACTTTCTTGTTACATTTTCTACTTTCCATTGTCTATAAATTCAATTGAAAGGGGTTTTCCTTGTTTTTGAGTCTAAATATCCCTTAATACCCTCATAAAACATTATCTGTCAATCCCCACACTCAGATACCCTTATATTCACCATTTCCCTGATCGAACCCAACTTGTTGCTCCACTTCCAGCACAAGTCTGTATTTTCCCCTTATTTCTCACTCATATTTGGAAATTACACTTTCATTGTGTTCGTAACACCTATCGCTACCTCCCATAAGTTTTTCAAAAAATTTCCTACCACCCATCCCATCCATTCCCTTCCCCCAAGTTGTTGCACTTCGAGCCTTGTTTTGGTGAAGAAATCCCTCCCCATTTATTGTTTGAAACTAGGGTTTTATATAAAAATTGAAGCTATAAACATGGTGAAGACTAGTTAAAGGAGGAGGTTTAAGGGAGGATAGATCTCTAGATATGATCCAACTCATATGCAAGAGGTCAATGCATCATAATTCATTAGAAAATCATTTGAGCAGGTAGGCTGCCTAGGTTTTTATTTAAAGGTGCAAGAGATAAGTTACCATCATGATTTAACAATTATATTTTCCATTAACTTCAAGAAAGACATAAATAGCCTCCTAGGTGTAGCCTCAAGTCTCACAGTGAGTTGGATAGTGTCCAACTCCAATAAAATCTGAAATCCCTTCTGCAAATGTAACCTACAGAAACGTAGTGAATTCTTCTTGCGCTTTTTCTTCAAGAATCACAAAACACATTTTAAAAAATTTTGTGATTGCTCGGAGAATTATATGATTAGAAGAGGATTGAAGGAGACAAATAGTGTGCTTGAAAAATCATAAAAATCTCAAATAATGTTTTTCTGACACCTCACTACGCTAGTTTTCCACCACTTGCTGTGCTTCTCGACAGTCATGATTAAACTTAGTTTTGTGTAGGGAATTTTTCTAATAGTGCAAGGTTTAAAGGTTCAATAGTTTCATACACAGGTTAGGCTATTCAATCACATCATCATGAGGATTTTAAACTTCAAAAAAAGCATAAAAATATCAACCTTTTCCATTTGTTGCACTTCTAGAAAATCCGTTGCGCTTTTGACTCTATTTTTGTCATCATTTTCAAAAGCGGTGTCTGACCAAATGAAGATAAATTTTCAAAAATGAAGAGAGGAGTTTCTCTAGAACAAACTTATCTACAAAAAAATCTCCCGGGTTTGTAAAAAGTATTATGGTTAAGGATATATCAGTTCATATTTGACCGCTATTGTTTACAAAAAGTGAATAAATTTCAATGTACAGAGACACAACAACTAGTTGTTGCGTTTTTCCTTAGAGGGTAAAAATCCAATATTTCGAGCATGGTTGGATAGCTAAAAGAATTTGAATACCATAAAACCACTTTAGGATGCTTTAGGAATGATAATTTGCAGGAAGTGATAAACCAAGGCCTTTTTTACACCTTTATGCCACCTTTTCAGAAATTCACTGCGTTTCGGGACACTTGGTTTTAAAATCAATTTTGAGGGTGCTAAAATGATAATTTCAGATGACTTAATGGTCCCAAGGTATAGTATAAATCCTAATATTTCTACACCAGCCTTCATAAACATTCATAACCTCTTCTAAGTCATCAAAATATCAAGGAAAAGTTGTTGCACTTATGCAAAATCTGAAATAGGTTGACCATGCTTCTTCTGGAGTTAACTTCAACACTACTTTTGTAGGACATTGATTAAGATTATATATTTTGGTATGTACTTCTTCAACCCAAAACTCATTTCCAATAGACTTAGTTTTTAAAATTCTCCTAACCATTTCAACTATCATCTTATTTTTCCTTTCTGCAACACCATTTTGCTAAGGAGAGTATGAATTGGTAAAATCTTTGTTTATTCCATTATTCATGAAATAACTCAAAAATATTTTACTTTTATTCTCCCCCATTATCTGTTCTTAGGGTGATAATTTTAGATCACTTTTCTTTTAAACTAAGGCCTTAAACTCAAGGAAATGAGAGATTACTTCATACTTCTCTTTCAAAAAATACAACCAAGTACTCTTGGAATAATCATCAATGAAAGTGAGAAAATAACATGCCTTTCAAAAAGACATAGTCTCCATTGGATCACTGAAATATGAATCCAAAAATATTATATGTTAGATGTGCAAATGTTAGATGTTTATTTTCCTTCCATGTTCTATTTCAGAAAATTTCCCTGTTTTGTTTCCCAAAAATAAATCCTTCACATACATCATCATCCTACTTAATAAGGAATAACATTCGCCATGTTTTACTTTCTCAACAACAACAAACTATGAAAATTCAGATGTCACATCCTTAAGTGCCAAATCTTACTATTTTCTTCTTTTGTAGATTTCAAACTCTGTGAATTACTTGAATCAAAAGAGAGCTTGAAAATTCAGTCTTCAAAAAATTTTCCTCTCGCTGCAACTGCATTTTTTATTCAATATATCCATGATTAAAAACTTTTTATTATCAAACGTCTAGCTTGTATTTTTTCCCCGTCATCCGTCCTAAAAAAAATAGTTTCTTCTTCAATTATAGTGTCAACAATGTGTCCTTCCTTAAATTATTATTTCCATGCAATGCTGGTATTGCAACTTTGCCTTTCCTTTTCACTTCAAAAAAACTATCATCACCAAATATGACTTTTCCAGAATAATTCTCATTAATTTTGGTAAACAACTCCTCTTAAGATGTCATATGAGTTGAAAATCTCAAAATATGAAATAGATTGATGTAAATAGTTGAATCATGATTTTATCTCATGTTAATAGGTTTGTTAATGATTATCAATGTAAATAATCTTGTGACCAATGCTTTGATAGATAATCTCAATCAGTTAGCTAAAAAAGGGGAAAGTTGTTTCTAACTTCCTTAGGATTTGGAAATGATTAATTAGGTTCATGAATTAGTTGCTATGGATCAGGATTTGACCCCTTATTTTATCTTCTATATGTACTCAGAAACTAGTCTAAGAAAAGTTTGGATATTTGAATTTCACACTTTTTTAGGACTGGTGTACTTGAATCTTTGCAAAAATAGTATACAAGCAGTTGCAACTACTTTTATGGGATTCTTGTGATGTGGTTAGTGAAATTTATTTTCTCCATTTTTTCTTATGCATGTGATGATTAATTAGTTCTAGTAGCCATATATGTTCTTCTTGTGTTAATCTCCTAAGTTTTAAAAATGATATATTGCCTCATATGCTTTGTTTTGTCTAAGATTTTCATATAAGTGTTTTATCTTCTAAATAAATGAATTTTGATACATGTATGACCATTTTACTCCTTCTACATGATTTCCTCGTCACCACACTACAATGAAAAATATAATTTGTGTCACCATTTACATCTATCTTCCCTCATTCTATGACTACATTTGATCCCTTGAAGTACTTGGCCTAGTTTATTATCTAGTTCTTATTATCCAGCAAAACCTAAATGAAAACCCTATTAAGCTGATAACTAGCCTAAAAATCTAATACCTTTTAGTCATTTCCATTGGTTGTGAGGCTAATTTTTAAAGATCCCTCTCTGATTTGGTAGGGCTAGATACCAAGTCGAAAGTTGGTTCGTGGTTACCTCTTTGGCTTTCTTTCTCAGCCTTGGGAAACTAAGAAGCCCTAACATAATCAATGCAATAAAAAAAGGGAAACTAATTCATTTCCCATCAATAATAGAGTGTGCAATGGTGGTGACTAATAACCAAAGGCACATATCCTCCTCTGCAACAAAATAAGAAATCCATAGCCACCCACCACGCACCTGAAAATATGATGAACGGACCACATGAGGCCCGAAATATCTCTAAGTGTGGGAAAGATGACTCATAGCTGCAACCCCATGGGGGACATAAAGGAATTGGGGAAAATCCTCCCCTTTGTTGGATAGGCTAGTGATAAAGTATATTTCCTCTTGAGTGGGCCAATACCATGCCCTAGGACCAAGATGGATAGATTGCTCCTGGGAACTCCATCTGTGGATCGGATATGCTCATAAGACAGAGAGTGCCTTCAGGGATGTCATCTCCTCATAATACTTGATGAGGCCTACATTCCTTAAGATCACTCGGGTTGTTGTAGTAATAGGGAAAGGGTATAAATCCATCTCCCTCTCTCTGGCGTGCCATGGTCGGACCATATTATATGGGTCTATATGCAACTCCTGCTCTTGCTGCTTATCCCTCTATTGACGTCTCTGCTACATGATTGACATATAAAATACATCAGCCTCATCCATAAAATATTTTTTTTTTATTAAGTGAAAATTTACTTATAAATATGGAAACATAACTTTCAATTAAAAAATAAATTTATTTGTGTGCTCAAAACACAGTCATGCACTGACGTTAGTGTGCTTTCAACTATAACCACACAAATATTGATGTGCACATAAGTATGGCGCATTCACAAATTAAAATTTTGATAGTGGTGTGGAATTCTTGTGCACTAGTGTCAATGTATAACATTTTCGCACCGGTATGTAAAAATGAGGTTATCGAACACACCGAGCTATATCTATAGTTTTAAATAGTATTTTATTTTTTTTGCGTTTGGTAAATATAAATGCACCAAAGTGTAACACACCTACGTATAATCTTTCACATATTTCCTAGTGCATTTTCATTTAAAAAATGCATTGTAACAATGGTGGTGTGTTATATTCATGCATAGAAATGTGGTGTACCCTGTAAATTTACAAGGTGCACCGCTATCAATGTGAGAAAAACATGTCAAGCGCATTGCACGGTGAAATTTTCCTTTTTTCAAAAACAATGTAAAATTTAACCTAATTTGTAATTATAATCCACTAAAAAATTAAATTATAAATAAACATAGACATTACCTAGATATTTTATCATTAGGGAGGCATTGTGGACACGTAATGGAGAAAAAAAAAGAAGCACGATTTGAAAAAATTGGAAACTAAGAAAGTGACCATGGTACGAAAGGATGGTGAGCAAGAGAAGCACTGATGTCAGACTGCTTGCAAATTTCAAAAGTGATATCGATTCTTCAGATCTCTCCTACATTGTATATGGTAAAAACAAAAATTACAGTTGAGAGGATTTGTTTTATTTAACCCTCCTCTAGTGTGTTTCTCTAACCACATTGGTGCGAAAAAAAGGCAGTGTTTTTCTTGATATGCATCAGGGCATTTCTATAAAGGCAATGAACTGGTTCTATGTTTTTACTATAGTACCACTCTTTTTTTAGAAATTAAAAATCGCCTGGCAGTGCGCAGAAGATGCCTCGGGACATTTTGATAATTTTACCGCAGCAGAGCATCATTAGAAAATAGCACTGCACTTTCCTGTAATTTAAAACTACAATGGTGCTCCTTAGTGGTATGCAGTGGTACGTTTGACTATATGAAGGACATCTGTGTTATCGAGTATTCAAGCACAAGTTCAATGTGGTATTCAGTACACTATGTTTTTTTATTTTATAAAAATAGATTTTCCACGATGCATCATGTTATATGCAGAATTGGTGCTTGTATGGATAGAAAAGCATCGATGTGTTTGTATATTTTAGACGCATTTTCCAAAAGAACATCTGCTAAAACATCTACCCACCCACTTCTGCTAGTCACCTCTGCTACAAACAAATTTGTGAGCTATTTTTGTAGGGGCCTCCACAAAAACCTCTGCTACAAGGTCTTTTCTTGTAGTGAAAAGATAAATGACAAATAAATTTTTTTATCTATAATGCACACAAGCTCACAATTTTTCATAATTAATGGCATATATTTATACATGATAATGTCTCCATCATTTCCTATAATCTATGAAAAAACACTCCATAAATGTCTCCACAAATCTCTCACTAGAAAATTAGCTTTTTTAATAATTTCAAATGCATCATTATTCGAACATTTCTCCCCAATACTTATCATTTGGATATATTCCAAGATCATATCCGAATTTGTAGAAATTTTCCTTAGATAATGCCTTGGTGAATATATCACCGACATGTTCATTTGTTCTATAGTACTCGATCTCATTCACTCGCTGAACCAAATCTCAAAAAAAATGATAGTGAATATCAATATGCTTTGTGTTCTTATGAAAAACTATATTATTGGTCATTTGAATAGAAATTTGTCCTTTGAACTAAGGAGCTAATGAAAGAAACATCCTGATTGTATCAAAATTTTCCACATATCAAATCTGTCAATGTAATCAATTCCTTCTTTATTTCCATAACCTTTTGCAACTTAATGAGCCTTATATTTATCAACCGTTCCATCAGATTTATACTTGGCTTTATAAATCCACTTAGTGTAAACTACATCCTTTTTCTTTTGGTATCATTTTTCACCAAGGCATTCAATTCTTCTTTCGTATCTTAATTCCATTCTTTCTTTCTTGATGCTTCTGCATAATCTTATGGTTCATCAATTTTTATTACATGTCCTGTTAGAGTCGGTCCTTAGAGCCCTCCGTCAGAGATCATTTCTCTTATTGCATTTCATGGTTTAGGTGTCCCATTCCGTTTATTCATCTGCATTCCATTAGGGGGCATGCCATTGACTGATGGAAGGGTTTGGTTTTCCTGTTTCCCTCATGTTTGTACCTGCTGGGTTGGTCAAAATTTCTCCAAAATCATCAAAGTTCATTTCAAGTCATTTGTAGTCATAGATGCTATTTTGGTCAAAAAGAGTCATTTTAGTTTCTGAGTCTAGGGTTCGGTCTTTTGAAATGTCAAATCATGCCCGCAGGCCATGAGGATGGTTTCTAATAAGTTCTCAGTTCAAAATTTTATCATCAAACATATTCGAGGACATTTCTTGTTCAAAACTCTGTTTTGAATAAGAAATTATCGAATTCATTTTTGTAATAGGATGTATCTTTCCACCATGAAGTTCTTCACTTGCAGATTCTGGTCCTCATTTTCCAAATTTCAACGCCAACATCCCTGAAAAATCAACCAATTTCATCATTCGGAGCTCAGAAAATCATGAGGAAACAAAAGACAAAAGTTGAATTAAATGAAAAGTGCCAAAGGTAGAGAACATTACAAAATGGGTTTAGAAGAAGTAAAAATCAAAACCATCTCTTTTCAAGATGTGTCTCCAAGTATTTTAACCCATTTGCATCAAGAAACATTCAAAAAAATCTCAAAGAGAAGTCGAATTGGAAATTGAAGAGCCAAACTGTGTTTTGAGAAGGCCCATTGTGTGTAATTTGCGCGCGGCGCATTCGGCAGAGGCACGGCGCATAGACGCGACGCGGCACGTTGAAGAGTTTTTCAAGTGGAAATTTCCAAGGGCACGATGCACCCAAAGGCTACGATGCATTGGGTTTGCGCGCGGTGCATAGAGCCCTAAGGCTGAAATTCATATCCGCTCCACAAAAATTCGATTTGTTCCAGTGCAATTTTCTCCAAGTAAGTTTGTCAAAGCCGGTTCATTGATTTTAGGGTGTGTTTGCTGCGTATTGAAGAGAAGGAATTCAAGTGTTTAATGGTGAAAGACTTAGCCCTATACCCATATTGCAATCTGCTCCAAAGGGTTTGAAAGGAGGTGGTTAAAAACTTGAAATTTTGGTGTTTAAACTCTGATTCCATAGAGATTTGTGCTCTTGTTATCGTTATCATTTTTGTCACTGCTATCATTGTCATATTATTATATCACAGTCCACTGTCCCATATCCATTTTACCCTTTGTTCCCATGTCAATGAATTCCCAAAACCTATCATTCACTTCCCTCCATTGATAAATTCCTAATCTCCATAAAATTCAAGGGCTGCCTTGTGTCTTTGATTTCATTTATATATTTTGTCATTTCATGGACCCTTGTTCCTAAAAACTGCACCATCATTATCACTCATTCCCATTGCTTATAAATCCCCAGATTCCTAAGTCCCTCAAACAGTGGTTGTCTTCACACTTGAAACTCATTTGACAGTCCTTTTCCCACTGTGATGTTTCTTATAGCACCTTGATATAGATGTGACACATTTGGAATTAAAAAAAATACACCAATTGCTCATTTTCTAACCAACCAAACATATAGTTGACAAACACATTTCAGCACCATGTCAGAGATAGATTCACCATATGAGCAGGGATATGAGCAAGACAGTGATTCATCTACCGAGCTTAATGTGCCAAGGAGATCTCATAAAAGTGGCAGGCACGTCCGAGAGGAGCCCACTTCTTTGGCTCAATTGCAGGCCTACCCGCTCGCAATGGATTGTTTTCAGCGTCAGTCATGCTTCCAGTATTGTGAGATGATTGCCCGAACTCAGCATCATCATGAGTTAGCTCGCCTATTTGTCCTACATTTGCATAATGGTCATGTAAATATTGCTAGAATGAACTTCACTTTGACACCAGAGACTATTTCTGAGGCGACTGGGATACCGAACATTGGTGAGGAGTGGAACAAGAGACAGCAGCTGGATATAGCATATTATGAGCCTTACATTAGACCTGGATATTTGAGGCAGTTGAGCAGGGTATTTCCATTCCGATTTCTGCAGGAGTCTTATGCACCATTGATGAAACTCATCATCCAATATTTCAGCTGTGAGGGTAGATTCTCACGCCTTTATGCATACCATATCATACTTTTGATGCATTTCACGAGAGTGCAACTGATGAATATTCCATACTTCATGTGTCGGAATATAGAGCGGATGACTACCCTCGTGCAGAGGAAGACTCCGGAGCAGCAACATAACAACATTTATCATTATGCGCTCATTAAAATCATTGTGGTACATCAGCTTGGTTTGTAGGGCATCACCTGGGATGAGTTCATTTCTCGTGACTTCTTTGCAGCCCCCCAGCCTCCTCCCGAGATTGTTCATGATGAGGCAGAGCCTTCACATCAGTTCGAGATTCCTGAGATTGAGCCTATTAGTGCTCCAGTGTGTGTGCATATCAGAGAGGCCACAGAGCCTTATTTGTAGCAGCACGACGAGTACTATATCCACATGGCGTGGAGGGGGTCTCGTTATCTTCATCAGCAGCGCAAGTACTATCTCCACATGGCATGGAAGGGGTCTCGCCTTCTACATCAGCATAGGTACAGGACAAATTCAATAAGCCTATGCACGATGAGGGCCCCTCGCGAGGCCAGGATACTAATTTTATTTTTATCGATGTTGATGCGAGCTCTCCTAGCTCGAAGCTGAAAGAGATCATCCAGGAACAAAAGGCTGAGATTGATACTTTGACCGTGAAGTTGCAAAGATCTCAGTGGGTTATATATTACTTGGAGCAGTGCAATAAACAACTGGAGGATCAGCACACACTTATAGAGTTGCGGCAAATTCGTGAAGACCATGCATTGGCCCGGAAAATACCAGGTGACATGACACCGGTTGAGTGAGAGACCTACCTTACGCATGTCAACGTTCATCTGGAGAAGCTCTTGGCGAAGTCCAATAGGGACAAAGACATGCTCAGACATATGAAAAACCACTATTGGGCCCGCACACACGTTTGCAGAGAAAAAATGAAGATCCTGAAGGAAAGGCTGAGAAAGGCACTGAAACATCGAAAAAGGTTGGATCCACTCCGAATCTTGGCCGAAGCTTCCTTGGCTGAGCATGAGACATGATGGGAGACCTTCACTTCAAATTTCAGCAAATTTGGAGAAGATTTTGTCATTTTGAATTTTTTTGGTTGCAAAACAGGTTTTTCCGCCCGACGCGCGCTTACGTTTGGGACATTTTCTGGAGGAAAAATTTGAATTTTTGGGTTTTTCATGATATATTATGTATGTTAAGGAATGGCCGAAGCATTTCATCAAATTCTGGGCTGCCTAAAGGGCCAAAAACACTCCAAAAATGGCCTTTCTGCCACTTTTTGCACCAGCAGGAACCAGTCTTGGGAGATTACCGTTTTGGAGAGGCAAATGACATCCAAATTGAAACATTTCACTTGGGTTGGATAGCATATATCCAGGGCTTTCCAACGAGCTATCATGCGCTCAATTTGGACTTCGGGAAGTGCCTCAAAATCACCTCCAAAGTGGCGCGATGCATAGAGAATTTGAGCGCGGCGCATAGAGAAATTTTGCCTCATTTTCACTCTTCAGCTCAGAAATTCGCCCAGTTTTGACTATTTTTGTTTTTTTATGTAATTATTGATCTACCATGATGTAATTTGGTAACCATGATGTAATTTTGGCATGTTTTTACTTGTTCTAGAGGATTCATTCACTAAAAAGTGAAAATTGAGTGAATGGATCAGTTTCCTAGCATATAGAGGCAAGTTGTTTGGCTGCCTAGATTTTAGCTCCATGTTTAGAATTGGTTGAAACAGCTCCTAGAAGCATGAGATCGACCCCTAGAGGCATGGGAAGGGGTTAGGATGGTCTATATATTGTACTTTCTAAGACATTTTCAGGGTTGGATACTTGGGAAAAGTTTGGCACCTCATTGTACATCCATTTTTCAGTTTTTGGCAAAGGAAAGACTAGAGTTTTGAAGCACTTGTTGGGATCCTTGTGGCTTCTGATTTTTGATGATGTTTCTTCTCATTTTATTGTAAGTTTCATTAATTTTATATGTATGCCATCCTTCTCTATGCTTCTGAATTAAACAAATGAGTAATTGAGGTAGAATTCATTGATTTGCTGGTGCTCTGCCTTAAAATTTTGTTTAGTTTTACATGTTTTTCGTCAGTTTGAAGAGGATCCTTGCACTCTCTTTCCTTCTTCAACTCCTCAGCAGTATTTTCAATCCATTCATCCAATCTAAGACATCAAAGCCACTGCCTATCTCGCCCCAACTTGAACTCTGCAAGAATTTGGCCTCATCCCCAAGCCCAAATTTTTTTTTCCCTTTTTCCAACAAAAACCCCTAAAAAATCAAAATCAAACCCTCCTATTTGTTTATCTAGCCTAAGATCAGTTTTTTTTATCGTCATCTCAAGCTCCTTTTAATATTTTCATTGAGATTGACCTGGAGAGAGCCCTCTCCTGTCCTCGTAGGGCTAGCTACGAGGCTGAGCGTGGTTTGGTGTTGTCCTTCTTCTGCCTTATTTCAGCCTAAGGTGGATTTGGGAACTAACATGTCCCATAAGTGCATAGTGAAATTTGAGATCTAGTAACCCTTATTTCATAATTTATATTGAACATACTTCTTTCTGAATGACCCCTTTCAATCCAGTTAAGCTTCTTCTTAACTTCATCTATCTTTATTGACTTGGAATTTTATTCATCACCAATATTCACTATGTCTTTTCTCAATTCAAATTGTACATGTTCTAGCTAATAGATTCCTTTCTCATCAAAGTCAAAATCTCTATTATTATCACCTTCCTTGCTTCAGGATGAAACATCCTGTAACTTCTTGTTTCATTATTGTATCCAAAATATGTTCATTTCACACTCTTATCATCCAATTTATTCCTCTTTTCCTTAGGAACATCTGCATATGGAGTATAATCAAAAAATTTCATATGTGCAAAACTTGGTTTGTATCTTTACCATGCTTCTTCTGGAGTTAACTTCAACACTACTTTTGTAGGACATTGATTAACATTATATATTGTTGTATGTACTTATTCAACCCAAAACTCATTTCCAATAGACTTAGTATTTAAAATTCTCCTAACCATTTCAACTATCATCTTGTTTTGCCTTTCTGCAACACCATTTTGCTAAGGAGAGTATGAATTGGTAAACTCTTTCTTTATTCCATTATTCATGAAATAACTCAAAAAAATTGACTTTTATTCTCCCCCATTATCTGTTCTTAGGGTGATAATTTTAGATCACTTTTGTTTTAAACTAAGGCCTTAAACTCAAGGAAATGATAGATTACTTCATACTTCTCTTTCAAAAAATACAACCAAGTATTCTTGGAATAATCATCAATGAAAGTGAGAAAATAACATGCCTTTCAAAAAGACATAGTCTCCATTGGACCACTGAAATATGAATCCACAAATATTAGATGTTAGACGTGCAAATGTTAGATGTTTATTTTCCTTCCATGTTCTATTTCAGAAAATTTCCCTGTTTTGTTTCCCAAAAATAAATCCTTCAGATACATCATCATCCTACTTAACATAAGGAATAACATTCGCCATGTTTTACTTTCTAAACAACAACAAACTATGAAAATTCAGATGTCACATCCTTAAGTGCCAAATCTTACTATTTTCTTCTTTTGTAGATTTCAAACTCTGTGAATTACTTGAATAAAAAAAGAGCTTGAAAATTCAGTCTTCAACAATTTCTCCTCTCGCTACAACCACATTTTTTATTCAATATATCCATGATTAAACACTTTTTATTATCAAACGTCTAGCTTGTATTTTTTCCCCATCATCCGTCCTACAAAAAGTAGTTTCTTCTTCAATTCTAGTGTCAACAATGTGTCCTTACTTAAATTATTATTTCCATGCAATGCTGGTATTGCAACTTTTCCTTTCCTTTTCACTTCAAAAAAACTATCATCACCAAATATGACTTTTCCAGAATAATTCTCATTAATTTGGTAAACAACTCCTCTTAAGATGTCATATGAGTTGAACATCCCAAATAAATATACCATGCTTCACTTTTTTCTTTATATTCCATCAAAATTGAGATGGATAACTTCTAATTCCTAGTTTCTTCAACAATTCTATTGGCACCCTTACGCTCCATAAGTCACATTTTTTCATAATAATTTCTTTCAAGGTGACTAATTTTTTGGTAATAATAACTTTTTGGTCGTCCAACTCTTCCTCCATTTCTACCTCCATGTCTTCCTTATCCTCTTCCATAAGATCCATCTTTGTTTCTTCCTCCAAACTGACTGGGATTCCTTCCTCTTCCTCTCAAAGGAGATGCATTTCCCTCTGAACTTTTTTTATTTCTATTTTGATTCTGATTTTGATATTGACCTCTGATCCTTTCTCTTCATCTATGATTCATATAAAAAACATGTCCTACTTACTCAGATGGTTTATTTTCTTCAAAAATTAATAAGAATTCACATAATTCATAAATATTCCTTCTATTTAAGTCTTTGGAGACCATAATACTAGCGGTGACTATTTCAAATATAGGAAGAACACTTCTTAAACTTTTCTCAATTAGCCTTCTTTCTGGAAAATCTTCACCTAATGACCTCATCTTATTAAAAATATCTTGCATTTTTGTGATGTAATCACGAATAAATTCATTACTTTGGATATGGGAATTTTCAAAATTCCTCCTCAATTTTTGCAATTTAGCTACAACCACACTTTCATATGTGGTTTTAAAGATATCCCTTGCTTCTTTGGATGATACTACACCATTGATTCTTGGAAATGTATATTCTTCAATAGCGCTTCCTATAAGTTAAAGTGCTTCATTATATATCTTAATAAGTTCCTTAAGATATTTATTTTCATCGTCACTTAATGCTTTGAATTCATCAAGTGAACGCATTGTGTATCCATCAATTACAAGTTCTCATAAATCTTTAGTGATGAATATAGGTTGCATGTGTTGGCTCTAAGAAAAATATTTCTTTTCAACAAGTTTAGAAAGTACAATACTCCTTATCTCCATGAGGATATTAAGAAAGAATTGGAGAATTAGAGAGAGAAAATACATAATGAACACAATGTGTCCCACTTCGACCTGGAACAAAAACCACTGTCCCAAAAAATTAGAACTCAACTGCCACCACAAAATATCCTTTTATTAATATTTGAGTACAATGAATATCTAAGAAGCTCAATTCTATTAAATATTGAAGAAGACTCCTTCAAGACTTCCTCTCTTAATACATTTTTTGAATGAGTATAATGTCTCTTAATTATAGAGAAAAGGCAATATAACTTTTTTTTATACTTTGTGAGATAATATAACTTTAGAATGAAAAGTGTTTTCCCACATTTACAATTCAGCCAACATAAAATAAAATGCATTTAAAATATTCCTCCCATATAAAATAATTTCCTTTCAAAGCACTCCACTAATTCTCTCTCCTCCTTAAATATATTAAAAAATAAAAATCTTAATGCATTTTCTCAATGAGTACAATATCTCTTAATTATAGAGAAAAGGCAATATAAGCTTTTTTATACTTGTGAGAAAATATACCTTTACAATGAAAAGTTTTTTCCCACATTTACAATTCAGCGAACATAAAAGAAAATGCATTTAAAATATTCCTCCCATATAAAATAATTTCGTTTCAAAACACTCCACTAATTCTCTCTCCTTAAATATATTAAAAAATAAAAAATGGAGAATTCATACTCCACTTTATCACTTCACTCCCACTTTTTCACCTTTTAAAGTCAAGAAGGAAAAATTATTCATATACAACATAAGAATTTCATCTGCACTCCACTATTCATGTTCAATGAAAGGCACAATTTTTTCATATTTTTAAACTTCAAACTCCATGCTCGTTAATTTTTAAATTTCATGCCCAATGTAAAAAAAGTCCACAGTGAAAGTAACTTTTAATATTTAAAATTTCATACGCTACATTTTTCAATGTAGATTTATCCAACGGTTATGATTTGGATTTCAAATGCAGGTCTTATTGATGGGATGGAATGACTTCAGCACCTCAAAAACTCTATCAAATTTTTGCACACTCCACGCTTGTCCATTGTTGCATGTTGGGAATATATGGTATGCTTTCTTGATCTAAAACAAATTGAAGAACATTCACAAAACTTCAGAAACTGTAAATATACACGTAGTTTTAGACAACCCTGAAGTATCCACAATATATGCAATATGGCTGAAATTGATTATAACATTGAAAAATAAATAAATTTTAGTGGCGAGCATAAATAAAATTTCATATCAACAATTAATATTTTGGACAAATGCCTTATTGACTCTACAGCTCCATAGTTGGCTTCATGCATATTTTTCCTTCACACATTAGATTTGCAACACAACAACACATACCAAGCCCTAATACCAAATGAAAAAGGACACCAACATAAGACAAATGACAGAGAAAAAAATTTAACTATAATGCACACACGCTCACAATTTTTTTATTATCAATACCATATATTTATACATGAGTATATCTCAATAATTTCTTGTAATCTACCAAAAATCACTCCATAAATATTTCCAAAAATATCTCCACAAATTTGCCATCAATCATTCATAAATATCTCCACAAATCTCTGATGCAGGAGCATCCAGATTTAGCCAGCAATGTGATTATATGTTTACATGTTGTGGCTAACAAGAGGTGGAAAATAAATGATTATTAATAATTTATTTAACTTTAATTGTGAGAATTTAGTTTATTTTGATTTCCTAACTTAAATATGAATAGAATAGCAAATTGGTTCTCCCTGCGAGGAGATCAAACCAAGTACATTTTTTTTTGTAAGCTTCATAGGACCTTTCATTTACAGAAAATATAAAGGGCAGAGAGTTATACAGGAAAAAACCAAAGTAGTGACCTCAACCTGCTCGAAGGAAACGAGGTCTGTTGGCCACCGCAACGAGTTGTAAGTAGACCAAAACCGAAATTGTCTAAGCCTATATCTAACAGCTTTAAGGGTTGTAGTATGTCCAAAGTAGTTACAACCAAGACCAAAAATATAGCTAACAGAACCCAAAATTACGTAAACAAGAAAGGAGTTAACCAACTAAATCAAAAGCCGAAGCATTAGCAGCGGGACCAAACACCTGTGACCTGCTATGAAGGAGCTGCACCTGATGTTCCAACTTGCCCACCTTTTCATTCAACTGAATTTGTACCTTCGACATGGCATGCATATCCATCTTCAGCTGCTACAACTCAAACAGAATAGAGGAGGTAAGACTCTGCTTCTCTGTTGCTGCCAGAGCCTTGGCAAGGAGACACTTCATCTTCCAATAAGTCTTGACTGATTTCTGGAAGAGAGAAGCACGGCCCCGAGTGCTACCTGGGTCAGTTAAGAAGTCCAAATGGGAGAGTTTCTCATCCATACTCACCTCTTCACTGTCAGTTTTGACTTCCCAACCTTGAATTTGAGACTTAATCTTATCCTGATTACTAGATTCGTAAACCTGAGCCAACTCTTGCAATACCTCGGTATTTGTTTTCCGACCCCACCTACTAGAACCTGCACCAGGAGTGGTATGCCGATCTCGTTTGAGCTTCCTAGGCTGCGGCTTCACCATATTGTCAACTGAAGTACTTGCAAAGAGGCCTGTGGCCAAAAGGACAGTAAAGAGAAGATAATTCAAGACTAAAGAAAATAGCTGGAAACCAATTCCAATACGCAGAACCAGGTAGCGAAATGCAACAGTGAAAGGAGCAGAGGGCCACCCATAGAGAAGCGCACAGAGAAGATAATGACGAAAGAACAGCACCACCAAAATCTTGCTATATATGCTGAGCCAATAGCAAACACCATGCTGTCGTTGAGACTGAACAGAGAAATGTAAAGAGGAAACATACACAGGTCCTGAGCGAACAGAAGAGAAATAGTGATATACTAAAAAAGAAAATAGATTCAAGACCCCTGTAAGCACTTGTACAGCCATATGGAGGAAAGTAGACTGCCTCACAGAATGCCGAGAATGGCATCCCATCATAAACAGTGACGCAGAATGCAGGAAAGTTAGAACAAGAACTGGAGAAACCTCTGTGAAGAAAACCAACACTAGCGATTCGATGCAGTAGCAACCAATATAAAGACGAACCCCATGCATGCAATGCCGAATAAAAGCAGCATGAGCCGTAATCAAAGAAACCAACTCCATTAAAACTATACGAAGACATCCCACAGAAGAGCAAACCCCTTGTATGGTAGGAAAATAGGGCTAGGTAAACAGAAAAGGCCAATCGAATTGATAACTATCGCATCCAGAAAAAACTGAAAGCCAAGCTGGGGGGCTACGAAAATGAGGCTCGACCACACTATCCCCCAGATGCCCAACAGTAAATGCAACCCAGTGGAAATAGAAACACGGAGAAACCATAACTGGATGCATGAACTGAGACTGAAACAAAGCCGACAGAGATTCGAACTGTACATAAGAATTATATAGAAAGAAGATTGCCATTACATACCCCACACACCACCGATGAAAACGCGCTCGGGGAAAAGACGCCCGGACCTACAATAATACTCCAAGACAGAGCCGAGATAGAGACTGGAGAGCAATGTGAAAAATAACCTAAAGATGATCAAACCACCGCATAAAGCGAGGAATGAAGGCGTCTGACAAAGAATTAATCATCACAACTGGCCTGTGCATGCAAGGTGATGGTGAGGTGATAGCATCGAGCCAATTCAACCGCTAAAGGACCAGGCTCATAATGGAGCAGCAAGTCATCCAACACGTGGAGGAAAATAATCAAATTCATCTTGTACGCACCCCGATCGAGGGTGGATGAGAACGATCCCGATCAACAATATCCTGCAAAGGAGATAACTCCACGATCCAAGCCTGGTGTGAACCATTAATATCAAAATGTCTATTGATATGCTTACAAGCCCAGTTTGCTAAGTAATCTGCTGCTTGATTTCCATCACGACGAACATGAGAACAAATCACTGAACCAACTCGGCTAAGAAGACCGCCAATATCTTCCACCAGCTTCGTTGTTCGCCAGCTCTTGCTAATTTTCTACCAAGGATTACCTTGTAGTAGCTTTTTCAAGATACCCACTGCCATTGCAGAATCCCCTTCTACCTGCAGCCTTTGGTAACCTTCTCAAAGCGCAATAAGGAGACTCTGCTTTAAGGCCATCAGTTCAGCCACATTACTCGACAGACTGTACTAGAAGAATCATAAAATATACCACCAATCCCTGCCTGGCCAGGATTCCCTTTTGAGGCCCCGTCAAAATTTAATTTCATGAAAAACAATGGTGGAGGGAGATAATGAGACGGAATAGTAGTGGGAATTGGTTGAGTTTTTCGTAATGAGACATCAAGCATCTGAGGTGTAACATTCAAATTACTGAGAATTCGTCTTTCCAAACCCGTGTCAGGCCAGTCATCATCCCCCCAACTTTCCACCAAAATTGTTTCCCTGATGTTCAGAAAAATAACAAGCCAGAGGTGATGAGCTGGGCATGCTACACTACGCAAAATGCGAGAGTTATGTTCCTTCCATATTCCCCACAGCAAGAAACCAAAGGAAAAATGCCAAGCCCTATTTATTACCTCACTCTTGAACCCACCACGACGCTAGTTACAAATAGTGGTATTGATGCTACCAAGTACCCGGTCAGTTCGGCCAAACAACACCTCCAAATTCTCCCAGACTTCGTTACTATAGGGGCATGTATTAAATAAGTGTTTGATCGTTTCATGATTTTTACAACACACAATACAGTAATAAGGTCCCTGCCAACCACGATTTTGCATATGATCCCACGTCAAGATGCATTTATGGCTTAAAAGCCAAAGAAAATATTCCACCTTTGGCCAGAATTTACTATTCCAAATTTTATTCCAGATAGGGGCTGCAACTTCCTGTTGGTTCTGCGATTTAATAGAATAAGCCTCTTTAATGGTAAACATTCCCTTTGGCCTATATCCCCACCGAAGAATATCTGCCCCAAGAGCTGTCATAATAGTGCGAGTCTGTAGTTCTTTGGCGAAGTTACACCACCGAGTCGTATCAGGTGCATGAGTCCAGTGTTCATGAGTTTTCCAAATGCGCCATTGCCCGCTAGAGTTGTTAGTCCAGTAATGATGGATATGTCGAGAATTGGGAAGGTTAGTGAATAAGAATATTTCACCCAGGTCCAGCCTGCTAAATAATTTCTCATGCTGCTGCCAAGTGTCTTCCCAGAAAAGTGTAGATTGACCACCGCGCACTTCCCAGAAACTATGTTGGCAAATGAGATCCCTATTGGCCACTGCTAAATTCCAGATAGTGGGGCCTTTTGGAGCAAAGGCAGTTTTTAGTTCACCCACAATTGAGGTAGGCATTGCATATTTAGTTTCCCAAATGCGCTTCCAAAGATCTTGACCCCCCTGGATCCACCGCCACCATAATTTAGCCCCCATTACTTGATTTAAGAGAAAAAGGTCTCGAAGCCCAAGTCCCCCAATTCGCTTGGATTTAATTAGAGTCTCCCAAGATAATAAAGCCCATTTGTGTTGAGTTTGCGTACCTTGCCAGAGAAATTTACGAAAAATATTAACCAAGGTAGCACAGACATTTTTAGGAGCAGCTCTGCCTGAAAACTGATAAATAGGGATAGCTTGTAAGACAGAGCGAAGTAAAATAACTCTACTAGGTGCATTAAGCATTCAGAGGGCCCATTTTTGCAAACGGATACGAAGACTAGTAATCAAAGTTTCCCAGGTTGCCGAACTTAAAGATGACAAGTGCAACATAAAACCAAGATATTTAAATGGAAAATGTCCAAGTTGAAAGCCAAGAGTGCGAGCAATAAATCGTTCAATAGGTGTTGGAGTATTGAAGAAATAAATATGAGATTTGTCCTTGTTTATCATAGTACCGAAGGCTGCCATAAAAAGATTAAGAATATGCAAAAGTGAAATAGCTTCCCGTAATGAAACTTGAGAAAAAAGCGTAACATCATTAGCAAACTGTTGATGCGAGAGTGTGAGATTGCGTCCCCAAAGAGTCAGACCATTAAATTTATGAGTCACAACTTCGGCCTTAATAAGTCGGCCCAGCCCTTCGGCAGCAATAATAAACAGAAATGGGGAGATGGGATCCCCTTGGCGCAATCCCCTAGTAGCATTAAATGTAGAACTAGGACTGCCATTAATCAAGATAGAATAATTTGGAGACGATATACAGGAAAATAACCATTGAATCCAGGGGTCATCAAATCCAAAAGAAAATAAGATAGCTTTCAAATAATCCCAATTTAACCGATCATAAGCTTTGGAGAAATCTAGTTTAACCAACATACCTTACCGTTTCTGTTGCTTCAAAGAATGGATTGCCTCTTGAACTGTCACCAAGCCATCTAAAATTTTCCGACCCTTAACAAAACCTGTTTGTTCTGGAAAAATAATGTCTAAGATAATTGGTTTTAATCGATTGACCATAATGGTAGAGAGGATTTTATAAATGACATTACATAACGCGATAGGGTGAAAGCCTGTCGGGGTATCCTTATGAGTTTGCTTTGGGACAAAAGTAATGAAGATGGAATTCAAGGCTGGGAAAACCTATCGTGTCCGTCGTGATTCTTCAACCAAGTCCCAAATGTCTTGACCCATAAAAGGTCAACATGCCTGGTAGAATTCTGCTATAAATCCATCAGGACCCGGAGCTTTACCCTTAGGGAGATTCTGAACCACTTCCTCCACCTCCGTGAAACTAATACTGCGCATCAAGGAAAGATTTTGGTCCCAAGATACGATTGTCGGAATATGAGCTTTAATACGACGAATAGCCTCCATTCTGTCATGAACAGGTTCAATCACCATTTCATGAAAGTGGAAAACCAACAAATCTTCCAATTGTTGATGTATAAAAACTTTTGTCCCAGTCCCATCCTTTAAGGAGAAGATTCGATTGTGTTGGCGGCGTTGAATGAGAGATTTGTGAAAGAAGGACGCATTTTTCTCACCTTCCTTCAGCCGTTGCACTTTTTCTTCCATAAGATCTCCTCCTGTTTACTTCGCTCTTTGAGCTCACTAAGAAATAACCCTTCTTGTTCAGCAAGACCTGTCATTCGACCATGTAAAATGATTTCCTGTTGTATATGTTGCATCCGATCCTGGAGGATTTTCAAAGCTGTATGAATATTTCAAAAATGCGTTTTATTCCACTGTTTAATCTCCCTCTTAAGATATTTCAATTTTAATTGAAAAGTATGCATACGGTTCCGACCTTGTATCTGCGAAGGCTGCCACCAATGCTTAACTTGCGCAACAAAGGAAGGATCCCTTAACCAGAACTTTTCAAAACGAAAAGGCCTGTGTTGAGGCATATCCTTGATATCCAAATTTAAGCTAATAGGCCAATGGTGAGAGCCTAAAGAAGGAAAAATGGAAGCTTCAAAATTTAGATCGAGATTAAATAAATCCTCCGAAACTAAAAAACGATCAAGACGAGACGCAACCTGATGCGCTTCACCACGACGATTATTCCAAGTATAAATACCATTGATAGTAGGCATGTCGACCATATGAAGATCTGCTATGAAATAATGAAACAATTCCATCTCCTAATCATCTCTCCTAATGCCACCTTTCTTTTCATTAAGGTTGAGAATCAGATTAAAATCACCACCAATAATCCAATTATTCTCTCGATGATTCATTCGCAAATCGCGTATGCTATCAAGAAATTGTGATTTCTCCCCTGGTAAATGAGGACCATATGCAACAGTAACTAAGAAAGTTACATCAGACCCTACCACCCGAAAGGTGCTCGAAAAAATACAATGAAGACCAAACCAAGCGTCAGCTATAACGACAGTGGGGTTCCAAAGAATAGCAATCCCCCCTGTGGTACCTCGGGCATCAATGAACATGACTTCATAGTGAGGATTAAAAGTCTTTAAAATTAGATCAAATCGAGACGCCATAATCTTTGTTTCTTGCAAAAACATAATATCAGGTCGTTCTTGTTTTAATTTCTCTTTTAGATATCGTTGTTTACCCACACTATTTAAACCCCGAATGTTCCAAGAAAGAATTTTCATGATTAAGATTTGGGTAGTTTTTTAAATACCGTTGTTAACCAACATTTCAACAACTAAATGAATTGATTCTTGGAGGGTTTTCCTCCCTTTCTTCTTACCTTGTTTTGAAAGCGGAGTACCCACTTTATGCAGACTGGACTCAGGATTGGTAGCATACTTTTTGGTCTAGGCAGTTAAATAGTTCTCAAATGATTGTTTATAAAGTGTTTTTTGATCATCAGGTATGAACCGGTCATCCAAATTCCGCCATTCATGAAGGAGCAATTTCATAACCTGTTCCTCTGCACTAAGATCCTCTTGAGGAGTCTCCATATCCATCATCTCCTGGTCCTGTGATTGACTAAGTACAATAGTAGCCTTAGCATTGTCAAGGGGTTCTTTACGTTTGACAGAGGAGGTTTTATCAGTACGCATCTCAGGGGTGGGGTCATCAACACGTGTTTCCTTCAGTGGTTCCCACGATTGTTCCTGTGTTGGTTCACGAGGTTGTGCTTGGGAAGGCGGGGCCGGAATTTCATTCTTATTCATGGACACTAGAACCTCTTCTTCCTGTAATACCTCAAAAGAATTGGCCGAAGCACAATACTGATGACTGTTATGGGAAATAGATGTCGACCTAGAACCTTTTTTCTTTGCGACTGTAGAAACAAAGGCATCAGCCGACTCCCTTGCCTCCTTAGTCCGGGCCACAGCTTCAGGCTCGTGAACTTTAGGAGAATTTTGTGGACAAAATTTATACAAATGACCATATTCATGACAACGACGACAGCGAAAAGGAATGTGCTCCTAATCAAGAGTCTGCTGCCAGATCTTGCCTTCATATTCTAGTTCGATGGTTTCAGGAAGGGGCTCTGAAATATTCATATAAACACAGATACGGGCAAACGAGGTGTAAAGACCACAACACGTTGTCTCCGTAATTTTTACAAAATTTCCCAAAGAATTACCAATCCCTTCAAGAATATCAGGGTCCCAAAAATCAATAGGTAGAGCAAATAAACGAACCCAAACCGGAGCCTCTAGAAATTGTTTGTCATCAGGATTATAACATTCCTCCCACTGTCGCATAAACAACCCTAAATTATTAAAAAAATATGGGCCTCCTTCAAATATACGTTATTTGTCCAAAAAATTGGTAAATATAGCGGTAAAAAACCCTCGAGGACCAAATTTTAGATCAAGCTGCCCTCTAGGTTGCCATTTATGCTGAATCCACCGTAGAAGATCATTCTCCGTCGGCCAAAGACCAATAAATTTACATATTAAAGCATGATCTTTCATATAACAATGATAATCCTTTAATATATTAGGTGGTATAACAAACCTGGGTTTTTTGTGAGCACGAGGCAAGCACTGACCTTTTGTCTTTGACTGCCATTCAGCACCCAAAACTGGCCCAGTTCGCTGCAAATCGCCTGTCTGTCGATTCCAATGACTTGAACTACCGACCGGTGGGGCACCCGCAGTGACATCCTTGAAGGAGGGTGTCGGCCCCCCTCCTGGGGCTGCCGCCATAGACTACGTTCAGGCCTCCGAGTGGGCAATCACACACAGCTAAACCCGATAGACAATCTACAAACCCTCTGCGAAAAAAAAGTTATACGTCTTAGCAATCTTGAACCCTGCGTTTCTTGGAGCCTTCGAGACAACGTTATTTTTTTATCAAACCAAGTATATTAGATCATTAAGATAGGATGGAATTAGTTTGTTAGAGTGGTTCGATGAAGAGATAATAAAAGAGAAGAGAACTGCTTTGAGGTATATATAAGCATGAATAGATGGAATAGGGGGGAGATGTGTGAGAGAGGTGTGACAAAGGAGTGGACAGAGAGGAGAGGCAATGTAAAATTCAGCCATCAAGGGCTTGACTCTATGTATTTTTCACTACTGTTAATTCCAAGTGTATTTGTATTTTAATTCTTTTGTCTATGTTAAACTGTCACTTTTTATTTGCCTGTTGAGTTTGGATATCGCATCACACATAGTGTGGTTTCCATTTAATATATTTATGTGAAGTTAGAATCAAGCTCGTGAATTTGGAATACAAATGTTCAAAACTGTTTTGTCATTTATCATACAACGCATCTCGAGAAGGCCAATTGGTGGTGCAAACAACAAAGACACAGTGGATCCGTTAGATCTGACATAGATCAATGGTGGATATTAAATCGTAACCCAGTGAAATTTCACACATCGGTGATTTTTGTGTTTATTGCTAAGACATCGCACGATAAATTATTTAGGTTGCAATGTGATAAAGACATGAGATAAGTTATTTAAGTTGTGATGTGAAGCATATCATATATCGCATAAGATAAGGAGAACTCGCTATGGTAAATGTTAAAAGGTACGACGTGCGATAAGGTTTTTATTGCAAGTTGCAAAATCATGAAATCACAAATATTGTGAAATTCTTAAAGTTGCGAAGTTGCGGAGAGGTAAGTTAGTAAAGTTACGAAGTGTGATCCGGCGCGATTGATCACCACTTGTGTGGGCCCATAACCCACAGGTTTTGTGCATATTCTGAAAATTTGCAGCTTTGTTGCGTCAATTGGTATCATAGCAGAAACTGAGTTCTATTCTAAAGGATTGTAGAAAATATGCCAACAAGGAGAGGAGCTGGAATAGGTACAGAAAGACCTTTAGCCAATGCAATTTTTCTAGAAGAGATTCCACACCTTCATACAAGGATGGAGACAATGGAGACTTCTTAGAGGAGAGTACTTGATGAGGGAGATGTCAACGCAGCAGAGGAATATTCTGAGGAAGAAGAAGAAGAAGAAGAAAATGAGGCAGCTAATGTTTTCAAGATATTTTCAAAGGTTAGTGGAAAGCCAAGAGTGGAGATTCCTTCATATGAGAGGAACCTTAATGTGGAAAAGCTGATAGATTGGATCATTTCAGTGGATAATTAATTCGATTTAGAAGAGGTTGAAGATGAGAAGAAGTTAGAGTTTGCAACTACCAAGTTGAAGGGTCATGCATATTTTTCATGGGATGAACTATAGACATCTAGGGAGAGAAAGGGAAAGCCTAAGATAAATAAATGGGATAACATGGTAAGTAAATTGAAGAATAATTTTATGCCAAAATACTATCAGTTGAATCTTTTCAAATAGTTGTAGAATTTGAGGTAGAAAGGAATGACTGTCAAGGAGTATATAGAGGAGTTTTACAAGCTGAGCATTAGACCAGGACATGTTGAAGATGATATGGAGAAAGTAGCCAAATACATCAATGGTTTAAGGTATGAAATATAGGATGAAATTAGTTTGTTGAGGATGAAGACAATTGAGGATGCCTACCAAGCAGCTTTGAAGGCAGAGGAGAAAATTTTAAGGAAAAAAGGTCAAAAGAATAGAGGTAAAAGTCCAGCAAGAGGAAGAGGAACTTTCAGATCAAGATTTCAGCACTCGGGGAATGAAGTAGGAGGTTCAAGTAGTATACAGCCGCAGAGAAGAGACTTTGATAGAGGGATATTTTCACCCAGAGGTAGAGGTCGAGGAAGAGAAATTTTGTGTTACACATGTGGAGAATGGGGAAACGGATCATGGGACTGTCCTCATCACAAACTAGCAAATCAATGGAATGTGAATGTAGCTGAGGCAAAGGAAGAAAATCCTCAAGTCATGGGAAAAGAAGAGCCACTTGAGGCATGAGAGTATTTATTGCTAAAAAGAGTATTTCTTAAGGCATAGAAGGAAGAAAATGAGCATAGAAGGAAGAAAATGAGCCAGCGCAAAGGAAGAGCTTATTCAGGACTGTGTGCAAATCAAGAGGAAAATGCTACAAAGTTGTGATTGATAGTGGAAGCACTGATAATCTTGTTTCCACAGAGATGGTTGAAAAATTGAGGTTGATTAAGATGGTACACCCTACTCCCTACATAGTTTTGTGGCTATAGAAGTGACATCAGATTTTGGTGACAGAACAGTGCAAAGTAGAGATACAGATCGGTACATATAAGGATGTCATATTGTGTGATGTGATGCCAATGGATGTGTGCCATGTATTGTTGGGAAGGCCTTGGAAATTTGATAGAAAATTCATTCATGATGGAAAAAGGAATACCTATACCATAGAGAAGGATGGAAATAAGCACACATTTCTACCTTTGAAAGATGAAGCAGACAAAGGAGCAGC
The DNA here is from genome assembly GCA_034641835.2 of Pinus albicaulis. Lineage (NCBI taxonomy): Eukaryota > Viridiplantae > Streptophyta > Pinopsida > Pinales > Pinaceae > Pinus > Pinus albicaulis. Next base: position 949,037,957 of record CM076575.1, on the reverse strand, counting down.
TGGGAATAATGTTATCGTGATTAGTGGAAAGGAATTTCTAAAAGAATTCAAGAAGGAGAAAGAAATGCATTTTTCTTTTGTGGGTAAACCAAAGGTAATTCTGACTTCTACTAATTTAGACAATCTTCCTGTGGAAATTAAAAATATGTTAGATGATTATGCTGATATAGTTGTTGATGAATTTCCCACTAAATTTCCACCAATCAGAAGTATGAGTCATCACATAGATTTAATACCTAATGCAAGTTTACCCAAAAAAGTAGAATATAGAATGACCCCTTGGGAGAATGAATAAGTTGGAATATAGGTATAGAAGTTTTTAGATAAAGGACTGATCAAAGAAAGCCTTAGCCCATGTGCAATACCAATTGTGCTTAGTCCAAAGAAATTAGATGAGTGGCGCATGTGTATTGATTCCAGAGCCATAAACAAGATCACTATCAAGTATAGATTTCCATTTCCACGCATAGATGATTTGATGGATTGTTTAAGTGGTTCAAATTATTTTACTAAAATATATCTGAAGAGTGGATACCATCAAATAAGGATTAGAGAAGGAGATGAATGGAAGACTTCATTTAAGACCAAAACTGGGTTGTATGAGTGGTTAGTGATGCATTTTGGTCTCACTAATGGACCAAGAACATTTATGAGACTAATGAAAGAGGTCTTGAAAGAGTATGCAGGAAAATTTGTGATAGTCTATCTTGATGACATTCTGATTTTCAGTCAGAGTAAGGGAGAGCATTTGGAGCATGTCAAGCTGGTGTTAAATACTTTGCAAAAGGAGAAGTTTCTTATAAATTTGAAGAAGTGTAGTTTTATGAAGAAGGATCTCATTTACTTGGGATTTATAGTCTCAGAAGACGGCTTGAATATGGACCCAGAAAATATGTAGGTAATACAGGATTGGCCTACTCCGAGAAGTGTATTTGAGGTAAGGATTTTTCATGGTCTTGCAAGTTTTTACAGAAATTTTATTAGAGGTTTTAGTCAAATATCTGCACCAATAATTGAAACAATAAAGGAGAGAAATGAGCCATTTAATTGGAACAAATCAGTAGATCATAACTTCAATTTGTTAAAAATGAAGATCATTGAAAGACCTGTTTTGGCCTTGCAAAATTTTGATAAAATATTCCAAGTTGAGAGTGATGCTAGTGGGATAGAAATTGGAGCTATCTTGAGTCAAGAGTAGAGACCGATAGGTTATTTCGGTGAAAAGTTAAATGGGGCCAAGAAGAAGTATTCATCCTATGATACATAATTCTATGCTATTGTGAAGGCTTTGAAGAAATTGAGGCATTATTTGTTGCCCAAAGAATTTGTGTTGTATTCTAATAACCATGCATTGCATTTCATAAATAATCAGCTGAAGTTGAACCAAAAGCATTCTAAGTGGGTGGATTTTTTGCATAGTTTTACCTTTGTAATAAAACACACAAGTGGTAAGTGAAACAAAGTTTTTGATACTTTGAGCAGAGTAAATTTGATTATGCAAGAATTGAATATTGGCATTTTAGGGTTTGAAGAGATTATTGATATGTATGAGAAATAAACAAATTTCAAAGAAATATATGTAGTTGTTAAAAATCCTGTAATTCATAATAGAAGCCAATGGTTGGACTACCTGATTCAAGGAGGATTGTTGTTCAAGAGTAATAAACTGAGTATTCCTTAGTGCTCCATGAGAGAAAATCTGATTAAAGAAAAACACAGTGGAGGACTATCTAGACACTTTGGATGGGATAAAACAATTTCTCAAGTAACTGGTTTTTATTGTTGGCCAAAAATGCAAGTTGATATCAAAAAGTTTGTTGAGAAGTGCAGGATTTGTCAGCATGCCAAATGAAGAAGCCAAAACAATGGATTATATTGGCCATTGCCAATACCCAATAGACCTTGGGATGCTGTCAGAATGGATTTTGTTTTAGGTTTTCCAAATAATAAAAGAGGACATGATTCTATCTATGTTATTGTAGATAGATTTTCTAAAATGGCTCATTTTATTGCTTGTAAGAAAACTAGTGATGCAACTCACATTGTTAAAATTTAGAAGATTACATGGAATTCCTGTGAGTATTGTTTCAGACAGGGATACAAAGTTTGTAGGACACTTATGGAGGACTCTATGGAAGAATCTAGGTATAAACCTGATGCAGGAGCATCAAGCTCAGTTTTTCATTATTTAATTATGTAATAGGGGGGTGAGACATTTTAATTATTTTATTAATTAAATTGTTTATTTTAAAAAATTAAGAGAAAAGGTGAGGATTTTTGTATATATTATTTTAATAATTAAAAGGATATGAGTGAAATAGAATTAGGTAGCAAATTTAGGGAGTAGGAATTCTATGTATGGGACTTTGTTGAGTCCACACCTAGAATGAATCTAAATTAGATTTAGCTAATATTTGTGTGGAGAGATTTTTGGAGTGGAGTAAATCCATACTTTTGTATAAATAATAGAATTGTATGAGAGTGTAAACAGAGAAAAAAGAGGAGTGAGAGAGGTGAGAAGAGAGGGATTAAGAGAGAGTGTGAAGGGATTTGAGATCTTTGAAAGGGTCAAGAGTTGAAAGAAGCTCTCCATTGTAATATATGGCTGAAGATTTCTAATGTTATTTTATATCTACATTTTATTTGTATAGGCTCTCTTTCGATTATATGTATATTTGTTTGAAGCAAACATAATTTTAATGAGTTTTTCTTAAGTGTTTAATAAAGGAGGAAGGATTCATTGTTTTATATACACAAATGTGATTTAACCCAGAATCCCTGCATCATTTGGTATCAAAGCAAGGAGATGAGTTGGAGGATGAATCTCTTCTACGTTTGATTGATTGGAATCCTGGATTAAGTCTACAAATGTGTATGTATATGCTATGTGTAAGTGTGCGAACACAAGAACGTTGGTGTATGCAGAAGAAAAGGAAATAAATGCCAAAGAAATGATGTATTTTTGGAGTCTACGTTGTTGCTAAAGCATAAATTGGGCAACACATGTGAAAATCGAGTTGTGTACTGGAGCATTGAAGCAAGGACAACATTGATGGGCAGAATTAAACATGAGTTGATTGACAACGTTAAACACAAGTGGACCGAGTGAAATTAATGTGAAGTAATAACGCAGATGGAAGGGGAACGAAACATCATTAGCGTGGTGAAGTTACAGCCAAAGCATAGACACAAGTAATGTTACTCAGGCAGTGTGTTCGGAAACTCGTGAACAACGGATGGTAGGTGCAAAGTTGTTTGCTGAACAGTGTCCCAAGACACAAGAAGAAGAGGAGGATATGTCCCGTGTTCCTTATGCAAGTGCAGTGGGTAGCCTGATGTATGCAATGGTCTGTACTAGACCAGACATTGCACATGCAGTGGGAGTATTGAGCAGGTTTATGTCAAACCCAGGGAAGAAGCATTGGACAGCAGTGAAGCCGGTTTTCAGATATTTACGTGGCACTAGTGATTATGGCTTGTGCTACCAGGGAAGACCAGGATTGGAAAGAATGTTGGACATTCGTGGTTTTGTTGATGCAGACTGGGCTGGAGACCTGGACCAAAGAAGATCTACAAGTGGGTATGTGTTTAGCCTATTTGGAGGCGCAGTCAGTTGGATGAGTAAAAGACAGTCTGTAGTGGCTCTTTCAACTACAGAGGTAGAATACATAGCAACCACTCATGCAAGCAAGGAAGCAGTTTGGTTGCAGAGATTGTGTTCAAGTATGGGGTTGGTACAACAAGCTATAAGGATAGACTGTGATAGCCAAAGTGCAATTTTTTTGGCTAAGAACCCTGCTTATCATTCAAAGACAAAGCACATTGATGTTCAATATCACTTTGTTAGAGATATGGTTGAGGCCAAAAGGGTGTTGCTGGTAAAGGTGGACACTTTGAAGAATGTTGCAGATGCATTGACGAAGTCTGTGAGCACTCAGAAGTTCTCTTGGTGTAGAGAAACAATGGGTGTTGAAGAATTGGCCAAAAGACTAAGCTCTCCTGTGGACCCTCGTGGAAAGAAAACAACAAGTGGGAGAATGTTGGGCATGTGTTATATTCTTTCCACGACTAGCCCCACACGCTGTATGTTGCGCCGAGCGCAGCAGGGGGGTCACAGGGAGGGTGGCAGCGCTAGGGTGAAATTTTTTTGGTATGCGGTCCCACTCATATGCGGACCCAACCATGTTTTGTGCATGATTTTGTACATGGTTTTGGGGTACGATGGTTTTCGGCCCCTGGTATTTTGTAAATCCGGTCAAGGGAACTACGGTTATGTTCTAATCCAGGGTTAATGGATTGTAGTTTATGTATGCTTCGGCATGTATATATATGTGTTGTAACACTAAAAGGATTATAACGAAAAATCAAGCTGGTCATCCCAATTTGGGATCCAGGGGAAAATCTCTGTGTTTATCTGTTTTATGTTTTATGCTCTCGCTATTGTTTATTTTCTATTATAAGATTCGTGTGTAGATAATTTATGTTCATGGTTAAAACCTAGATATTAGTTGTATTTTCATAAGTAGAGTTGTGTTGAATTTTCACTTCACCCTTTTGCACCATGTCACAAATTAAGTGGTACTTGATATTAGTGTGCTTCGAAATGTCATGGAAAAGAGGATCATCTACAAGCTTTACCAAGATTTGATTTCCATAATAGATCATGGTAGTTCTAACACCTGACCAAATAGTCCTGTGAGTATTTTCTGAGGCCACACTGCTTCACAACTCACTAAACTATCTCAGTATACTTTTCCTTAGTGGCTTTGAATGTAAAACATGTATTCTTCCTTCTCATCCATGAAATCATAATGGAGCCCAAATTTAAGTAATTTCCATATGAACTCTTTTTGTCTTTCGCACTCCCTACCCAAAATCAATCTATATAAGTGTGCAATTGTATAACATCGTTTGAGACATATCTCAACCCATAATCAACTATACCACATAAATATCTCAATACATGCTTTGGTGTAATCTAATGGTCATGTATTGGTTCCACCTAGAAATGGCTCAAACTGTTCACTACAATGTAATTGTCTAGTTTGGTATTAGCCAAATACATTAAGAAACAAATCAATTTCTGGTACATAGATGGATCTACCAAATTTCAGTGAAATTCTCTTTGCTTTCTCAAATTGTGAAAATTCCTTGAAATGAAACAACTTGAAATATTTCTTCTAGTTGATAAATTGATTATGTAGTTTATTTTGTTAGTAGCAAAATAATGAAATATTCACACTATTCTTCACCAAAAATAAATATTGTGAAAGAAAAAATAGGAACTGAGAAATACTAGCACACACACATAAATTACAACACCATTATTTTTGGACAAAAGTACCTAGAAAAAACCAATTTGGGAAAATCGGTGCAGCAGTGAGGGTTTTTAATATTATGAAGCAACATAATTTTTGAGTTCAATAAAATGTCACCAAACTAGAAATTATATATGAGATGAATAATGGAAAAAATATTTGAGGAAAATTTACCCTTGATCCAAACAATCTCGGCTCAGTATAAACTTTGAAAAGAAATTTGTCCAAACCCTGTACACATGCCTTGCATCACCTATGTGTAGACACTCACACACTTGGCCTAAATTGGATGCTAATGAGGCCATATTTCCTATTACTTACTAGAGAAATGTATCTCTGGAACTCTGGAAAATCCTCATAGCCTTTGAAGCAACCCTCACTTTAGCCAAATCTAACTTCTTATCGTGAGGCTCTGCGCAACCCCTCCGTAGCCTCCTAGAGAATAATTTTCACCTCCACTTATGAATCCTCCGAAACTAGAAACTCCTCTTGAAATATTTTTTTTTTCCACTCTGCCACCTGCTACTTGATCATTGACTCAACCTCACTACTACAATATCGAATTCCATTCATCACTTAGTACCTTCACTAGTGTGTTCTCCATCTCCCCAACAACCTATTTTTATAATCTTCAATTGGGACTCCAATGGCCAAGATTAAAACATAATATATTGTTGGGATCATATCCAAGTTGATCTACGTTATTTTATAGAGAATTCTCACATTTCTCAGTTAATTACTATTAATTAACCATTTTTCCTAAGTTATAATTAGGAAAATTTTAAATTATTGTCAATTAATTTAATTTAGCTATCTCTAAGAGGAATTTTAAGAAATTATTTCTTGGTTTTGAAACAACCATGAGTTTTAGCCTCTGCACAAAGTTTGAGACTAGAACACCATCTGATGCTAGAAAAACTAACACTCCCTCTTAGTAAGCAAGGAGTTCTCTCCAAACTCTACCTCTGTAATATTCTCCAACCACGTTGTTGATGTCTGACAACTATAGCTACCTCCCACTATCCATCAACCACTGCATTGACTTTGATTAATTTTCCATTGATTGTAGTTGAACTAAACTAATGCATCTATGTTGCTTCTAACACTAAAATTTAAATCTTGTATTAATTCTAACTCTGCATCTTCACCACAACTCCCTCTCACCATTGTTGTTTCTACTGCAACAACTGCGATTAAGAAGCATCCAAAATAATGAATAAACTGTATCTTTGTGTAGTGACTATCACCAAAGCATCTGAATACTACTAGCCTCTATGTTTTCCACTGAGAAATCTATGTTGTTATTGAATCTACTATTGAGGTGCATTCTCTGCTATCAACACTTCTCTGCGCTTCTCACCATCTAACTGCCACTAGTCTACAATTGTCACTCTAGAATTTTATTATATCAACTAACAATGATCCTCTCACTAGTAAATACTATGGGCACTTGTGGAACGGGTAATGATCCATGAGGAAACACCATCATATTCTCACCTTAATGAATCCTTCCCAACTCTATGTGCAACTCTAGGACTAAAGCTCCATATCTCCCCACCTCACTTCTGGAGGTATAGCTGCATACATGGCGAAATATTCCTCCATATTGGAGGAAAATTTGTCTATCTCTAAAGAAGTTGTTACCTCATCCCATTTTTCATGAGTGTGTACTTCTTCCTTTGAGGACATAGGGTATTGTAATGGCCAAACTTGCCACACTTGAAGCACTTGATCTTAAGTAGATCCTTGTTCTTCTTCTTCTCTCCTTGCCAGAATTGTCCCTGACTATGACCTTTTACATTCCCCTTTGATGCAAGGGCTACATTGTATTCCTCCTTCACACATTTCGATCCCTTGTTGTTTCTGCCACTAATGGAGACCTTCACTAGATTTCAATTATTATCTTCCTCCTGTAGCTCTGACCACATCTTGTCCCACCCTTTTAATGCATATTTCCCTAAAACTCCTTGGACAAATATTTCCCATTCCTTAGAGACACTGTTGAGGGCTAAGGAAAAAAGATCTGTATATTGAGCTGCTTCTCCTACAGTTGCAAGAACATCCTGAATATCGTAAATTTTGGTGAAAAAGGGATCAATTCCTTCACTCTTCTGCATCATTTTGTTCCCTATATTTTCCTTCAAGAACATCTTTTGTTGCTCGGAAGGATTTTGATATAGCCCTGAAAGAGCATGCCACATATCTTTTGTCTTATTTTTGGCTTCTATGTGTGATACTATATGATATCATATTCCGTCCAAGATCATCTGCCTCACCTTCACCATCTCTTTATTGAATTATTCTAGCTGATATAAATCGGTATATTCTGCCACGGTTTTGTTTTCATATACTTTCAAACCCTGCTCATCTAAAAAGGATGACATCCTTTCCTTCTAGATGATATATTTAGAAGCTCCTTTTAGCTTGTCTTGATCTCTAATCCCAGTCATGGCCATATATACAAAGACTCGACTTGTAATGGAAATATCTCTCTTTCTCCAACTGGGCTACTATTTTTTCCATTCCCACTCCCTTCCACGGTCAAAAAATGTGTCTGATTCTACTACCTGCTACAGCTGGAAATATTGGGTTTCTGAACTAGAAATCCTATGAGAAAATTCTCACTCTGTTTGTGCAATTTTTATTCCACCCAACATTTTAAAAGCCCTATCAAACTACTGCAAAACCTTTTGTTTCAAGACAAGAAATATGCTCTATGGAATTATTGAGTTGTTTCTCCCTCTTCATACTAGAATTTCTATCCTAGAAAAATCTAATTTTACAACACTATGCAACTGAAAATCGAACCCCTGAAGAGAAATTTGCATTGCCTGGTTGGCCACTCCACAACCTGAGAAAATTTCAGCCTGCTTCTCCATATGAACAATGAAATTTTGTCTCTTATCCCTCTGAGCCTCATGCCTGTCAACTATGATCTAATACCATGTGAAAATTCCTTGACATGTAACAAGTGGAATTAATTCTCTTAATTTATTAACAATTTATTAATTTTTTTTACTAATATCAAATTAATCACCCTACAGTTTCTTTGCGAAATAAAAAAAACATTGCAGAAATAAAAATGTCAAAAACTGAGAAATGCTACCACACACACAAAAATTATAACACTGTTATTTTTGAAAAAATTCATCGGAAAAAAGTAGCGTGGGAAAACCATTGCAGTAGTGACAGTTTTTACTATTATGCAGCAACATAAATTTTGAGCACAATAAAATGTTGCCAAACCAACGATTCTACTCTAAGAAAAATACTAGAAAAAATATTTGAGGGAATTTTACCCTCTCTCGAAGAAATCCTGACTTAGGCTGACTTTTGAACAGATCCTCCACGCTTTGCACAGATCCTCCACGCTTGGCCTAGAACTTATGCTAATCAATTCATCCTCCCTCTTGCTAATTGGGAAAATGTCTCTCTGGCACGTTGGAAAATCCTCATAGCCTCTGAAACGACCACCCCTTCAACCAAATTGAACTTCCTATATTGAGGCTCTACACAACTACTGCGCAGCCTCCTAGAGTATAATTTTGTCCTCCTCTTTTGACTCCTATGGAAATATACTATGCTACCCCTCTGCCACCTGCTACTCGATTATTGGCTCAATATCGTTGTTGGATCTCCTACTAATTCAAGATCAAACTGCCTTGATCAATAAGTATTTACACTAGTGTGTTCTCCATCTACCTATCAAACTCTTCTTGGAAGAACTTTTTGGGACTCCAATGGCCATGATTAAAATCTAATCGATGGATAAAATCATCTCAAAGTTAAACTGTGTGAGTTTATAGATAATTCTCACCTTTCTAAATTAATTACTATTAATTAACAATTTTTCCTAAGTTAGATTCAGTAAATTTTTAAATGATGGTAAATTAATTAAATTGAGCTATCTCTTTGTGGAATTTCTAGAAATGATTTATGTGTTTTGGAGAACTCATGTGTTTTAGCCTCTCGACATAGTTTGAGACTAGAGCACCATTCAATGCTACAAAAACTAACAACCCCTCTTAGAAAGGAAGGTGTTCTCTCCTAAATCTGTCTCTGTAACATCCTCCAAAAACATTGCATATGTCTCACAACTCTAGCTACCTACCATTTTCCATCAACCACTGTGCTAACTCTAATTCATCTGCCATTGAATATAATTGAACCAAATTGTTTCATTTGTATTCCCGCTGACACTACATTGTACATCATGTATTTCTTCCAACTGTGAATCACTACAACTCCCTTTCATTATTATTGTTTCTACTGCAACCATTGCAACTAAGAAGCATCCAAAATACTAAATCAACTGTGACTATGTGTTGCAACTATCTTCTAAGCATCTGACTATTACTAGTCTCTACATTATCCACTGACAAATCTACATTATTGGTGAATATGCTACTAAGCCTCATGCTTTGCTATCAACACTGCTATCTGCTACTCACCGTTTGAATTCCACTAGCATGCAATTGTCACTCTAGAATATGACTGTGGGTCCTTCTATCAAGTGTAATGATACATGAGGAAACACTATTCGATGATCACCTCAATGAATCCTTTCCAAATCACTGTGCAACTCTGGGAGTAAATTTGCATATCACCCCAACTCACTGCTGGAGGTATAGTTGCATACATGGTGAAATCTTCCTGTAACCTAGAGGAAACCTTGTCTATCTCTATGGATACTACCGCCTGATCCCACTTCTCCTAATTTTACTTCATCCTTTGAGGACATTGGGTACTTTAATGGCCAAAATAACCACACCTTAAGCACTTGATCTTAGATATATGCTCGTTCTACTTCTTCTCTCCTTGCGAGCCTTTTCCCTGACTGGGACCTTTCGCATTCTCCTTTAATGTAAGGACCACATTGTCTTCCTCCTTCACACCTTTTGATTCCTTGTTTTTGTTTCCACATATGGAAAAATTCACTAAAGTCACCTCATCTCTTCCTGTTGTAGGTATGACCACATCCTATCCAACCCTAGTAATGTATCTCACCCCAAAATTCCTTTGATGAATATGTCCCATTCCTTAGAGAAAATTTTCAGGGATAAAAAAACAAGCTCTATATTTTGAGGAACTTCTCCTATAGCTACAAGCTCATCCTAGATATCCTTAATTATGGTGAGAAAGGGATCAATGACTTCACCCTTATACATCCTTGTGTTCCTCAAATTTTCCTTTTGGAACATCTTCTGTTGCTTGGAAGGAGTATAATATAGCCTTGAGAGAGCATCCCACATCTGTTTGGCCATATTATTGGTCGTTATGTGTAGAGACTATATGGTCTCAAACTCCATCCAAAATCTCCCACCTCACCCTCGCGAGAGTCTTTCTAGAATTCGTTGAGCTGATCTACATTGGAAGGTTCTACCACAATATTTTTCCAAAGGACATCATTTTTTTCCAAATGATATATTTGGAAACTCCTCAAACCTGTCTTGATCTCTAAGCCATTTGTGGTGATCTATGAAAAACATCGACATATAATGGAAATATCACTCTTTCACTTACTAGTATGCTAGTTATATTATTCACACACCCTTATAGAGTGAAAAACTATGCCTCATTCTACTGCCTAATACAACTGGAAATATTGGATTTATGCACTGGAAACCCGCTGAGAGAAATCTTATTCTATGTGTGCACTTTCTCATCCACCCAGCACTAATTCTGCTCTAGCAAACTACTACGAAACCCTCTATGTCTACAAAATAAATATTCTCTATGAAAATATTGAGATGCTACTCCCTTTGCCTCTTAAAATTTCTATTTTGGAGAAATTAAATTTCCTTCCACCCTGCAACTAAACATTGAACCCCTATCTAGAAAATCACACTGACTGGGTGGGCACTGCAGAGCCTCGGAAAATTCTCGCATGTTGTTCCCTATAAATAGTGAATTTTTCTCTCTTATTCCTCTTAGCTTCTTTTCCATCAAATATGATCTAATACCATGTCAAAATTCCATGAAATACAAAAAATGCAACTAAATCTCCTAACTCATTAACAATTTATTATTATTTTTATTAGTATCGAATTAATGACACTGCAATTTATTCATAAAATAAAATAAATTTTGCGGAAACAAAAATGTTGGAAACAAAGAAATTCTACCACATAAACATTAATTATGACACCATTATTATTGGAAAAAAATCCTTGGAAAAAACTAATGTGGTAAAGTTGGTGCAAAAGTGACCATTTTTATTATTATGAAGCAACAAAAATACTAAGTACAATAACATGTCACCAAAATCGCGATTCTATCTGAGAGAAATACTGGAAAAAATATCTGAGGGGATTTTACCCTCACTCCAAGAAATCTTGACTCAGTCTAACCTTTGAAAAGCAATCCATCCAAAAAAAAATTGTAGGCCCTGGGTTACCTCTGCACAGACCCTCACACTCTTGACTCGAAACTAATTCTAATCAAGTCATCCTACATGATACTAGCTAGGAAAATGTCTCTTTGACACTCCGGAAAATACTCCCAACCTTTGAAACAACCTTTCCTTCAGCCAAATCGAAATGCCTATCTTGATTCTCTTTGGAACCCCTATGCAACCTCCTGTAGAATCATTTATCCTCCTCCTCTAATCCTTCCAAAACTAGGAACTCCTCTATAAATCTACTATGTTGAGCCTCTGACACTTGCTACTCAATCACTAGCTCAATCTCGATATTGAATCACCTTCTACTGCAATATTTAATTTCCTTGATCGCTAAGTACCTACACTAGTGTGTTCTCCATCTACCCATCGACCTCTTCTTGGACTCCAATGACCAATATTAAAACATAATCGGCGGTCGAGATCACTTCCAAGTTGATATGTATGAGTTTCTAGATAAATCTCACCTTTCTCAATTAATTACTATTAATTAACCATTTTTCCTAAGTTATACCTAGAAAATTTTTAAATGATTCTCAATTAATTTATCTCTGCTATATCTAGGTGCAATTTGCAGAAATTATTTATGGGTTTTAGATAACTCAATTTTTTTAGCCTCTCAATAGAGTTTGAGTCTGGGAAACTATCTGATGCTATAAAAACTAACACTCCCTCTTAGCAACGAAGGTTTTCTCTCCGAACTCTTCTAACATCCTCCACCACACTATTGATCTTTGAAAATTGTAGCTACCTTCCATTATCCATCAACCATTATGCTAAATTTGATTCATCTACCATTGACTGTAGTTGAACCAAATTGTTGTATTTTTTTTTTTAACACTATATTATACATCTGGTACTTCTTGCAACTCTTTATATGCATTGTAACTCCCTCTCACTTTTGTTTCTTCTATCTTAATCATTGCAACTGAAAAGCATAAAAAATACTAAATAGATTGTGTCTCTATGTTGCAACTATCTCCTAACATATGATTGCTACTAGTCTCTACACTTTCCACTAAAAAATCTATGTTTTTTTTAATCTAATACTAAGCCTCCTTCTTTGTTATCAACACTTCTCTGTGCTCCTCAACATCTGACTTCCACTACTCTACAACTATCACTCTTGAATCAGAGTACATCAATTTACATTGATCCTCCTGCTACTAAATATGGTGGGACCCTATAGAAAGGGTAATGATGCATGAGGAAACACCATCCAATCCTCAGCTCATTGAATCCTACGCAAATCTTTGCGTAGCTCTTGAAATAAAGCTCCATATCGCCCCACCTCATTCCTAGAGGTATAACTTCATACATGGAAAACTCTACCTCCAACCTTGAGGAAATATTGTCTATATCTATAGACGCAACCACCTAATCCTACTTCTCTTGCTTGTCCTTCCTTTGAGGACATTGGGTATTGTAATGGCCAAACTCACCACACCTGAAGCACATGATCTTATATAGATCCTTACTCTTCTTCTTATCTCCTTACAAGCCATGTCCTTAAATAGGACCTTTTGCAGTCCTTTTTTATGCATGGGCCACATTGCCTTCCTCCTTCACACCTTTCAATCCCTTGTCGATGTTTTCATTGATGGAGACCTTCACTAGATCTCACTTCATTTCTTATTCTTGTAGATCTCACCACATCCTATCCCACCTTGGTAATGTATCTCGCCCAAAAATACCATGGAAGAATATTTCCTATTCCTTGTAGACACTTTTAAGGGGTAAATTCACAAGATATATATCTTGAGCCACTTCTCTTATGATTGCACGCTCATTCCGGATGTCCTAAATTCTGGTGATAAATGGATCGATGTCTTCACCCTTCTACATCCTTGTGTTCCTCAAATTTTCCTTCAGGAACATCTTCCACTACTTGTAAGGATTCCGATATATCCCTGAGCGAGCATCCCACATCTCTTTGGTCATATTCTTAGTCGTTATGTGTGATAATATATGATCTCAAACTCCATCCAAGATCATCTGCCTCACCTTGCCCATCTCTTTCATGAATTCTTTCAATTGATTTGCATCGGTACATTATACCACAACATTTTCTGCATAGACTTTCAGGCCATGCTCATCTAGCAGGAAATACATCCTTTCATTATAGATTATATAGTTCGAAGCTCCCTCCAACCTGTCTTGATATCTAAGCCTAACTATGGCCATCTCATCAAATGTCTCTCTTTCACTTTCTAGGCTGCTAGTTTTTCTATTCACACTCCCTTTTAGAGTGAGAATTTTTTTTTTCTACTACTTCTTGCTACAAATGGAATTTTTTAATTTATGAACTAGAAACCTTCTAAGAGAAATATCCATATATGTTCCCACTTTCTCTTCCACTCAACATTGATTCTGCTCTAAAAGAACTACTACAAAACCCTTTTTGCCTAGACAAGGAATATTCTCTGTGAAAATATTGATTTTTTTCTCCCTCTACTTGTTGGAATAGCTATTCTAGAAAAAAAAAAAAAAATTCCACTCTACAAATGAAAATCAAACCAATGTCCTTCCTAGTTGGGCACTTCGCAGCCTCAGAAAATTTCAACTCGTTTCTCCCTCTTAATGGAGAAAGTTTCTTTCTTCTGCCTCCGAGCCTCCTGTCCATCAAATATGCTCTAATACCATGTGAAAATTGGTTCAAATGAAATAACTAGAATTAATTCTTCTAACACATGAAAAATTGATTAACTTTTTATTAATATCTAATAAACCACATGGAAAATTCTTTACAAAATAAAATAAATGCTAGAGAAATAAAATGTCAGAAACTAGCAAATGCTGGCACACACACATAAATTATGACATTGCTACTTTTGGAAAAAATTCCCCAAAAAAACAAAATGTGGGAAAATCAGTGCAACAGTGAAGGTTTTTATTTTTATGTAGCAACATAAATTATGAGTACAATAAAATGTCACCAAATTGGTGGTTATATCTGAAATGATTATTGGAAAAAATATCTATGCAAATTTTTCCCTCGTTCCAAGAAATATCGGCTCAATTTGACCTATCAAATGATATATGTTCAAACCCTTGTGTATACCATGTGTCAGCTCTTCACAGACCATCACACACTTGGTCCAGAACTGATGCTAATCAAGTTATCCTTCCTACTACTAATTGGGAAAATGTCTTCCTGACACTTTGCAAAATCCTCCCAGCCTATGAAATGACCTTCCCTTTAGCCAAATCAAATTTCTATCATGATGCTCTATGGATCCCTTGCGCAACCTGCTAGAGAATAATTTCGGCCTCCTTTTATGAATACTTTATAACTGGAACTCCTCTAGAAATATACTAATCCACCCCTCTGCCACCTTCCACTTGATCACTAGCTCAATCTTGCTGTTGAATCACATGCTACTGCAAGATAAAATTGCCTTGGTCATTGAATATCTGCGTTGTAGTGTTCTGTATCTACCCCTCGAACTCTTTTTTATAATATCCAGTTAGGACTCCAATGACCGATATTAAAACATAATCGATGGTTGAGACCATATCAACCATATCTAAGCCGATATTTGTGAATTTATATATAATTATCACATTTCTCATTTAATTACTATTAATTAACCATATTTCCTAACTTACACTAAGGAAATTTTTAAATGATGGTTAATTAATTTAATTGAGCTATCTCTAGGTGGAATTTCCATAAACAATTTCTGGGTTTCAGAGAAATCATGTGTTTTAGCCTCTGCACAGAGTTTTGTACTATAAAAAAAATCCAATTCTACAAAAAATAACATAGATTAGTCACTGTAGGAGTTTCCATGGACTTACGATTCATCATCCCAAACTTCTGCAAGATCATGATAACATATTTTCCTTGAGAAAGTAAGATTTCATTAGGATTCTTCCATATTTCAAGCCCCAAATAATAGTGCATCATTCCAATATCTTTCATATCAAATTCAATGAGAAACTCCCTCTTATATTGAATAATGAGATGCTCTACACCTATCAGAAATAAGTCATCAACATACAACAATAAAATCACATGTTCATTTTTCACAACCTTGATATATAAGTTTTGATCAACATCACTTTTCGTGAAACTATCTTGTTAGATATACATTAATTTGAGGATACTAAACTAGAGGTGCTTGCTTAAGCTTGTACAAGTCTTTATTCAATCTACCTACATGAGAATCTCTCCCACAAACCTAAAAAATTTGAGGTTTTTCTATTTACACTTCTTCCTCATTAACACCGTTGAGGAAATTAGTATTTACATTGATATTATGTAATTTCGAGCCAATGGAAATAGAAATAGAAATAATATATATGATAGTAGTGTACCTGGAAACTTCAGAAATTTTATCATCATAATATTCTCCCTCTTTCTAAGAGAACCCACTAGCCACAAATATCACCTTGTACTTTTCAATACTTCCATCCACTGCGTGATCAATATTGTATACCCATTTGGAAGTCACCACTGAATTTCCTTTAGGTCTAGGAACAATTTCCCATACATCATTATTCATAATATATTGGTAATATTCCATCATTACACCCTTCCAAACTTGTCAGCTAGATGCTTATTCATGGGTAGAAGGCTCATAATCAATGAGATTAGTCATTAATCTTGCATATCTAGAATACATCTTTGGTCTCTTTCTTTCCCTATAGGTTCCATGTGGATTTGCATTTGTTTATTCTTCTTGTAATGTAGATATAAGCCAAGTTGGTCTCTTCTTAATTTCAGGAACAACAACTGGATCTAATGGTTCACTAGGCCCTTTTAGCTCTTTTTGATGACCTATGGAATGTTTTGAAGAATTGGATGGTCATGATTCTTATTTCTTGGGATATCTGTTTTCTTCTGGATCATCATAATCCATGGGAACTTCTTTAAACTTCTAGTAGGTGACATTCCAATCAAAGGTAATGTCCCTGCTCACATCAACTTGCTATCCTAGAACATAGATTATATATGCCTTTGATGAGTCACTGTATGCAAAAAACATTCCCTTCCTTCCTGAAGGCTCTAGATTCTTCCTATTTTCTTTGGGAACATGAAAATAAGCTAGACAACTGTAATATTCCTAATTAGTCCTAAGCTAATTGGAATATTCATTTTTGTTTTTTGTCTTTGTTTAAAGAATAAAAGTGTAAAGGAGGTCCATAAAACTCCTAATAAATAATAAATCAATGTCAAACGTGAAAAAGGCTAAATTTTGGCTATGTAAGCAAGCACCCTTAGGTGTGAAAGGGGTTGGATATCTTCACTGGGTCAACCCTGACCAAATCTATAGCATTGTCTTGGAGGAGTGGCCGTCAATCAGGCATAACGCAGTTTTAGATGGAGCTTCTTTGTGTGAAAGGAGTGCTTTCATTGAAGGTGTTTTAGGTTTTGCAAGCTCTTAACATATAAAAGGAAGAGGATGGAAGCATGAGAAGCTTGTTGACGATGATCAGATTTCTGAATATATTGCCTATTTAGACATATATCATTCTCTTGCTATTTAGCTGAGAATAGTGATGTTTAGCACTGGGTGTTACTGATCAGGAATCCCACCTCTTTCCTTGAGAGGCCTCTTGGAAGAGTTTTATTTGCATAGTCCACTATCTGGCTTGAGGCCAAGCTTCTTCTTCCAACTACAATGCAGATCCTGTTGAGGGTTTGGTTGTCCTTGAAAGCTGCAGCAAGTGGAGGCTAGATCTACTCATATCTAGATCATTTTAGTGCCCTTTTTCAGTGGAGGAGGCTTCTACTCCATTGGGAGGAGTGTATTGGAGTGCTTTGGCATCATTTTCTAATCTTGGCATGTGGCCAAACATATTCTGAACCCTACAGTGCATTTTTTCTTCTAGATTTGCATTATTCATGTAGGTGTTGTTGCAGGGTGTTTTGGCATACCATCTGTAGAGTTGGTTTTCAAGTGTTGGGGATCTGCCCTTCACTTTGGAGATCCATTGGAGGAGATCTATACATTGTTCATTTCAGATTTGATCTGCATGTTACTGAATACTTCTGAATTTCTAAATATTTCTGCAGATCTTTAACTTAGATCTCATATCTACTTCATGTACATGGTGTTTTGCTAGAAACCCCAAGGGGGATTGTGTTAGGTAAACTTGACTTGGGATAGAGTCAATGTTGACTAGGGTAAATAGTAGTGGTTTTGGGGCACATGGTATTATGCACCCATGGCTTTCAGCCCATCGTATTACATGTAATGGAGCCTATAAAAGGCTGGGAAGACTTCATTGTAAGGTAGGCCTAGAGATTAGCAGTGAAGGCTCACTTAGCCGGATTGGTTAGGGTTTTGGCCAATGCTTAGTGAAATTTCATTGGTTGGGTTTTGCCCCGGATTTGGGGTTTTCCCGAATAAACATATGTTTTTATGTTAATGATTTTTTGTTCGATTTCATTATGTTTATTCCTCTTAGTAAATTGCTTATTATTTCTGTTGTAATTTCTAACAACTGGTATCATAGCCATATTTGGCTTCAAGGGGCGCTTTTGTAGCCAAGGGTTTTATTGGCCTGGTGAATAGATAAATCAATGCATCCTTTTGCAGATATTTCCATACGGAGCATGGTGGTGTTGTGAAATAGGATGACGTTGTCCATTCATACGAGTAGAAGGGCCTGGTGTAGAGGAGAACTGATATCTACATAACCCATTGGAGGAATGCTCTCGTGGGAGTAACGTGGACGAGCACGTTGAGATGGAAATGTAATTTTGTTGCTGCATAGTGAAACCACTGATGTAAAGAAGCTGGATATTGTGTGAACTTTTTTTAAATCTGTCAAATATGATGTTTGAAGATCTAGTTCTACACATGAAGGAGGCGTATCCCGTCATATCTAATGTTGAAAAGGGTTGCTAGTGGTGTTTACAGAGCGTAGAATTGAGTTCACTAAAAAGGTATGACTTTATGTTTGTAGATCTGTCACGATTCGGTGTTGTTCACCAACTCCACCTGCGGATTTAAAAGATCATGGTGTTTCTCTGAAAGAGGCTGATGTTTTCAAATGTGAGTATGTTGACATGGTGGAAGCGTGTTTTGTACTATTTTTATCCCATGAGCTTTGAATTAGTGGGTGGAAATCCATATGAGGCGCGGATATTATTTCACAAGCATGGGTTAGTAGTTTGAGTTGTCGAAGATGCTCGAGACGCTTTCAATAAGAGCATGGAGAATGGTGCCATCGTTGTGTTGGAGCCATGTGATCTGGTTGACGAGTCCATTTGCATGAGGGCTTATATGTCGGATTCAGTCCTGGTGATTGGCGTATCATATTACCTGTGGTCCTACTCACGATATAATGAATGCATACCTCATTCCAACCATCATCAAAGATCTGGGAAGTGAAAACATGGATACCTGTAAAATGCGGTTGCAATCTATCTGTGGAAGTGGCCAATAAGTGCATTGTTGATCAAACTATAGCCACCATAAAAAAAAAAAAAACCCAGAGTTTTAGTCTGGGCCAGATCCGAGGCTCCCATGATAAGTGATGGGTGGAAATGGAGAAAATCCCTACTGCCCCTCGCCTTCACTTTTCCGTAGTAAAAAAAAACAAGAGAATGGCCTCGAATCCAACAAGGGGATCCCGGCTGGAGTGGGTATCAGAGACGAGGTGGGACATGTAGATTACGATATGCCTAAGAAAAATTATCTACAGATCAGGGTCAGAGAAGAAAAATGTGTTATATAGGCACTGACAGAGCCGGTTGAAGGCGGAGCTAAAATTGTGTGTGTGCCCAAAGGTTCGATGATCGAGTTTGCGATGGGATGCAAGAAGAATTTTCTATCTCTAATATATAATTTTTCTTTTGGCTAAGGTAATATCCATGCATGGGATGCATTGTAGGCGATCCACACTCTTATGAAGTGAAAATGTAGTTGTTTTTGCACATGGGTCTACATCCATTGATAGTGATTTGTTGCCTTGATGAGATGGTCTTGTGAAAGAGATCCGTGATTGACTGCAATTTTTGAGACATATCAAATCATTTTACAATCAAAAGAGGATTTAATAATGGCAAAGCATGAGTTAAGATATCATAGCACTGAAGAGATGCAGAGAGGCCATGGAAAGGCTCATAAAAAATTAATGGCTTTTATTACAGTTGGTGGGAAGATTCATGTACAACTATGATGTCCTCTTTGGAGAGAACATCATGAATGTAGAGAATGATCATACAAAAAATAGCAACACTGAAACAAAAAAAAATATTAATGGAGTTAATTTATTACATGTAAATGGGCATACTACTATAAGACCTGGTATGGCATGCGTACCCCTTGGTAATCATTGGTAAAGTCTGGGTTAGATCTAGGTGATAGGGGGGATGTCAAGTTAACAATTACCCTGGGTAAAATTTTGAGGGGGAAGAGCTAGAGTGAGTGGATTTGTCTCACTTAGCAATTTTGGTTGGATTTAGTAAAAAAAGCCCCAAGTCAAGTTTAAGTGGGGAATTTTTAGGTAAACTTGACTTGGGATAGAGTCAATATTGACTAGGGTAAAATAGTAGTGGTTTTGGGTCACATGGTATTGTGCAACAATGGTTTTCAGCCCATGGTATTGCATTTAATTGAGCCTATAAAAGGTTGGGAAGACTTCATTGTAAGGTAGGCCTGGAGGTGAGCAGTGAAGGCTCACTTGGCCGGATTGGTCAGGGTTTTGGCGAATGCTTAATGAAATTTAATTGTTTGGGTTTTGCCCTAGATTTGGGGTTTTCCCGAATAACATATATGCTTATGTTAATGATTTGTTGCTAGATTTCTTTATGTTTATTCCTCTCAGTAAATTGTTTATTATTTTTGCTGTAATTTCTAACAGATTGAAAGAGGAGCCTCTATAGTGTATGGATCTGTTATAGATCTGACTTTTCATGCAATTATATGCTCTAGATATAAAGTGTAACCTTCAGTTGTTGAAGTCTAATAAAATAACATTGAAAAGGCATTTCCAGTCTATATACGTCTTGCAACACCTCTTTTAAGGAGTTTCCTTCTATTGGTGACTCGCATTTCTAGTTATGCATCTTATGGGCCTCATTATATATCTATTTTTCTGCTATAAATACATTTTAAGGGTCTCTTTATTGGCCTCCTATTGTCTCTTAGATGAATTGCGTTATTTTCCTACAAATCTTCTTTCTATTGTTGCATTCCCCATTTGGGAATATTACAGTGGTATCAGAGCAATCATCTTGGCATAGCCTGTGCTTCCTGAGAAGCCAATATTTCTTTTGAAGAAAAGAAAAGACAAAATAAGTATGATTACATTAATGAAAAAGAAAACAAGGGTTAAACCCCTTTATCTGGAAGAATGAAATTGAAGGAGTTCTCAAAAAATCTGTTCCAAACTATGCATGAGCTTAAAATAGAAATTAGGGGAATGAGGAGGGAAATACATGAAGATCCCTCAAGAATATTTGCACATGAAGGAAGCCCTATTTCTTCATACTATGTGTGTGAGCATTTAACAACACAATTAGATCTACAACACTGTAACATGCCTACATTCTTGGCAAGAGAAGAAGCATAAGGATAAACACCAAAGGAGGTGACTCTTGGTGACTATCTCCAAGAATATGAATCTCAGTCTAGAATATTCAAGGAGCATTTAAGCTTCCAAGAGTTTTTTCAAATGAAAGAATAGAGAAGATCCAACAACTACAATAGTAGAGAAGGGTGAATGCAGCACACTTTAGGTAGATTCTTTCTACCTACTTTTGATTGATCACCCAAGAGCTGAGCCAAGTCTTGGGTAAGGAAGCTAGAAACATATTTCCAGCTGTATCAAATTTCACAAGAAGAAGCCATAAGAGTAGCAGTGTTGCATCTTCAAGGTAAGGCTTATTCCTAGTGTTTATTTGAATCTTCTTCATTGAAAAATGCAAATATATCTACTTACGCAAATTTCACTAGGAGGTTAGTGAAAAGATTTTATTTTTAAAAATCTGAAACTTTGTTGGGAGAGCAAAACAAGCCCAAGAAATCAGAATCTTTTCATGATTTGGAAGGATCCATGAAGCCAACACCATTTCAGAACATTTTTGAAGGGGTTAAAGATCTACAACATTCTTTTCCAAGGGAAAAGGCCCCACTTCAACAAGAACTTTCTTCTCAAGAAGAAGACATGAGGATTCCTTTTTCAAGAGAATATCAAGAAAAAGGGTCTCTTAATGATGAGGTATTCTCCATGGATGAGCAGAAGGAAGAGGAAGAGCTGGAAAGTTGCTCAAGCGCTATGACAGCAGGAGGAGATCTACTTCTATTTGGAGATGGAGGTGAATCAATTTCTTCCACTAGAATGGCTCTTGTGTCTTTGCAAGAATCTCCAAGGGATCTAACACATGAAGATCATGAGCAGCATGTGTCTATGTTGATAGGCAATGAGAAAAAACAATGGAGGAAGTGTGTTCCAACATTGGATACATTCTTGGCAACACACACTATGTTAGATCATTCCTTTGTGATCAATACTCTTGACACCAAGGAGATGTTGATTGTACATGGGTTAATTACATCTGAAGAAAGAAGCTTAGATTGTGAGATCTTGCAAAAGGTAGGAGAAGAAGAACAAAGGAGGGATCACAGTGCTGGCAGGGCAGGAGATGATCCACTATTACATGGCGGGAAGGATGCGGCAATTTCTCCAATCAGAAGCACTCTGGCATCCTTACGAGTGATACCCCATTATCATGAAACTTCCAGACAAAAAACAGAGATGAATTTGCAAAACGAAAGAAGGGATATGATGAACCCATCTATTATGCATATGGGATGATCCATGAGACATCATTATCTTGTGGAAAACCACCTGGGAGACCACCTGATTCATATTTGGTGAAATATGTCTCACACCTTGATGCTCCATTCATAGATCCAAGAAGTAAGGGAGCATTAGAATACCACAACACAACACTGAGAGTGTTGGGGGAGCTCAAGGAAGAGGAAAATATTTTCCGCTTATCACCATTATCCACTCTCTCATCTCATACTACACTGAGAGAAGATGTTGCAAGAATGGAGGAAGACACCATCATGGGGCAAGGAGGGCATTCCTTGGCTATGAAGACTCATAAGATAATATCACTTGGAAAGAAATCTTCTATACATGGTAGAAGATGGTGGTATAACATGCATACTTTGGAAATACCAAGGAGTTTTTTGATATATGATAGCCTTCCATGGGAGATTGACTTCCAAAAACTTCTATCTTCATTTGAGCATGTGCATATGCAAGAAGGGCAGCAAGGAGGGAATAGCAACCTTCCATCATATACACTTGGCATGGAATATGTCAAGGAGGAGAATAAGGGAATGATTAACCTTCCAACATATACCTTTGGCATGGGAGATGTCAAGGAGGAGAGAAGCCACATGACAAAAATTTCTGTTGATACATTATCAGCACTATCATTGTTGAGGAGTCTACATCCATATTGGAAATCCCAACTGTTGGTGGATTATCCCAAGGATCTTCACACATGCATGATTCTTGATGACCAGCTACATGATGAGGGCTATTTATTCCAAGATGGAGTCATTTATGTTCATGGTAGGATCTTCTTTCTTAGAGCCTCCAAGGTCAAGGAGAAGTTGCTACAAAGGGCCTATGAAGAGTTCAGTTTCAGCCACACATTTTCCATGAAGCTCAGCAACATCATTATGAGGAGCTACCATTAGGAGGGCTTTTAAGGAGAACTATGTTAGCATTTTCAAAGATGCATTTACCATGTGGAGATGGGACAACAACTTAACTCTATGGAAGAGTTAATTCAGCCATCTCTCTCTCTCTTTTTGAGGAAGGGGATAAATCTATGCACCACTCCATTTGTTTGAGGAGAAATTTTGGTGAAAAATATGCTCATGTAAATAATGTTTCATTTCATTATTATTTTCATTCGTTCATCATATTTATGCAGGCCATGAATCCAAGGAGGAGTGTTGTACCTTATAAACTTCATGGCCAACTTTGGGCCACAAAAATTTCTGATTATGGCCACTCTCTTGGTGGACAAAGGGAGATTTTGTTTCATGTTGGGTGCATTCCTAAGGCACCAAATATATATCACACTTTCAGCCATGGTGAGATGACTTGGACAACAAGTAAGTGGTGGTAAAAGCACTTACCACATCATGATTTGATACAGTCAGAAGATGCACTATGCTAGTTCCACATATGGGACTATGATCCACCTCCATTCTGGCACATTTTTGTTCCTATGTACTTGGTTTTGATCCCATATATTGATGATGTACTTATTATTTTTATGGGGATGATTGGAGGGAGGATGAAAGGATGGGATGTGTCCTTTGGGAGAGAGATTCTCCATGGTTCTTATGTTTCATATGTTTGGGAAATCATTGGACCATCCATGATTGCTACATTGGGTCTCTTGGGTAACTTGAGCATTTGGGAGGTGCCTCTCACATGGGAGGAGTTTTGCTATGAATTACGAATCTAGTGGGTGATTCATTTTGTACGGATGATATCTTGGAGATTGGAGCTTCATATGGGAATAAAGGTTCCCCGCATCTTCAATTCTATCCTTACAATTGCTCGGGGACAAACAACCTTTGAGAGGGGAGGACTGTAATATTCCTAATTAGTCCTAAGCTAATTGGAATATTCATTTTTGTTTTTTGTATTTTTTTAAATAATAAAAGTGTAAAGGAGGTCCATAAAATTCCTAATAAAGAATAAATCAATGCCAAATGTGAAAAATGCTAAATCTTGGCTATGTAAGGAAGCACCCTTAGGTGTGAAAGGGGCTGGATATTTTGACTAGGTCAACCTTGACTAAATCTACAAAGATATCTTGGATGAGTGGCCATCAATGAGGCACAACGCAGTTTTAGATGGAGCTGCTTTGTGTAAGAGGAGTGTTTTCATTGAAGGTGGTTTAGGGTTTGCAATATCTTAACTTATAAAAGGAAGAGGATGGCAGCATGAGAAGGTTGTTGATGATGATGAGATTTCTGAATATATTGTCTATTTATACATATATCATTCTCTTGTTTTTTAGCTAAGAATATTTTTGTTTAGCACTGGGTGTTACTGATTATGTACGCTTCAACATTTGTGTTTGGCCAAGGACCATGTTAGCATGCTACCTGCAATTTTTCATGGTAGTTTTTGAAAAAAAATCCCCTTCTGCAAAATTTTCATTGATTTTTACTGAACAAAAACATAACTCCAAAGATCGTCAAATGAATCTTTTTCTAGCACATGGAATCCTAGGATTGGGGTATCCCTAGTTGTAACCTAGTTCAAGGAGTCCAACTGAATTGACAAATTTCCTATATGAATTCTAGTTTGAATTTTATGACAAGTTGTAACTCACTTTCTAGAGAAATTTAGGGACATATTGGGATTTTTCTCGAGGGTTTTATAAACCAAACACAACACTTAAGAGACAATGTAATTGAAGGAAAATTTGAGATTCTAGAAGGGCACTAATGTGAATTCTAAAGGAATATTGAATACACTAATAAATAAACTAACCATTAGTTAAAATGATGCATAATAAATCTAAATAATTCCTACAAATCAAAACTAATATGCATCATTTATCTTCAAACCTCTCTTATTTGTTTAGATTTTAAACATGTTTTCTATTCTTTATTTACCTTTTAACATCCTTTGATTGATTCCAGAAGAGATAATAGAGAAACTAAAGAAATAACTTCAAAATTGTGTATGCATGTGTGAATTTCAATGAACATATTGAATATTCTACTTTTCATGGGGTTAGTTTTTGGGATCAAAGTTAAAATAAGTGTGGGGAATTTGTAAAAAGCTGGAAAGCTCATTGACACATGAATTTTATAATGTTATTTGAAAACTCATTTGCATATATAAATTACATAACACATATGGATGGAATTGTTGTTTGGACCATTGTGAAAAACTAAACTCAAATTTGAGTGCATATTTAGAAAATATAAGTAAACACACCATATTGACCTTGCATTGTGAGTTTCCAATGTATTTCAATGTATACTAAAGTGGAATTTGAAATATAGATCTTTCTGTAATTTGAAAACACTAGTTTTGGGAATTGTAAAACCCTAGTAATGAGGAATTTGATAACCCTAGTTTTGTGGAATTTGAAACTACTAGTTATTGGCAAAGGCTTCTTATTTTTATGAATTCCATATAAAGGGTTTTAAGACTTTCACTTGTTCCAACTTGTATTAAGCTATGGTCGTTAAGGCTAAGTTTGGAAAACCTAAATTATGGTTAAGGTGAAAATTTATCTTGTCTTAAGATTTGAGTGTAAGCATTCTATTTACGCACATTTATTGGGATGTAATATGTTTTCATTATATTGATGAATTTTATGAATTAATGAAATTTTATATGCATGAATTTTTTTTTAGACCATTTTGACTAATTTATAACGAACATACCATAAAATACTAACATAAATTACACACTTCGTCAATACACATAAGTGGCATAATTAAGTGATTCCCTATAATAAATCCACATGAATGATACCATTCAAAGTGAGACATAGTAAAAATTGCATAAGATACCTACCATAAGTGACATGGTTAAGCATCAATTCACTAAATCAAAAAAACAATCCATGATACACCATATTAGGTGTAACATATAAGTGATGCACATAAGAAAAGAACCATGACTATCAACACATATGCATTGATGCATCATAAGTGGCACATAATAAATGTTCTTACATGACACATATAATTGACACACCATAAGAAGAACACATTATCTAAATTGACCAATGTATATAGTGGATACAATATATGGAAGATATGTATGGAAATACTACCTTCTATTAACTAGTCCACAATGTTGAGAAGATGTTGACAAAGTCTCTTTCTGAAAGATGTAGTGTAAGCAAAAATATGAAAACATAGGGAGAATAAATTGAAAAATTCCAAGAATTGGGCATGAAAATTCCAACATAATGAGTTCAAATTTGAGTGCATAATTAGACAATGCAAGTAAACACATGATATTGAACTTCCATCACAAGTTGGCAATGTATGTTGATGTATATTGAAGTGGAATTTGAAAAGCCATAGTTTTGTGCAATTTGAAAACACTAGTTTTGTGAAATTTGAAAACCTTTGTAATGTGGAATTTGATAACACTAATTTTGTGGAATTTGACAAGCCTATTTGGTGGCTAAGTTTTCTTATTTTTTTGCATTCCCTATCAAGGTTTTGGAGTCTCATTTTTTCCAACTTGTACTAAGCTATGGTGCCTATGATTAAGTGTGGAAAACCGAGTTAATGGATAAGGTCAAGTGTGGATAACCTCATTTTGTACTAAAAGCTTGACATAATATATGCATGATAATAGCTCTGTAAGCATGCAAATAGATCTGTTTAGTGCGAACTCGATAAGCTGGGAATGCAGATCTGCTTGACTTACCCTCTCTCTCTTTCTCAGGGTGTAGAAACATGGTTCCAGCACCCTCCCATACTGCTTCGGGTGAGACTTTAGCATGCGCAAGCAGGTCGCTGACGAAAGGGCCAATAGTATAGGGGTTTGTTGGCAAACCTTAACCTCCGAACCTGGGTCAAGACCCCTCTAGCCAAAAATAAATATACCATTGATAGGATCATCCATTAGGGGATTATAGGTATGATTGCAATTAGAGAATGGATGTGGTTCTACTTGACTCGAACCAAAAATAATGCCTACCTACATGGAGTCTATGATATATAATTAGAGGTCTATGATACTCCTCTAATGGATCTTGTCTAGAGATGGCCACAAATGAACTATGTTGCACTAGACTACATGTGAGATGTGTTATTGCATTGTTTCTCTCATTTAGGAAATCTAAAATTTAAGGTTCCTATGGAGGGGGAGAGGGGGTGTTCAACATATGCATAGGAGTAGGTGGTCCTCTTGGATTATGCTTATGATTTGGCTAATCTATGGTACAGCCAAGAACAATCTAATAAAACTCAATAATGTCAAAATAGTTCATGTGGAGACAAATTAGGAACTCGGCCTATGATTTTCGAAGGAAATATAATGGAAACTCCATATTTTTAAAATATTTTTTATTAAAAACCATAAATTAATGACTCCTTCAATTTTAAGAAGAAAAATAAGTTTCTACACCTAAGACTACAACACCTCTAAAAGTGAATATAGTTAATATTCAGATGAGGAAAAAACCTATGACAACTCAAATAAATTTATGTTGAATGCCGTAGAAAATATGGAAGTATAATTTGTTGAATCTAATGGATAAGAGTTTGAGGTTGACTTAGGAGATTTGATGAGTTCCCTTGAATAAATTCAAAGGTCTAGAAATAAAAATAAAAAACAAAAGGAATTGCTAGCCAAGGAAAATTTGAAGTTATAGAACCTCTACTCTTTTAAATTGAAGAAGGTAAGAATATCCAAGAAATATTGAAAGAGCACATCAATGATAAGAATTAAGGATGTGAAAGGCTTGAAGGAGAAATTTTTCCCTTTAGGAAATAGTTTCAAAAAGCTAAAAATAAACTAAGATTTAATGAAAATTTTGGAAAAGGGACTCGAAGTTTAAATGAACTTTTTGAAGCTAAAAGAGTCTTTAATAATAGAGAAATTCTTGGATTTGAGGATGATTCAATATTAAAATATGATATAAAGGGAAAGAAAACCATTAATTTTGTGCAAATAGTAAAAAATGAAGACAACCGAGTAGCCAAAGCTGACCCAATGCAACAACATAGAGAAAAAGGGGGACACTGACCAATTTTCAACCATATATAAATCAACAATTGTAAAATAAACAGACCAATTCGACTCATAAAAAGTCTAATTACGTGGGAGAGGTAAATTGATTTCCTTAACATAAAGGTTTATGTCTGAGACAAGCTCGAATATCTCAAAGAGAAACTTAACAAATATTCAGAAGTCATTTTTCTCCCATGAGGACATAATTTTAGGTAAATTTTTTATATGTACTAATAATGGGCACAATGCCACAAATTGCAGGGTGAATATATTGTTTATATAGCTCATACCATAAAGAAGAAATTATCAGCCTAATAATTAATTTCTTGAGAAAAGGATGAGCAGACCTAGGTATACAATCTATTTTCCCCACAAACTAACTTGCATCAATGCTACATCTATCAAAACAATGGCCACAAAGTAGTTGATTGCAGACTTAAAGAAAAAAGGTCTAATCAAGAAATTATAAAAACAAGCTAACAACCCATAGTATGGAAGAATAAGGAAAATGAAGAAAGTTGTAATGTGGTTTTATATGCTCAAAATGAAGGGATCCATTGGTATGTTGACAGTGTTTATTCCAAGCATATGTCACGAGATAAAATAAATTTTTTGTCATGGAAACCTATTAACAAAGGTAATGTGACCTTTGGAAATAATTCACTTGGTAAGATTGTGGGTAAAGGACTTGTTATCCTAGCTAATGGTAGAGGTAAGGCCAAGGATGTTATGTTTGTTGATGCTATGAAGCACAATTTACTCAGTGTGTCTCAGAGGTGTGATAGAGGCTATGATGTGTTATTCAAATAAAAAATATTTCAAATAAAGTACATAGGCATAAGAGAGATATTATTTGAAGTTGGACTAGTAATAATGTCTATGTCGTAAAAAAGAAGTCAAAGAAATTTTGTTTGACAAATATTGATGAGAGTCGGTTGTGGCATCGACGATTAGGACATCTGAACTTTGATTAGATTATTAAGCTAAGCAAGAAGAGCTTTGTCAAATATTTGTCAAAGCTTTATAAGCTAGAGAATATTATTTGCAAGTTTTTTCATATTGGAAAACAAGTTCGAATACCATCCAAATCCAAGGAAAACTCATCAAATAGGCCACTGCAATTAATACATATGGAATTGAGTGGTCCTTTAAGAACTCATACACCCTCAAGTAGATTGTGTTTCATGATTATCATTGAGTATTTTGACATAATGACATGGGTGTTATTTTAAAGTGAGAAATCATAGGCCTTTGAAAAGTTCAATAACTTTAAGGACATGGTTGAGAATGCGACAAACACTAAAATAAAGTGCATAAGGTATGATAATGGTGGTGATTTTACCTTTAAAGGGTTTGATGAATTTTTCAAGAAACATGGCATTAAAATTAAATTTACCATATCAAAGACTCCATAGAAGAATGGTATAAGAGAGAGAGAGCCAATAGATCTGTTTAGTAGTTGGCTAGAGTCATGATGGGATAAAGAGGTGTCCCCCATATATTTTGGGATGAAGTCATTCACACAACAATGGTGATATTAAAGAAGGTAATCTTCAGACCAAACAATGATAAAAAACCATATGAGCTTTGGTATGGAAGACATACAACAATCAAGAATTTCAAATTATTTGGAAGCAAGTGTTATATCAAGAAGAACAATGAAAATCTTGGAAAGTTTGATGCAAGAGTTGGTGAAGGTATTTTTCTTGGATACTCCAAGAATAACAAGGTTTAAAAATGCTACAATAAGAATACTAGTAAAATATTTGACTGCATTGATGTTAAATTTGATGAGAACATTTGATTTGAAGGCAATAAGCTAGTGAATATCAGATCCAATGATCCAATCAGTAATGATGAGAAGGTTGATGAGCCATTTACATATGAAGAAATTGATGGATCCTTTAGTCAACAATATAAAGAACCTATAAGGTATGTGTAAAAAATCCACCAGACTCACCAAATTGGTAGTGACTTGAATATAAGTGTTCAGATAAAAAGAAGGCTAATAAATCCCCATACTCAAGTGCATAGCTTTGTTATCTATGATAGAACCAAATGATTTTTATCAGCTAGCGAAGATGAAAACTAGTTAAAGGACATGAGTGAATAGTTTGAACAAATTGAAAAAAATTATACATGGTAACTTGTTCCAAGACCAAATGTTAAGAAGTTTATTGGCATGAAGTGGGTCTTCAGGAACAAATTGAATGAAAATGGTGAAGTGTTAAGAAGTAAATAAAGGTTATTTTGCAAGGGTTGTGCACAAATTGAAGGTTTGGAATTTGATGAGAATTTTTCTCTTGTTGCATGATTAGAAGCAATTCACATGTTCTTCGCTTTTGCTAGTTTTATGAAATTTAATATATATCATATGGATGTCAAATCTTCCTTTTTAAGGGGAGAATTGTAGTAATAAGTCTACATTGAGAAACCTAATGGTTTCCAGCTATCAAATAAACATAGTAATGTTTGTAGGTTTAAAAATTCTTTGTGTGATATTAAACAAGCCCCAATGGCTTGGTATTCCAAGTTGTATAGTTACTTGTAGAAGTGTGGTTTTGAACGTGATGCAATTGGTAGTAATTTGTATGTGAAATACAATGATGGAAAACTATTAGTGGTTGTTTTCTATGTTGATGATATTATTTGTGAAAATGATTCATATCATTTAACTTGTTAGTTTGCAACTGATATGAAGGCCAAATT
The DNA here is from genome assembly GCA_034641835.2 of Pinus albicaulis. Lineage (NCBI taxonomy): Eukaryota > Viridiplantae > Streptophyta > Pinopsida > Pinales > Pinaceae > Pinus > Pinus albicaulis. The sequence continues at coordinate 949,006,811 of CM076575.1, read as the reverse complement.
AGAGATGACTATGTCTGAAGGACTTTCTTATTTCCTTGGTTTACAAATTTCACAATATTTAAAAGGATTAATTATCTCACAAAGAAAGCATCTCAGGGAAGTTTTGAAGAAATTTATTATGGATGAAATGATCTTTGGTGAGTACTCCAATGGTTACAGGTTGCAAGCTCAAGAAGAATGATGAATCACCAGAGGTGGATTGGACTTTCTATATATATTACTGGAATCCTATTATAATTGAAAACATATAGATCGTACATTATGCAAACATTTGGTATTGTTTGATTATTTCAAGAAACACCAAGATAAAGTCATATCCCAGTAGTAGAGAGGATTCTCATATATCTAAGAACCACAATGAATTATGGACTTTGGTATCCCAGAGGTAAATATTCTTCACTAACTATTTTTATTGATGCTAATTGGGAATGCGATGCATATGATTGAAAGATCACTAGTCGTGGTGCTTTGTTTCTTGGTAATGTTTTGTTTCATGGTTGATAAAAAAAAAGCTTCAATTTCCCTCTACAGATGAAGAAGAATATATAACAAAAACTTCTTATTGCACTCAAGTATTATGATTGAAGAAAAATTTACAAGATGTGCAAGTGAAATATGACCAACCAATACCAGTCACCTGTGATAATACAAGTGCAGTGAGCATGCCCAAGAATCTTTTTTTTCATTCACTCACAAATAATATTCCAATCAAGTCCCATTTCCTTAGAGAGAGTTGAAAATCGGATTGTAAATTTGGAGTATATACGTACAAAAGAGCAGCTAGCTGATATATTCACCAAACCTTTCCCAAGTGATCAATTTGAGTACTTAAGGCAAATAATGGGAGTAGATCCTCTTACCTCCCTCTATTACATATTCCTCAAGAGGAAGAAAGGAAGCTATCAAGCACTCAACATATCAAAATGAAGTTGTCACGTCCATAGGATTAGAAATACAAGGGGAGATTAGTTGCAAGGGGAGCATAATATTCTCTTTGTCATTGATTTCAAAGGGGGAGAAGTACACAAAGGGGTATAAGTAAGAAAAGAATTGCTTTTATAATTGTTTGTAATATTTTTGGTGTTTCCATCAATGCTTAAGGGGGATAATGTTAGACATAACCTTTCATTGATGGAAAAGGAAATTATGTTGATATACAATTTAGATAGTTTCAATTAGATTGGTCAAAGTGAAAATAGTTTGGAGTCATTTTGAGTAAAAAAATATCACATCATAACCCTTGGAAAATTCTCAGATGGATAGTTCTCACAAAAATATTTCCAATAGTATATTGAAGTTTAAAAAAGGCTTCTTAGATTGAAAGATATGGCCGGTCAAAGTTCTAAGGGTAAAAGTCAAAATTTTGGTGTTTTCGCCAAGGGATCCACAACTGAGTCAACATGCAGACATGGCAGAAAACTGGCTGGATGAAAATTTGATTGGTAGAGGTTCATAGTTGTGAGGACCCACAATTATGTAACCCTAGAAGGTTTGTCCTTGGAATTTTCAATGACAAGTGTAACTCAAACATCCAAGATGACGTGGTGTCAAGAGGACATGGAAAAAAACACATGGTGCGTTTTTTGTTAGCCACATCATAATGACATGAAGCCACGGTGGCATGATCACATCAAGGGTACATGTGGCACCAATAAGGGCATGACATGTGGCACATATTTTATCATTTTTAAGTGGAAAAGAGGGTCAAAAATGGATGTCACATGGCACCTATTACTGAGTGACACGTGGAAGATGAGTACAAGTGGAAGTTGTTAGGGAAGACACATTATCTATGTGGTCTCAAGGTGAGCTCTAAGTTATTTCTTCAATATGACATGGCATCTAGACACATTGGCATACAATATGGTAGATCAAAAGGAGCAATGGACCAATCAAAGTGGCACAGTGGATGTATGGCAGACCCTAAATAACACATCATCCTGATCCCCATAAGTCTAAGCACCCTAGAAATTTCTAAAAAAGATACAAGTTGAATCTCTAAGATGATGAGAATCAAACACGATTTGGCATACATGTGGTATTTTTAGAGGAGTCAAAGTTGGACAAATAATCTCAAAAAAATTAGAGGATGATCCCACCGGACATGTGATTCCAATAGAATGACCCCGAGAGTTTTTTAGGGTGCGGAGGTTGAAACATTTGAGGAGACGGGTGTTGGGATGGATAAATATCATGATAGTTAATAGCTATGAAAAGTGATTGGAAGGCCCTCCAAGACCAGATTTTGTTATGGTTTCCATGTATATAGTGTGTAGCCCCATTGGCACACATAATCCCAGTAGATGGATCTCAGAATAAAAAGAGGCACTCCATTGAATTTTTTCTATGGAAATAAGACTGGAAGCTAATGGAACTCTCTAGTACATGGTTCTCTGGTTTTAATGTGACCAAGGGCGCAGGCTAGGCATGAAAGGGTCGACAACTTTGGCATTTTGTACCACATTTGGTTCATTCCACTAAACTGGTAGTGTGCTAAAACTAATGAAATGTGCATGAACAAGTTAACAATGTTTTTGGCAGCATGGATAGAGTTATACATATATTTGGAATTTTTGGCTAAATCTGGTAGTTTTCCAGATTTAGAAAGTCAGTACTAAATCCTATAAAAATTCTAGAATTGAGAAACTTAGAAATTAAACTCAGTTTCTCACCTCAGAACAAATAGAGCAGAGATTGAGGAAAGCTTGAACATATTAAGAAGACTTAATGGAAGTGGAACATGAGTGAAAAAAATGAATTCATGCAAGTTAAAGAGTTCAACTTAACTAAAAATTATAAATATAAAAATATCATCTCTAATTATATATAGGCATAATTGAATTAGTAAGAAGGTTGCAGTTGTTTTTTATGTTGTTGTTCTTTCTAGTGTGTGTAATGAATTGATTAGTGATCAGAGATTGTTGAAGGTGATTTTTTGGTGATTAGGGCATGTGATTAAGGAGATATTTTTTTTTTTATGGAAAACAAGTGGCCTTCATGGTTTTATTTTGAAAATGGTATGAACGATGAATTAAGGAGGTCAAGAAAGTGGAAACTTGCAAATTAGGGGTTATATCTCCTTCCAATAGTCGCTATGAAACATTCAAGAGTAGGAGCTCCTTTCAGTAGGAGCTGATAACTCAAGGGTACTCACTCCTTTTAGTAGTAGCTAATAAATAAAGGCTAGTAGCTCCTTTCAATGGTATCTAATAAATTAAGGAGTAGTTTCTTCCTTCTGGTTGGAGCTAGAGAAATTTGTAAAATGAAGTTGAAGCTTTCCTTTGTAAAATAAATTAAAGAAAGGATTAAACAATCCATGTGTTTAATATGTTCTTCTTGTGTTGATTCTTGTGATACTTATATGAATAGTTGTTGAAGTTTTTATTGGTTTTTTATTATTGTTTACATTATGAAAGAAGTTTTAAAATTATCACAATACTAATTCACCCCCGCCCTCTCAGTATTGTCCTATTTTCTAACAAACTCTTCATTCATTAATCGGATACCACATATTTCAATGTGATTCCACCAGAGACTATGAAAGAAATTCAAAAGCTTGAAAATCAAGTGGGTAGTGAAATGAAATCTCATTAGTATTGTGAGACTATGGAGGATAATTCATCTTGGGTTCCTGACCCTAGGCACACCAGGGGTGGGAAGAAGAAATGCTTGAATTTTGTAATCCTGCACTGGTAGATGAATACCCCCTTGGGTTTGGTCTTGAAATATAAGATATTGGAGTGGAATAATGTCTTAACATCATTAGAAGACATCAAAATAATGCTTAGAAATAAACATTTATACCTGGATGGGATTGACTCCTACCTGGCTCATGGGGAAGGCCATATCGCTTGTGAATCAGATAATGGTGATCTGATGACCCTCTAGGCTCTAGTACAAGGGTCCCTGCAAGAATATCCTCATTGGAAAAAGTACCAATGACCAAGCAAGTCGTATTAGTAGTTTGATGGATTATGCTTTTGTCTTTGGCAGAGCTAGTTGGGCACATTTGTATTTTGAAGGTCTTCACTTCTATTTGTTTTACTTTCTCATATGGGTGTATTATTCTATGTATTATTATTATGGTGCCAATTATTGAATTCAAATGGGTTTGTTTTCATAATTATATTTTTATGGAAATGTAATGTGTGGTGGGTTAATGTTTTTTTCATTGGATTTAGCGCTCTGTGTTCTTATTAGCAAGGTGTCAACTGTGGCGAATATATGCGTATTTTCTGATGATTTTATTTATTGGAAATGTAATGTGATATGGGTTCTTTTGTATTAGGTCTTGAATGTGAATTTCTTAGTCTAAGTCTCATCAATACGAGTCTCTCCAGTGAAATTGTGTCAATCAGAGCAAACTATTAAGGCAGCAATATGAAAAAATTATGTATCTCTATTTTTCTGAGTAATACAAAAACCTTAATTTACATTAAAAAAAACATTATGTTTGACTTGGTCGACATAATTAACATAGACATAATATCCAATCATAATTAACTATAGGAATTGTGTTCAAAATTCCTACATTTAAGCACATATGTCATTCCCAATAAACCAATATTCAATCATAAGCATCATGCCCACGATCAACATTGGCATAAATATTAATATTGTCACTATAGTTAATAAATTTTAACTTTAATAATTTTAGCTATGAAATTGAAGACAAATTTAATATTATTTAGTATTTAAGTTTTTCGAATATTTAAGTCTTAACATTATTTTCATAACTTTTTCCAGTAATGCATTCCTATTCAACCATGGTCAAATTAGCAAAATTATGGTCAACCATATTCATGTATAATTGAATATTGACAGTCATGGTCAATAATACTCGCTTAAAAACCATAGTTGGCTATAAAAAATTATATTAAAAAGTTGATGTTATATGTGACAAACAAAAAATTCACATTATAATTTGGAAAATAAATGTTAACATTACAGTTTAAAGATAATGATCACAATGTAACAAAAATAATAAATATAGTTAATATTTAGTTAATAAATTAATTATTATTTTAAGACTAAATAGAAAAACATGGCAGAAAAAAATTTAACTAACTAATTGTTCTGAGTGAAATTCTTGCATTTATTCCCCACTCTTTGATTCAATAACCATTACATTTAAAAATCTAAATTTCATGGATGGTGGGAAGGGGAGTGATCCTTTCGGATCTCGTTGAGCAACAAGAAATTAAGATCACATGTCGTCTTAGTATGGAAACCAACTATATGAAATAAATGTATGGTATGCTCCTAGGATTATATTTAGCTAAGGACCATGGAATCTCAAGGATGGCAATTGTGGGGGACTCTCTCATCACCATTAATCTACTACAAACAAAGGACAACCTCCAAAGAAAAATAAATAAATCTTTTGTTGCAAAACATCATGAGTATATAGGAACCATTTTAATACAAATACTACTATCATATTATAAGAAGCCATAATTCAATATCAGACCAACAAGATAATCAAGCTTGTGGTATGAAGAAATGCCAAACAAATATTAATGTAAAAAGGGGTTGGAGAACCATTCCATAACTTTAAAAATCAGCATGGCATACTTCCCTATGTTTATAGGTCTAGGTCATTAAAACATTTGAATCATAGTGGAGACTTATGAATTAATTAACAAATCAAAGGGAGTCAATGTTGCTGAGGAGCATTTAATTTCAAGTCTCATGAAGCCTCAAATTGATGGTAGGTTTATTTGGGATGTGGCGTTGGTCCAATATGTAGGCCATGCACCATATTGTACTCCACTCCTGGAAAAATTCAATCGCTAGATCTGGTTATTAAAATTCCTTTATGTGAATATCAGCCCCCATACCCTAGACTTTGTGTCAAGCACACTAGAGGGAAGATCCATGCTCGTGTAGGAGGAAGGAAGATCACTTAGCACATTGATGCATGAGAGAGCTTGGTTTTCCCTGGTTTTATTAATTAGAGGGATATGAACAACCATCTAAAGTGTAAAGAAATGAGGTTATGCATTCTCCATCCTTCAAATCTATGATCATGAGATGAGAAGTCAGAGTCGAGGCTTAGTTCACATTGGGATGTCCATTCAATCATTCATAGAGTATTTACGCCTTGCCCTTTGATTTTTGGCATACCCTAGGAGTTTATTCAGAATGAAATAAATTATAGGTCACTAGAAGTGGTAATTATGACATAAATGGATGCTTTGAGTGACAGGCAGATCAAAAGCTCGATAATTTACAATGTGACCGGCTTCCTTGTCCTAGAGAGGGATGGCCTCTTGAGCTTTCATCATGTAGTCATGCCTTTAACATTTATATTTGGCATATCCATGGTGAATATCTAGAATGACTAAACTGGGATGCATTTACAGGAGCCTATTAGCACTGAAAGGGACGCTCCAAGAATGAGGAAGGTTAAGAATTTGTTAATTTTCAACGTGACTGGCCTCTAAGCACTTCTTTTACAATCAGCAAAAAAAAAAAAAAAATAATAATAATTGGTAACATGATTTTTCCTTTCTGGACATAGGCCATTGATTCTTTTGGGGAGTGCAATGCACTCTTCTGGTGTAATCCCTCTATGTTATTTAAGTCACACCCTCAGATAAATTGGGATAATATCGAAAGGTGACAGGTTCTAGAGTTGGAAAGTGATCACTTGCAAGGAATGAAAGGATCATCACAGGAACCATGATAAAGGAGAAGGCCTGCCTTAGTTCCCCTTTCGCCCTCATCCATATATCAACACTAGAATAAATTATCACTCTCTTTTAAAACTTATTCTTTAGCTCTCCCTCTAGGCACCAAAATAATCATTACTTATGTTCACCTTTCAATTCCATATTGTTCGTCAAAATGATGAAATTGATGCACTCCATCTCCAATTAGAAAATATACATCCTGTTGGCCCAATAATGAGAACACAATCTATAGAATTAAATTCAATTTTAAGAATGGTAGATGCAATTTCAGTGGACTCCTCTCATTATGAATGATAAATTATTGTAAAATTGTTTTTCCGTGTAGTCAAATTTTCAGTACATACAGTTGTAAATGTGCCAATAGGAAGTTTTTATTAATTTGTGCTTGTGAAGAGGATGTATAAATTCTCAAAACCTTTTTTGATGGAGTATAATATGGTTTTAGAAATTATGTAACTCTCCCAGTTTTTGTTGCATTTTGGGCACAAATGTTATACAACTCCTACTCATTAATATAAAAAAAAAAACAAGCTAAATTTAAATGCAACAAATTTACAAAACTCAACTTCTTTTTTTTTTGTAAGCAGTGGGAATTCTATTCAACTTTCAAAACAAAATTACATTCTTTTTCAGTTGGTTTTCCTGATTGGAAACTAGAGAAAATGCAATAAAGCCATGTTTTCATCAAACTTTTGATCATGATTTTATTAATGTTCTTCTGTTTTTATCAACATTTACAAAATTTACAAAAATGCATATGAAACCGGTCATCCTTATAACTTCTCTCGCCTCTCCTACACCAACCAACATGATTGGCTCTAACAATAATTAATATACTTACAATACTAAACATGAAAAAAGGAACATAACAAAAGTCAAGAAACAACCAACAGAAACATGTCAACGCCATTAAAAATCCATATTATTGTTTAGATTCTTTGTCGAAATGGGTTTCTGTTGGTTCATGTGGCTCCTGGTCACTGTCCTGGCACAAAGCCTCCCCTTTTGTGTTGCAAACACAAACTCATCTCACTTTGGCTAATTGATCTTCACCATTTCACGCAGTTATGTATAGATGGTGTATATAATGCAAGAAAAATATCAAACTTTTTTGGCATAGTATCAATGTGGTCCTTCTAGTAACATTTAATATCCACCAATGTTTTCACATGGGTTTCCAGCAGCTCCATCCACTTCTGGAGAATGTCGCGCTACTACGACTGGGATCCCTCAGTGCTTGTCTCTACAATGAATTTCCCCATTAGTATCTCCATCTGCCACGTATTGTCCATAGTCTTGTGTTAGAGTATTTTTAGGGTCTCGGTGACCCCCATGTAAATTACTCAATCTAGCTCTTCTACAAACCGACCCTCTGACTTGTTATCTCGTTCTTCCCTGTCTTCTTGATCTATTGCTTCCATAATATCCTTTCCTTCCTCCGAGACTAAATTCACATACGATTGAGCAGCTTCCTGAGCCGTGGTATCCATCCTTTTCTTCTTACAAGGGGTAGCATTTTGCGACCCTCCTCACGACCTTCTCCTGTAGAAAATCCACATAGATTCAACTGATCTTGTAATATGCTAAAAAGAAATACTTGAATATATTTTAGAAATTTCAGAAACCAATTATGATCACACAATCACATGAACATGAAAGAGAAATAATTTCAATACAAAGATGTATCTATGGAAAGCCTTAGCTAAAAACCATGTTATCTATATATTGAATAATGTCAAGAATACGAAATAAGACAATGCTTCTCTTAGGCTTGATATCTCTCTACACTATCTCTGACTATCTCACTCTAATTCCATCAAGTTTGGTCCAATACTTAACCAATTTATTCGTTTGGGTTGCTCAGCCTTGCTTACACATTCCTGAGGGAATTGAACCCCTATTAATTAGGAAATTCCCAAGAATTGATTGCACAATACATCCAAGGCATCCTGCTGACCTCATGCATGACCGGTAAAAATTTTCTAATTATACAACTGGTAGTATACTTTCCTTTTACTCCAATCTCAACTGGGTCTTCCTTAGAACTCACATGCAATAGATATTTATAGCGAATTATCTATTATCTAATCGATCACTACAAGTGAACTAAATCAAATTTTATTCAGTAGACTTCTCACTAGCTCATCCTTCAGTTAGAACTCGTTAAACTTATTTTAACTCAAATAATTATGTTAAACAATTACAAATAAAAATAAATTGCAACTAGACCCCCTAAAACTTAGAGTGAACTCTACATGTCTCTAGTTTGACCCCGAAATCAATTTGACTGGGATAACTATGTCTTCGGAGCTCAGTTAGCTAGTAAAATGTGTCATGTGATGTGGAATTAGAAAGAAATTATAATTTAATTAAGGGAAAAATAAATTAGAAGACTCTTATTGATTCCAAATTCAACACTCCCTTTCAGCAAGAAAGGGATTGTCTGCTACCCTGGTATTTCCTCTATGGAACTCGAATTTGTCTCTTGATAGTGCCTTTGTAAATATTTCTACATCCTGCTACTATGTGGGAATGTAATCTAATGACATAATCCTCCCTTGTAAACAATCTCTGAGATGGTGATACCAGATATCAATATGGTTGGACCTGTCATGAAAAACGAGATTAAAAAAGAGTTTGAAGCAACTCTAGCTATCACAATAAATCACCTTATGATCCATTTGTCGACCAAACAAACCAAAAAAAATCTTCTTCATCTATATGGTATCGTATACCACTGGACTAACCACCATGTACTCTACCTCTATTGAACTGAGTGCAACTAATATTTCCTGAAAAATGCGCGATATCTGGTTTCTTACCTGAAAAATCTTCCTCTCGTGTACTCGTCCCAAGTATCCGATGAGGACTTCTGTTCTGCACAAATACTACTGTGTTGCATGCTTCTACCCATAGATGCAATGGTGGGCCATGATCATGCAACATCGCTTTTTTTTCTCCCACAATAGTTATTTTCTTCCTTTCTACAACCCTATACTGCTATGGGTTATGTGGTGCTATCAATTCGCATCAAATTCCTTCTAAAGAAAAGAAGTTCTTGAATTTGTTCGAGACAAGTTCTCGACTAGTGCTTTGAACTCAGAAAACTTTAAAAACGTCTGATATTTCTTCTGCATTAAGAATATCCAACACTTGCATGAAAAATCATCTAAAAAAATCACATAATACCTATGTTTTGTGGCAAAGGCTGTGGAGAACGATCCACACACATCTTGAGTGAATTCTCTCAAGGATCACCTTTTCTTATCTTTCCTTATCCTGAAGGTGGCTTTGGTGTACTTCCCCAATGTACACCCTTGCATGTCTCTCACTTCTCACGTGTATCCTTGGGAAGTCCTGTAGAAATTTGTTGCATGATCTTTAAAGCGCCATGGTGTATATAGTCCAATATTCTGTGACATAACTCACCGATGTCTCAACTCTCCACCTTATTTTCTTTCCTGCTCAAGGCAGCACTATATTCTACATCCAATTTGTAGAGTTTCTTTACTCGAACTCTAATATTCTTCACCTGTCTCGTGGCTTTGTGACAATGGAACGCCTTTCATTTGCTAAATATTACATTTTAGCCTTGGTATTCCAATATCGCAACTAAAACTAAATTATTCTTTAAGACAATAACTTGCATGAAATATTTTAATGTGAAAGGAGTACGAGACTCCCTATGAAAAGTAATTTTACCTATGCCGATCGCGTTATACCTCTTGTCATCTCCCATCTCGATGTGAATCTAGAGATCCTTCTCCTTCAAGTTACTTAAGAATTATTCTTTGCTAGTCATCTGGAATAAATATCCACTATCCAGGTACCACACAAAACCCATCACCAATGACACCATGCATACGATGAGAGTTAAACCCAACCCAAATTGTGAAGCAATTTCTTCACCTACCGCTCCTCCTAAGCTTTCTTGTCAGTTTTCTTGTGCGGACACTTTGTAGTAGATTTTCCAAGATCGTGACAATGAAAACATTTTATCTTTGAAAAGTCTCTCTTCTTTCCTTCCTGACTAGAATCTAATTTAGAATAGGATGGCTTCCCTTTCCCTTTCTTCACCTTTTCATCCAAGGCATAGTTCTCATCATCATCAGTATTTGATGAGGATCTATCCATGGTGTTCTACTGAATCTCCATTATGTCTTCCAATATATGTAATTCGAACTACCCTAAAGGGAATTTCGAGTCTCAATCGATAGAAAGACATCTTGATCTGCTACTGGTCGTGAAGAATAAATCTGGAAATTTGATTCACCTACTCAAAACAAACTCATATTCTTCTCTTCTATATTGATTCCTACTATGATACCATGTAGAAAATCAACATAGATTCAACTCATCTTTTATTATGATAAAACAAAATAATTGAATGTATTCTAGAAATTGAAGAAACCAATTATGATAGCACAATCACATGGACAAGAAAGAGAAATAATTCCATTCTCACAACAAAAATATGTATCTGGGGAAAGCCTCGGCTAAAAACCCCATTATCTGCATATTTCATTAAGTCAAAAATATGAAATAATACAATTCTTCTCTCAGGCTTGAGATCTCTGTGCACTATCTTTAACAGTCTCACTCTAATTCCAACAAGTTTGGTCCAACACTTAAAAAAATTATTGCCTTTGGGTTTCTCAGCCTTGCTTATGCATTCTTGAGGCAATTGAGGCCTTATTAATTAGGAAATTCCCAAGAATTTATTTTGCAATACATCCAAGGAATCATGTTGACCTCATGCATGAACTTTACAATTTTTTTATTTATAAAACTGATAGTATACTTCCCTTTTAATCCAATATCAATTGGGTCTTCCTTAGAACTGTCATGCAACATCTATTTATAGTGAATTATTATCTATCTGAATAATCATTGCATGTGAATTACATCATATTTAATTCACTGGACCTCTCACTAGCTCATCCATCAGTTAGAACTCATTAAATTGATTTTAGCTCAAATAATTATGTTAAACAATTACACCTCAAAATAAACTACAACTGGACCCCCTAAAACTTAGGGTGAATTCTACATGCCTCTAGTTGGACTCCCAAATAGAATTGAGTGAGATAACTAAGTATTCCAAAATTAGTTAACTCGTACAAGCTATCATGTGATGTGGAATTACAATTTCCATGTAATTTAATTAAGGGAAAATTAAATTAGAAGCTTATTCTTGTTACCAATTTCGACATCCCCTACAGTAAGCATGTCTACTGCGATCCATAATTATGTAAAAAACATGCTTACACAACAACAACAAAAATTTATCTAGACTTTGGGGAACCAATTTTTGCGATGGAAAAATTATAGGTAGAATGGGTGATAAATAGTTATTATTTCCCGAAGCCTACAACTTCCACCACTTTTCAACTTTCCTCTTTCAACCATTATTGCCTGATTGGGGTGTGATAATTTGTACAAAATAATCGATGCACACCGCTCACTTACCTAATTCATTTTCATATGGTATATTTTCATCATTTCCATATTTGACACATGCATTACTTACATCCACCAGTGATTCAAGTAGTATGCTATATTTCTTCTAGCCTAGCCCATTGGGGAAGGAGGAATTGTACTAGGGTTTTTACCTCCCTCTATCACCACCTTTATTACTATGATCATCCATGTACCTTGCATCTATATAATTCCGATGCCACCTTGGTGTAATCAACTCCTCTCATATTTATTGCATTTCATTTGTGATTTTCGGTTTCCGATGATCTTTTATCACTTCTTAGGTTTTGGCCCTCTCTGGGGCTTGTCACCTCTAACGTCATCCTAGTATGATGGTGACTTATCTCATGCATTTCTAGCTCATCCAAGTGAACACGATCATATTTTAACTGTCTTTCTTGGACTTTATCCCATCCATATTTTCCCATCGCAGATGCCTCTTTAGCTCCCTCATTCACCAACCTGTCTGCCACCTTGTTGGTTAATCTTCATACTAGATTAAAGTCAATGGTATGCATGACTTCCAAGTATACTTTGATTTTCTGAATGATCTAGCTTAGGTTCTATTGCTTCGTAACCTTACCTATGTTGGTGCCACACTGAAGACGCTTTTCTGCTCTGATTACCAGAACCGAGTCTCCTTTCATGGTGCACTGGAGGCTGTTTTTGTTGACCATAATTTCTAACTCTTGTTCCATAGCATGGAACTCCACAGCCTTGTTAGTAGCCACACCCAAGTGAGTGAAATAGAGGATACGGATCCTATCAACATTATCATGAATTACCCCGCCCGCTCCAGCTCAACCTGGGTTTCCTTTCGAGGCCCCATTAAAATTTAACTTCAAAAACTCTGGGGTTAGAGGAAACCATGTCATTGTGGATCCATGAACTTGTGGTTCCTTACTTCCATGTTTATAATCCTATATGCATTTTAATCCTAGTGGTTCTCATCATTCATTTCTCTTTTCCATGTCATTTTTTTCTCCTGATCGTATCAAGTCACTAAGGATTGTTTCCTGTAATTGTTGTAGGATTTCGGCTATGAAGGCCAAGGTGGTGGATGAATTGCCCTGAAATATTTGATGGTTTCATTCCTTGCAAACTACATAAATAAAAAAACATGGACTTAAACACCAAGCCCAGGTTAACCACCTTTTTTTTCAAGGTTTCTCCTCTCCATTTTTTTAATGTTTATCGCATACCATCTTGTTGTTTAAATGTTTGGTGAAATACATAAGAAAAAAATTCCCATAAATTATTCGTTTACTCGCAACTATTGAGGAGATGGTTAATAGATTCTTCCTTCTTTTCATAGAGGTTGCAACATGAAGTAACATAAAATCCTCTGCAACATAGGTTTTCCCAAGTTATAACATTTTTGTGCATGACCAAGGATATGAAAAGTTTTATTTTTTTCCATTGAGGGGTTGACCAAATCTTGTTCCACACTAGTTCTGCTATATACTAATGGCCCTCTATTAGATATCTGTGGACCTTGTTTAAGGAAAATTGTCTTCCTTCCTACCTTACCCACATTTGTTGGTCATTGTCATCTGAGTAAATAATATTTATTATTTGAATTTCTTCATCAAATAAATGGGAAATCTCAGCCAATGAATGCTACTTGTTTTGCTTTAGAGTGGATCACTTTCTCCACTTTTTATGAAGGCCACTTGAGTCCCAGTACTAGCGTACCTCCCATTTACCTTATGTCGGCAATGCCTTATAGAGGGTTACTCTTATTGGAAAATATATTTTAGGTTCTTGTTGCCATGCATCCTCCAAAAATAAAGTTTTTCTTCCATTTCTTATCCCCCAAAAACAATGGTCTTGTATTAATCCTCAATTTCACCAGGCTAGATTATAGGAAGCAGATCCTTTTTTTTAGTTATGTAAATAAATTTTATTAGGGATTGGGGGTTCCATTATGGACCACATTTTTATTTCCAAAAATATGCTTAGTGAATGTTAACATCCTTGATCCATCTCCACCACATTTTTTCTCCATAGACCGCATTCAGATTTTCAGGATCTGAGATGCCTAGCCCTCCTCTCGATTCTGATTTGCATATTGTTTCTGAACCCACTAGAGCCCATTTGTTTTTTTCCTCTACATGTGTCCATAGGAAATTCCACTAAATTTCTCTGATTTTTTTGAGAACCCATTTGGGAGTTCGTAACACTGATAACAAAAATATAGGGATAACATGTAGGTCTTCTTTGGTCAACACCAACCTACCTGCTATATTTAGGCTTGATAAGTCCACCTATTTACCTAGTGTTGTAATTTGGATATTATGGTTTCCCAAGTTGACTTTTTTCTTTATTTATCTATTAAGGGTAATCCCAAATAATTTGACAGCAAGGCTTTCCTTCGGAAACCTAGCACAAGAGTAATGTTTCTTTGCATAGCAATGTGAGTGTTGAAAAATAAAATCATTGATTTGGATTGATTAACCTCAATATCTGTAGTTGCAGTGAATTCATCTAATATCTTCTTGTAATCTCTTGTTTCCTTGACAGTAGGTATGTCATGAAGCATTGTATCATCCATAAATTGTCGGTGGGTGGTCAATTTACTCTCTGAATAATATTGTAATCCTTTGATATCCCATGTGACAGTATTTGCTTTGTGGTTCTATTAAGTCCCTCCATTTCTAGACCAAATAGAAAGGGGGATAACAGATCACCTTGCCACAGGCCCCTTGAAGGAGAGAATGGTTGCACTAGATCCCCATTTACCATGATTGAGAAGTTGGTAGAGGTGATCAATGAGAACCATCATGAGGTATATTCTGAGTTAATTGTCACCCTTTTTAGCTTAAGTATTCTCTCTCACACACATTTAATTTCATTTTGTTATATTTTTCTTATTGATGTTGGTGTAATAAAGGTTTTCATGATTATAGTCCTAATATGGTTTAAATAGAAAATGAAGGGAATAATGCCATTTTTGAGAAATATTGCATAATCAGGGCTCAGAGTGGAAAACAACGAGTAATTGTTTGGAGGTTGACCACCTTCTTAACTCCTAAAGGAAACCAATATCTCTTCAAGATTCTCCTCCAATAGTTTGAAATAAAAGGCAACAAAGAAAGTGAATCATCAAAGGTATCCAAGCTCCACTTCTCTCTAGTTCCAAGGGAACAAAGACCCACTTTTTAGGGAATTTTTTGTAACTACCCTCTAGCATAAACAGGTTGGAGCAAGAGCTCACTAGGATTAGAATTTTGGAGGCAGCTATAACACTGTTTTCTTTTGTATTAGACACTTTTGACTTTCATTTTTCATGTAAAATATTGGTTATGAAATAAGATGTGCATTTGGTTGATTTTCCACTGAGTTCATATCAGGGAGATGAGCTTGTGGGTTAGGTCCCAATCCATTGGACTCATACTCTCTTTTATACATGTGCCTTTCTTTTATGTTTTAGTAGTGATTTCTTTCATTATCTGTTTGGTAGCATATAAAAAATTAAAATTGTGTGCTAAGCCTCCCTTTCTCACCTCTTCCATTGAAGCTTGAGGAGGAAGGTCTTCCACCACAGACCAAATACCTTTTCAGTTTATGATTTATTGGAAAATTTAGATATTTTTTACTTTTCTTAACATGAACATGTTGTAGGTTTAGAGGTATATCCTCGTTTCAATTACATAGGTAGATTTGTCTAAATTTAACTCATCGTTTCCACCATTGATATGATAAGTTTGTCAATGATGAAAGCATGAACATATGTCTTGATTTCAAGTTTGGATATAGAAGCAGAGAAGGCCCCCTTTAGCAACATCATCTTGTGCTTTTCACCCTTCATCACCAACCTTCCATCCAAGTCACCTACAACTATGTTTTTGATGTCACCATTACATCACCGAGAGCAACCTTGTGTGTGCAAGACAATATTTTTGAAGAGCTCTGAGCTTGGACAAGGGGTTTTATATGCTTCATATACCAGGTTCCACCTTCCCCCCACCTCTCCTAACCTTATTCTTATCATTTCTGGCCTCCAACTCCTCTCAGCATGTTTCCTGTAGCTTTTCAGGACATCCTATAGCACTATAGGAAACCTTGTAGCAACTTCTTGTAGTAGTGCCAAACATCCTCTCCATCAGTCCAACATCATTCTTCCACTTCACTTGAGCCTAGCCAAGCCACCCATAGACCTTTAGCACTAAATATTTCGTCAAGGGACCCTCTTATACCACCTAATCAACTCCTTTTATTGAAAAAAAAAATCCATTTTAAAGTGTGATCAGTCCATTACAAGATGCATCATTAAACAAAGTAGTTAATCATAATTGAGATACGACATACGTAGTCATTGATTCAACATGTGTGCTCTATATCATTTTTCTTCTCTGCAATTCAATTCAGTAATCTAGACTATGAATTCCACTTAGTGTAATTTATTTTTCTTGCCTTATAATAAGTATGAATATTTGTTTCTTTCCAAAGAAGACAATAGTTAGATGAATCAATGTCATCTAGAGTAGTCTCTTCCCTTGTTAATAGAGTAATGATTATGATCTATTTCCATTATTATATTGCATTTATAAGTGTGACAAAATTCATTTCTTAGAGTAACCCTAGTACTAGCACCTCATTATGGAACTAAGATGAGGATGGAATGATTAGATATCATCTGATGTGCATATAGCACTGTCACCTCCAAGTTTGTACGAACCTCGAGTTGATAAAGTAAATTTGAGTAGCCTCTGGGAGTTGCAGTACTCTTGGTGTAATACCAGGGCTCACCACTTTTTGGCCCCTTTCTCAGGGATGTGTCTAAGTAGATGTTTGTTTCTAGTTACGAATTATTTTCTACTTTCTATTTTACATTTAGTTCCAAAATATTAAATAACACAAAAAAAAAATTGACTTTCATGCCTCGTAGGATAATGGAAACCAAGGAAATTTCTTACCAAAAACACCCATATCCCCACACAATCACCCTTCTCTCTTCTTCAGTGACTGTGAGGTAGAATGCCCTATAGGTGAACCACTTGAAAAAATTGAAGAACCAATTGGGCAATAAAAGGAACTTGATTCACCTAAGGAACCTGCCTCACCAATTCAATCCATGGCTAAAACTAGGGCCTAAGGAGTATCTCCCATTAGAGAAACTGATGGAGAAACAATAATGAAGAACATTAGTCCCTCAAACCTTCCACGTTTCCATGGCCTTAAGTATGAGGATCCTGAAACCTTCATGTTCAAGTTTTCTGTTGTATGTAGGACTTATGACTATACCTCAGATGACTAAAAGTAGAAATTGATCACATCCACCCTGAAGGATACAACCTTGCGCTGGTTCATGGGTTTTCCTAAGACAAATATAATTACCTAGGAACAGATGTACGAATCCTTCAATAAAAATATAGATACTATTGCAAGTCCAAAGAGACAAAAGAGGAGATATTTAGGATGACTGTAGGACCGAATTAATCCCTGGAGGATTATGAAGAAGGATTCCAACTGAACTATAAAAGAGCCAACTACACCCTTGATCTTGGATGACTCAAATTGGTACTTCTCTGAGGGATCAGGGAAGATGTGATAGAAACCCTTAATATGTCGTCTGGAGAAGATATATACTAGCTACCTGATGAGTACATCAAGACTATATTTATAAACCACTCTAGGGCAGCTAGGAAGAAAGGTAGAGCTAGACAAATCATGATGAACACCCCTCCTCTTCCACCTCCATCAAGCATGAAATTGGAAACATGTTGGAGGACTTCAAAAGTGAGATGATGCACACCTTTTCTTGCAAATGAACATAATGCAAATAAAAAGGAAATAAGAGAGAGACTTATCTATATTCTCCCCTAGATTCACCAGAAAACACCCTCAAAATGAATTTCCACTAAATTTCATAGAGTTTTTCTTAGTTTGTGAAGAGAATCATGCAACAGATAAATATCCCTACTTACCTAGTCTCAAATATATATATCAAGGTGGGGAAGGAGGACTGGAGAAGCTCTGTTTCATAAATCAGAGAAGGCTTCAAGGGCCTCAGTCTTATCAGCAAGGCTTGCAAGGTGAACCTTACTCCTACTACCATGCAAACCAGAATGAACCTATGCAGTATTTGTATACCTCCACTCCTCCATCATGGCCTATACCTCCTACTTGGCCTTATACCCCTCCATATCACCCTTATCCTGTAAATACACCCTTCCAGTAGTATGATCCTCAACCACCTCAGTGGAGAAACCCATCACAAGGGTGGAGGCCCCAACACAACCAACCACCTTCTTTATTGCCTACACCCAAACCTCAACCTCATCTCACTCATTCTTCTCCACCCAAGTTTCCTCATATGCTTTCCCAGCCCAATCCAAACCTGAAAAACAAGCATGCACATCAAGTTTACAGTGGGGAAACATCTTATATAACGTATAATGTGAAGATACATGGAATTAACCTAAGGTTTGGAAGAGTACTCCCAGACGATAATCCTCCATCTCCACTTGCAGAGGTTGAGGAGTAAATGTAAGAAAGAAACCCTCAGACAAATAAACCAAATTTTCCTGAGCGCTTCATCCGTCCTAGTCCACACACCCCAGAAGAGACTGAACTTCTGGGAGAACTGGAGAATCTACATGTGAAAACACCCCTTCTCCAGGCCATTAAGGATGTTCATTTTTACATTAGTATCATCAAATAAAAATTATTTAAAATCCCTCAGAGAAAGAAGAAACACATCCCCACCATCAATTTTGTAGGACAATTCTCTTACTTAATGTTGGGAAGGGTGATATTCCAGAAATAACTCGACCCTGAAAGTCCAGTAGTAGATTTACACATCAATGGTGTCATTTTTCCCCACACTTTGATTGATATTTGGGATTCCATTAATGTGATGACTAGGGAAACCGTGTTTAATTTCAACCTCCAAGGAGCCTTGAGAAATACCACCAAAGTTCTGTAACTTGTAGACAGATCCACCGTAGCGCTGGAAGGTGTTATTGAGGATGTTATGGTATCGATTGACTCTTGGGAGTACCCAAATAACTTCCTCTTCCTTCATCCAGAAACAAATTTTAGTGGATACCCTCCTATTTTAGGAAGACCCTGGTTGGGCATTGTTGATGCTTATATCCGTTGCAGCGTCAGAACATGACTATAAAAAATGGGCCCTTGTACAAAAAACTAGTATTATATCCTCCTTCCAAGCCTTCCATTGACCATGACCTACCCTTGTGTTTGGAGGATAAATAAGAATAATACTACGTATACAATACCACACCCTACCCCATTTGTACCATAGATATGTTTTTTAGAAGGGGGAAACCTCATGAGCCTTATCACATTGACCACATCCTTCAAAGCCAACTCCCCAGTACCATTCCACTCGATGACCTAGTGAGAGAATATAAAAGCCACCCTTGGATTGATCTGCACTCATTTGACTCAACCTCTGATGCCACCAAGGTTGCTAAATTTTTCATATCTAAATCCCTGAAGATTAACTCATCCCTCTCGACCACAGACGAAGACAAACTGTGCCAAATCTTGCGGGAAAAATTATATACTTTTTCTTGGGACTACAAGGACATGAAAGCGGTACATCCCTCAGTTTTCACACATCATATCTATATTAAAGAGGGATGCAATCATGTGCATGCGCCCCAAAGTAGGATGAACCCAACCTTAAAATAAATAGTGAAGGATGATCTGCAGAAGTTTTTGGATGTAGTTCTCATCTACCCCAGATCAGACAGTGAGTGGGTCTCTCCTCTTTTTCTAGTCCCAAAGAAAAATGGGAAGTGGCGAATCTATGTTGACTACCGAGAACTAAACAAAGCCACTAAGAAAGACCATTTTCCCTTGCCCTTCAACGATCAAGTTCTGTATGGTCTTGAAATAAATAAGTTTATCTCCTTCCTAGATGGATTTAGTGGGTATAACCAAATTCAGATCAGCCCTAAGGACCGGGACAAGAACACATTCACATGTCCTTGGGGCACTTTCTCTTATAGATTCTTTCCATTTTTCCTATGTAATTCCCCTGCAACTTTCCAGAGAGCAATCCTAAGCATTTTCCTGAACTAGTGCATGATCCTGTAGAGATCTACATAGATGATTTCACACCTTATAGGTATGATTTCCAAGAGCCTCTCTCCAATATAGGAAAAGTGTTGAGGAAGTGTATTGAAATGCATCTTTCATTGAATCATGAAAAACGTAAATTTTTTAAAAGGGCAGGGGCAGTCTTAGGCCACTCCATATCACAAGAAGGAATACAAGTAGACCCGACCAAAATCACCATCATAAAAGGGGTGCCTATTCCTCAAAAGCAGAAAGATATCAAAAGTTTCCAAGGTTTGGTTGGTCACTATAGGAGGTTCATTAAGGACTTCAGCAAAGTGGCTTCACCATTATTTGGATTATTGGCCCATAATTTTGATTTTTATTGTCTAATCTTGTTTAGGATGCTTTTGATCTCATCAAGGAGAAACTAACCCTTCCTCTATACTTCGAGATCCAAATTGGGCTTTTCCCTTCCACAATCATACATATGCATCAGATAAATATGTGGGGGAATCCTTGGGACAATTGGAAAATCGATTAACCTATTCCATTTATTTCAATAGCAAGAATTTGTCCAAGGCTTAACTAAACTATACTGTCACTGAAAGGGAGCTCTTAGCTATTGTCTATCCCCTAAATAAATTCAGGAACTATATTACTGGTTATCAGAATTTTGTACATATCGACCATGTAGACATCAAGTACTTAATTAATAAACCTGATTTCAATGGTATAATCATTAGATGGTTGTTTCTATTGCAATAGTTTGATTTGAAAATTGTTGATAAACTGGGAAAAAAATGTTGTTGAAGGTTTCGTATATAGACTAACTTTTTCTGTAGAGGAGGAAGGGATGGTTGATGATCAGCTTCCAGATGAACACCTATTTTCTATCCGATCATGATCTCCTTGGTTTGTTGAGATAGAAAACTACATCGTTGCTGAGAGGTTTCCTCCAAAACTTTCATCCAAATAAAATAGCAGAATTATAAGAAAAAACACCACTTTTACTTGGATTGGTGGAAATCCCTTCAAATTGGGTCTGGATAAAATTTTCAGAAGCTGTGTGAGGGAAGAGGAAGTATTTGACATCCTCTTAGCATGTCATTATGGTCCATATGGGGGTGATTTTTTTCCTAAGAGGAAAACCTTTAAAACCTTGAAAACTGGCTATTATTGGCCTACCCTCCACCGGGATGCCAAGAGATACACCAGTAGACGTGATAAGTGTTAGAGCATGGGGAGACTTACACCAAGGGACGAAATTTCTTTACAACCTTAGGTGGCTTTAGATCCATTTAAAAAGTGGGGCATGTATTTCATTGGACCCAGTGATCCACTATCCGGGCAGAAGAAGTATATCATAGTGTGCATCGATTACTTGATAAGTGGGTTGAAACAACGGTTGTAAAGGCAACAATAGAAGAGAAGGTGGCTGATTTTTTTTAGAGATAATGTGTTTTACAAGTTTGGATACCCCAGAGAGGTAGTCACTAATCAGGGGGATCAATTCACATCTCACCTCATTAAGAACCTCATGAGGTAGCAAGAAATAAATCACAAGACTTCCACTGCCTATAATCCTCAAGAAAATTGGAAGGTGGAGGTGAAAAATAGATCCTTGGAGAACATCTTCACCAAATTTGTAAGAAAAAAAAAAACATATTTGGCAGATAGATTGGTGGAGGCCACTTGGGCTTAAAATACCACCTGGAAGAAAATTACGAGATTTACTCCATATGGGAAGAAACCTTTTCTTTCCATTGATTTTGAGTATAACACCCTTAGAATGGAAAATCATTTGGACTTGGACATAACAAAGGCACAACAATAAATGTTGCTTCGGGTAAATGGTTTGGATGAATTTAGAATGCAAACCCTCCTTCACACAGAAGTAATCCAACTGCAAAGGAAATTTTGGCATGAAAAGCACATCAAAGAGAAGACATTTTAGGAAGGAGATTTGACTTTCCTCTATGACTCCAGATTCAAGAACTTCAAGAGAAATTTAATGACCATATGGCTAGGGCCTTATCAAGTGGAGAAATTCCATGAAAATATGGTTGTTTAGATCAGTACCATGGATGAGAAAGGGATCTTTCTGCTTGTCAATTGTTACAAGCTAAATATGTACAAGAGGTCCCTGTCTAAATTTAAATTTATCAATACAATAAACAGAGAGGTGCATGTAATTGAAATCTTCATAGTTTCCATCCCATCACCTTCCTAGAAAAAAGAAAAACAAAAAATAAAGAGGTCAGGGTGAAAAAAATTTCGGGGCATCCAAGGCCAAAGCCTGGGTTGAAAACCTCCATGACACAATCCTGGAGCAAAAAAAATTAAATAAACAAAATAAACAGAAATAAAGGAAAAAACATAGAAATAAAATATCCTTGGGTGAAAACCTCTTTGAGGTGCCCGAGGTGGGTTTGTGGGGTGACAAACTATTTTGAGGCAACCCACTTGTCTTCAAAGAAAATAAAACAAAAAAAGGTGGAAAAGAGAAAAAAAAATCCAAAAGAATGAAATAGCACCTATCCACTAACCTGCACATGTTTTATAGGTTGCTAAACAAGGAAAATTTAGACAAAGGGACAAAACTTCCTTCCATCTCTCTCTCTCTCCTCTACCTATCCACTCCATGTCCAACCCCAACATGCATTTCCTCATCCATTTCTACTACCAGGTGAGAAAAACTTCAAATTTTCTCCTACTGTATGCAGTGTTACAGGATTTCCTAGGCCACTACAAGATTTCCTCTAGTGCTAAAGGAAGCCCTGTAATGCTACAGGAAAGCTATCCAAGGCTGAATAAGCTCACCCAACACTCCCTAACCCTAAAAAATACATAAAAATTGTTTCTCCAGCTATCTACCATCCTTAACCATCACTCCATCCCATTCACTCACTCATTAAACCCTCTTTTTTGCCACTGTGAGCCATTTTGTGTTAAATACATAGAAAAATAATATTCTCTCAGGTTTTCCTACACTACACCACTCAATCCTCATCCTAACACCAACCCTAGCATCTCTATAATATTTTTCTTCCTTCCTCGGGACAATTTGAGCTCCAAAATTTCAACAAGAAAACTGCTACAGGAAGATGATCACTTCTTGTATCATATGTGTGCATTCGTCCATCACATAAAAGGCTTGAGATGACTGATGAATATATGATCTTGGAGATCACCATGGCACTCCAGAATGAAATCTACTTCAACAGCAACATCATAGGGTCTCCATGAGGTACCTACAGAAGACACAACAAGCAAAAACACACTAAGAACCTCACGTAAAAAATATATATATATATATATATATATATATATATATATATATATATATATATATATATATATATATATATATATAAAATATAAAATAAAAATAAAATTATATATATATATATATATATATATAACTAAAAAATAAAAATAAAAATAAAGGTAAAAATAAAATAAAAAAATCATTTGTGATCATAACAGTGCTCCAACTCCATGCATCAAAGGATCATGTAACTCATCAACAATCAGGTAGGCTCATGTATGGCTCCCTCACTGTTTCACTATGTATCATTTGACTAAATGAGTAAATGTTGAGAAAATAGATTTTAATAGGAAAAATGGTGGCCAGTTAACTTGGCCACCTTCGAATCATTAAAGTGAAAAGTTGGTGGAGTTGCATGCCACATGAAGTTGTCACATCAGTTAGGGGAAGGATAACAAGAAGTGGTGGCTGATTACAAGGAAAAAGGGAATAATAGGCTCGAGTGGGACCAACGGTCCAAATATGGAAACCTCATGCCAAATCTACATGACCAATATGCCCCGATCCCGCTCGATTTAGAATAAAAGGTGTACTTTGGCTCATTTCCCCTCATTCTATTTCTCATTTCGAGATTAGTTAGAAAAGGAGAAAGGCAAAAGACACCAAGGAACTTTGATCCATGGTCGAGCTCTACATGTAGACCATGCTACATGAAACTCTTCTACTATTACAGTAAGTTTCCAGGGAAGCCACAAAGGGTTGAAATATGAAATGCAAGCCACCATCAGGGTGTATTAGCACCCCAACACCATGACTCTTCAAATGAGAAACATCTGAATTGTAGAGGTAAGTGGCCATCACCCCCATAAATTTGTAATAATTTTCATGGCATTTCACACAAAATCAAGCCATAATTCAGTAAACTAAAGAGTTGTTTAAAGGAATAGGGGATAAAAAAACTACCTTTTGAGAAAATTTAAGAGCTTTGAGGTCACATATCATAGTGCCTTTGGAAAAAATCCATAGACAACCACCTCTCACACAGTCACAATATGGGGGGTGGTTTCAATAGAAGGGAGCCCATAAACACCAAGACAATTAGGCTACATCCTCTTGTCGTAGACATATTTAAAAACCATCAGTGGTTGGGGTTATTCAATATCCTCCTCAAGGGTTATGATGATGAAGTGGCTCAAGATTTTGGAGTTTCCTTGCACTCTCGAGAAAATGATAGATCCACCACAGTGGTAAGAGGAATAGGAATCACCATAACCCCCTGAGCTTATCAGCAGAGTCACCACCTTACCTTTAGGAATTAAATGGAATAGAGATGAAGAAGTCTCTATTACTACCTCTAAGAATATTTTCAGCTTTCCCAATGAGGAATACATTGAAGATAAGAATGGGGTAACAAGGGAAAGTGTGCCTTACCCATGGGAAGAGGTTCCTTACCATATCATGAAGTATATCTCCTATGAGGGCACACTAAGTGTATTCTATGGATATCACTTTAGGTTATTGCATGAACTTTGGTTGAAAGTTGGTTTTCCTTTATAAATTTCCTTCTCCACTTTGTTATCACTTCCCCCGTGCTTCCGAAGGCTAAGAATGGAGTTGAAGGAAGGTAACCACAGAGCAACCTTTAGGTTAGGTAGCTAGCCCCACCAAGACCAAAGATGGATCTCTTAATGTAACTTTGCATCCAAAAGGATGAATAGATATAATGTTTTAGGCTATTTATTATGCTCAATAGATTAGGGCTTTGTTTTTTTTGAGTTTTTCTCGATAGGAAAGATAGTTAGGAAACTAGGTCTAGGGTTTAGGTTTGATTTCAAAAGTTTGGTTATAGAGGTAAGGGTGAGACTAGGTAGGTAAGCTTAGAAGCATGCCTAACTTGTCATTGTGTATTGAGTGAACTGAGAGGGAGTCAGAATGAGCATTTAACTGAATTCATTCATCAGAAGAGCAAAGACACTTTCAGTAAATCTTATAAAAAACAGAGCATGGAAAGCATGATTTCTGTCAATAAACTGATATGACTTAGCATAAAGAAGACTATAGATGAAAGATGGGTAAAATAGCGTTCAAAATGATAAGTTTACAGAGAAAAAAAAATTCTCAAAGGCATACCATTGGAGTCTCAACACTATGTCTGCAACACTACCTTCGATTTCATAAACAAAATCTTGTACAATAGCTCCATTGCAAATAACAACTATCCAACCCTTCAAATGGATTGATTTTGGAGTACATAGAGAAAATAGAAGTCATGGCACCTCATTGGGTCGAAATATCATCCAAAACACTTCATAAAGGCACCCTATGAGTCATTTCCTCATTTTTAGGGAAGTTAGAAACCATTTCCTCAAATTTAGCTCATAACTAAGAGTGTGTGTGATGCAGCAGAAGCTTGGCGCAACCCAATAGATCACAATAGCATAAAAGCAATACCAATAGAAAAAATAAAAAATAAAACACCGGAACCGAATTTGTTGATTATTCAAAGAGAGCGCAGCCAATATAATACTTTAACAAAAATGTAACAGTGTTAAAATGCTTTTTAACACAGTTCCAGGCATACGTAGATTTCATTCAAGTCGCAATAAAAAAAATTTTTGTCACCAACCATTTACACTAGCGTTAAAACGCTTTCATAACCGTTGGATATATATATATATATATATATATATATATATATATATATATATATATATATATATATCGCAACACCCATAATTTATTGATACGATGCCGAATCAATTTGCAAACTGTTGAATTTCCAGATATCACAAGATTTTAGCGTTTACCCACTTTACTGATTTTTGCAGTAACCGACACGATATTCATACATTTATCGCCATTCTCCAATGTTTAATCTGCACAGATGTGTTATAAATTGGCGGTTTTTAATTTCTCTTGGCAAACTCTACAAAATGTCAATTCCTCTTATAACACCGATGCGATAACTAATTGAGATCGCAGCTTCGTTGGAGTGATATGTCACTCAACTATCGCAAAATTCACATCGCCAATGCGATAATTCTGGAAGCGACTCAATTTAAAACTGATTTATAACCTCCGCCTCCGGTTTTATCACGATATGGTGTGATATGTAATCTCTTCCGCTCTGATGATAATTATACAGAACCGTTATAGCCTGCACTGTATATTCTCATTTGCTGGAGATGTGATTTCTGTGTTAATGATCTTTGTATCTGCACACTTAACCAGGTCAAGCAATTAAAATAATATAGATCACAACCCTTTCACAATTAAAAACACAACCACATCGATCTCTTTTATATATGTCATTCGATTTGGACAGAATATAATTGCGCTCATAATACATAGAAAACAAATAAAACAGAACCTCGTTTTTTATTATTATTATTATTCCAGAACTAAAAATTCTAATACACATTGTCACGCTCACACCAAATCTAAGCTTTTGCTCCACACCCCTCTCTAAAAGAAATCTCTCTCGCACATTACAAATTCCTCTATTTTTTATCCACTAATTCCTCCCACAATAACTAATGAAATCTTCTATTTTTTGAAGATCCTAACAAATAAAATCTCCTATCTATTAGCGCTTGCACACACCTGTTTTAACAAATCTTATCACTAAGATAGTCACACTTAATATAATTAAAAACTAACTATTTGAGGAATCGACCTCCTCTGTAAACTAAATTTGACCAAACAGTAAATGAAATTCACCCTGTCAAGCCACAACATGTGGAGAAATTTCCACATTGCTGACTAGTTCTGATGCTCCTGCATCAGACTTCCGGGGAAGAAAAAAATTTGTCCTTCAGATTTTCTGGGTTTATTTCATATTTCTGCAATTCAGCTGCTGTCAACCAACTGGAATATTCTATTGGTTGCTCTTTCCACTTGACAAGATAGTGGAAATATTTCTGCCCTCGAGTTTTCTTGGATATTCTTTGATCTAAAATAGCTTCAACTTCTTTCTTAGATGTTTTTGGTACCTATTCCTCCCAATCCACAGTTTTAACTTCATCACCTATAGCTTCAGTTTACAACTCTGTTTTTTCCTCTCTGAATGGATACAAGTCTGCAATATTAAAAATGGGGGATATTCCAATCCCTTCTGGCAATTCAATCTCATATGCATTGGCTGAAAATTTCCTTTTAATTTTACAGGGTCCTATTTTCTTCAGTTTCAGTTTATTATAAGTCTTTGTAGGAAATCTCTCTTTCCTCAAATATGCCATGACCAAATCTCCTACCTGAAACTCCTTTTCTCTCCTTTTCAGATCTGCTCTCTGCTTGTATCTCTTGTTGCTTTCCTGTAGTTTACCTTTAACCTCTTCCAGTAGCTTCTGCATTTGTTCAACAAAATCTTCAGCACTTGCACTTCTAGCTTCTTGTTTCCCCAAGTCTCGTAGCTCATATACTCCTCTCGGATGCATTCCAAACACAATTTGAAATGGACTCATTCCAGTGCTTCGGTTTGGTGTATCATTGTAAGCGAATTCAGCTTGAGCTAATGCCAAATCCCACTGTTTGGGATTCTGAGGTACCAAACTTCTTAATATATTCCCCAAGCTTCTATTCACTACTTCAGTTTGTCCATCTGTCTGAGGATGGTATGCTGAACTAAAACTGAGTTTAGTTCCCAGTTTCTTCCAAAGTGTCCTCCAGAAATGCCCTAAAAATTTAGTATCTCGATCTGATACAATGCTTACATGTAAACCATGCAATCTTACAATCTCTGAAAAGAATAAATTTGCTATGTGTGTTGCATCATGAGTCTTCTTACAAGAAATAAAATGTGCCATTTTAGAAAATCTGTCTACAACAACATAAATAGAATCATTTTCTCTTTGATTTTTTGGTAAACCCAGAACAAAGTCCATGCTCACTGCGTCCCATGGTCGATCTGGTATGGGAAATGGTTGATATAGACCTGTATTTTGACTCCTTCCTTTGGCATATTGACATACCCTGCATTTCTCAGCAAACTTTTTAATATCAGTTTGCATTTTAGGCCAATAATAAAAAACATTCACCTGAGCGAAAGTTTTATCTTGTCCAAAATGACCAGATAATCCTCCACTATGCTTCTCCTTAATTATGTTCTCTCTCATGGAACATTTAGGAATACATAACTTTTTGCTTTTAAATAACAGGCCTCCTTGAATAAGGTAGTCCATCCATTGACTTTTGTTATGGTTCACCGCATTCTGAATTGTTGTGTAGATGTCTTTGAAATCCTCATCATCCTTGTACATTTCTATCATTTCATCAAAACCTACAACACCCACTTTAAACTGTTGCAAAAGAAAACTTACCCTGCTCAATGCATCTGCCACTTTATTAGACTTACCACTTTTATGCTTTATTACAAAAGTGAAACTTTGTAGAAATTCCACCCATTTAGCATGCTTTTGGTTTAACTTTGGCTGATTATTAATAAACTGCAAAGCATGATTGTCTGAATATAAGATGAATTCCTTTGGCAGCAAGTAATGCCTCCACTTTTTCAATGCCTGCACAATAGCATAAAATTCTTTGTCATAGGAAGAATATTTCTTCTTCACATCATTTAACTTCTCGCTGAAATATGCTATCGGCCTTTGCTCTTGGATTAGCACCGCACCAACTGCTTCTCCACTTGCGTCGGTTTCCACTTGAAAGACTTTCTCGAAATTTGGCAATGCTAGAATATGCTTTTCTGTTATCTTCTTTTTCAGCAGATTAAAAATTTTATCAGCTTCTTCTATCCATCGAAATGGCTGATTGACCTCCCTGATTGTCTCAAGGATTGGTGCACAAGCTTGACTAAACCCCTTTATAAATTTTCGGTAAAAACTAGCAAGTCCATGAAAACTTCTTACCTCAAATACACTCTTGGGAGTAGGCCAGCTCCTGATTGCTTTTACTTTCTCCAGATCCATTTTCAAACCTTCTTTGGAAATAAAAAATCCCAAGTATACCAGCTCTTCTTTCATGAAACTACATTTCTCCAAATTAATTAGTAGTTTCTCTTTCTGCAGAGTTTTCAAGACTAACTTCAAGTGTTGCAAATGCTCCTCTTTACTTTTGCTAAAAACCAGAATATCATCAAGTTAAACAACAAAAAATTTACCTATATATTCTTTCAAGACCTCGTTCATTAGTCTCATGAATGTGTTGGGTGCATTAGTAATCCCAAAAGGCATCACTAACCACTCATACAGTCCACTGTTGGTTTTGAAAGCTGTTTTCCACTCATCGCCTTCCCGAATTCTGATCTGATGATACCCTCTTTTCAGATCTATCTTAGTAAAGTACCTGGATCCACTTAAACAATCCATTAAATCATCCATCCTGGGCAAAGGAAATCTATACCTGACTGTTATCTTGTTGATAGCTCTAGAATCGGTGCACATGCGCCATTCTCCTCCCTTCTTCGGACTAAGTACCGTTGGCACAGCACACGGGCTCAGACTTTCTCGAATCAACCCCTTGTCCATCAGCTCCTGAACTTGTCTTGCAACTTCTGCATTTTCCTGAGGAGTTAATCTATATGCAGCTTTTTTAGGTAGACTCGCTCCTGGTATTAAGTAGATATGGTGACTTATACTTCTAATCGGCGGTAATTCATTCAGCAATTCATCCACAATGATGTCCATGTAATTATTTAACACAGTTTGAATTTCTTCAGGCAAATAATTTAAATTTGTGGAGGTTAAAATTACCTTTGGCCTCCCCACGATAGCGAAATACACCTCTTCACTTTTATCAACCTTCTGTAGCAATTCTTTGCCACTCATCAACATAATACTATTTTCAGGCAGCTCTTTATCAACATCATTCTTCACTGGCAGCAACGTATGTTTAATTTCGTCTTTCTCTATGGTGTATGTATTCCTTCTTCCATCATGAATCGCCTTCCGATCAAATTGCCATGGTCTTCCCAATAACACATGACATACATCCATGGGAATTATGTCACATAGGATCGCGTCTTTGTATGTGCCGATCTGCATTTCCACACTACACTGTTCTGTCACGATGATTTGATGGCCTTTCTGGAGCCAAGATATTTTGTAAGGTGCAGGATGAGCTTTCCTTGTTAACCTAAGCTTTTCCACCATCTCTGTAGACAAAATATTGTCAGTACTCCCGCTATCAATTATAACCTTACAGCACTTACCCTTTGATTTGCATGTATTTCTGAACAAGTTCTTCCTTTTCGCAGGTTCTCCAATCTATTTTTCTGATCTAAGCAAAGTTATTCTGAGTAGCAATGATTCACCTTCTTCAGGTGGTTCTTCTTTCTCCACAAGTCGAGGTGGTTCTGGCTCTGCCTCAGCCACGTTTGCACTCCTCTGGCTTGCTGATTTGTTATGAGGACAGTCCCGCGACATATGTCCCCATTCTCCACAGGTATAACACCTAACATCTCTGCCTCACCCTATTCCTCTGGGCGCGAATATCCCTCTACTAGATTCACCCATCTGTTGTGATCTGCTACTTGAACTTCTTGTTTCAGGTTGATGCTTTGTTCCTCTGGATCTGACAGCTCCTCTACCCCTTGCTGAACTTTTTCCTCTGTTCCTTTGACTCTGTCTCCTCAGTATTTTCTCCTCTGCCTTCAGGCTTGCTTGATAGGAATCCTCAATAGTTTTAAAACTTATCAGGCTAATATCATCTTGTATTTCATACCTTAGCCCATTAACATATCTAGCTACTTTCTCCAAATCATCTTCTACATGCCCTGTTCTGATACTTAACCTGTAGAATTCTTCTATATACTCCTTAATAGACATTCCTTTCTGCTTCAGATTTTGCATCTGCTTAAAAAGATTCAAATGATAGTCTTTAGGCAAAAACTTGGCTTTCAGTTTGCTTACCATTTTATCCCACTGCTTGATCTTAGATTTCCCTTTTCTCATTCTTGATGTCTATAACTCGTCCCACCAGATGGCTGCGTGACCTTTCAATCTAGTGACTGCAAATTTTACCCTTTTTTTCTCCTCAATCTCTTCATAATCGAAGTACTGATCTATGGATCTGATCCAATCCATGAGCTCCTCGGCATTCAGACTCCCTTCATACATAGGAATCTCCATTTTGGGTTTTCTTCCAACCTTTTCTAGCATCTTGATGAATTTGACATTTTCATTCTCTTCTTCTGCTTCCACATATTCATCAGATTCTTCTGAAGAACTTTCAGCTCCCTCATCAGGCGCTCTTCTCTGGGCTGTCTCCATTGTCTCCATTCGTTCCCGCAATCTCCGCACTTCTTCTATCAAGACTGCATTTGGTTCTGGTCTCCCTCGACCAATTCCTCGACCAACTCCTCTTCTTAGCGGAATCTTTGCTACAAACACCTGTCTCTTCTCCTCTGATACCAAAATGACGCAGCAGAAGCTTGGCGCAACCCAATAGATCACAATAGCATAAAAGCAATACCAATAGAAACTTTTTTTTTAAAACACCGGAACCGAATTTATTGATTATTCAAAGAGAGCGCAGCCAATATAATACTTTAACAAAAATGTAACAGTGTTAAAACGCTTTTTAACACAGTTCCAAGCATACGTAGATTTCATTCAAGTCGCAATAAAAAAAACAATTGTCACCAACCATTTACACTAGCGTTAAAACGCTTTCATAACAGTTGGATATATATATATATATATATCGCAACACCCAGAATTTATTGATACGATGCCGAATTAATTTGCAAACTGTTGAATTTCCAGATATCACAAGAGTTTCTCGTTTACCCACTTTACTGATTTTTGCAGTAACCGACGCGATATTCATACATTTATCGCCATTCTCCAATGTTTGATCTGCACAGATGTGTTATAAATCGGCGGTTTTTAATTTCTCTTGGAAAACTCTACAAAATGTCGATTCCTCCTATAACACCGATGCGATAACTATTTGAGATCGCAGCTTCGCTGGAGTGATATGTCACTCAACTATCGCAGAATTCACATCGCCGATGCGATAATTCTGGAACCGAATCAATATAAAACTGATTTATAATGTCTGCCTCCGGTTTTATTGCGATATGGTGTGATATGAAATCTCTTCCGCTCCGATGATAATTATACAGAACCGTTACAGCCTGCACTGTATATTCTCATTTGCTGGAGATGCGATTTCTGTGTTAATGATCTTCGTATTTGCACACTTAACCAGGTCAAGCAATTAAAATAATACAGATCACAACCCTTTCACAATTAAAAACACAACCACATCGATCTATTTTATATCTTTCATTCGATTTGGACATAATATAATTGCGCTCATAATACATAGAAAACAAATAAAACAGAACCTCATTTTTTTTTTTATTATTATTCCAGAACTAAAAATTCTAATACACATTGTCACACTCACACCAAATCTGAGCTTTTGCTCCACACCCCTCTCTAAAATAAATCTCTCTCGCACATTACAAATTCCTCTATTTTTTATCCACTAATTCCTCCCACAATAACTAATGAAATCTTCTATTTTTTGAAGATCCTAACAAATAAAATCTCCTATCTATTAGCGCTTGCACACACCTGTTTTAACAAATATTATCACTAAGATAGTCACACTTAATATAATTAATAACTAACTATTTGAGGAATTGACCTCCTCTGTAAACTAAATTTGACCAAACAGTAAATGAAATTCACCCTGTCAAGCCACAACATGTGGACAAATTTCCACATTGTTGACTAGTTCTGATGCTCCTGCATCAGTGTGTCTCCTTCATTAATTACATTATTCATCCACAAAGACAAGAAAAAAAAATTCCTACAAAAATGACAGCTCATGGGACAACTAAAGCTCAAATTTTGGAGTTTTAATGGCTTGAAAAATGTCCAAAGGAATCTAATGACAGAAGCGTCGCGCCTCCCAGCAGAAGCATCACGCCATTTTGGAGCTAATTTTGATTGAGTTTTAGGAACCCATTTCCAAATAAGAGAGTTAGGCTAGGTAGCCCTGTGTGTCTTCTTTCCATTTCACCCTCAAAATTGACAAAATACCCACTAGAAGGCCTTCAAAATTTTATTCTCCCAACCTCACTCCAGAAGTGGCCCAGAGAGGTAAAAAAGGTGGAAGAAGCATGAAAAAAGTGATGGTTTTTGAATTTTTCTTCAAAATTGGAGGGTGACATGAAAACCTGAGGTCATATATATGACGTAGAATATAAAATATATCCAACCATATAGAAGTTTATCCATTTAGATGCTTTGAATAAAATCGTCACGTCGTTGCACAATGCTTCTATAAAGAAGAATTCCATATTTTTCACGGAATTTTATGCAAAAGTACGCCTTAAATATGGATACATAGCTCTCCAACCATAACGTTTTTGGAAAACTTGAGAGAGGTTTTTGTTTTTATTTAATGTTTCAAACAAAAACCTCCTCCATTTGTCCAAAATACTTTCCCTTTTTCCCATAAGCCAAGTTTGAAGTTGATCAATAAAAATTTGTAGAAGCGTAGCACACTCTCAGCAGAAGCGTCGTGAGAGGGAGTTTGGAGGCCTTACCATATGAATTTTTTCCCAAAATTTTTATGGATGGAAATATTAGGATGTATTCTACAAAATGGAGTCATGAAGCACTGCAAAACCCTGCTCAAAACCCCTGAAAATTTTACTTAAAGACAACATGTTCAAAAGTACATAAAATGACCTGAAGCAACTGTAATTTTGGCATTTATCTCAAATAATAATACCTGTAAATAAACAGAAGGAGGTTTTTGTTATCTGGCCTATGATTGAAAAAAAATATTTCACTTTTGGAAAATTCATCTCCATTCCTTCATAAACTGATTTTGAAGCAAAATTGTCCCTGTCTGCAATGTAAACCCTAGCAAATGTTCACGAAGCTCTAAAAATGGTTACATGAGTCTTATTTGGCTCAAATAAGAATTTATGACCTCCATTATGGGCCTTTATCTTCTCCCTCCATGGTGTGTTTCAACAAGATAAAAACACTAGCTAGATGTAATGGGTAGGGGAGATGTAGAATTAAGAAAACAGGGGATAGTGGTAGCGTGATTTTAGGGGTAGAAATGGGGTGGAAGGAAGCTAGGGAAAAATCCATAAAAAAATGAATATTTAGGGTGATGAGTTTCCTTTACACTGCAAGTGAAATTTCTGGAAATGGGCATGAGGAAGGTTCCCAAAAGGTCTAAACACGAGAATTTCCTATTTTTCCTGCTAGAATGTAGTGAAAATTAGGGTTTTAATGAAATTGATGGAAAGGAGGGTTATGAGTGATAGGGAGTGTTAGGGTATGGTGTATGAATCTTGTGTGAAATATTTGGATTTTTATGTTACGGTTTTATCAGCTGAAACAAGCCAATGATGAAAATCACCAAAAACGTAGTGGAGATGATCTAATGAAGGAAACCACTCATTTACTGAAGAAAATGAATTGAAAGAGGTGTTAAAATCATCCACTTACTCATTAGGATGTCTCTAAACGTTTGTGCTGACCCTTGGATGGCTATGGAGATTTGTGAGCATGAGAGAGGAGCTCTTTCGACCATGTAGCATACTTCTTGAAAAAGGACAAGTTGCCTTTTTTTTTATTTCCTATCTTTGCTAAATCCCAATTAAGGTTATTTGACTAATGAAAATGACCTTTATTTTCCTTTATTTCATGACATGATTTGAAATCATGGTGGAGAAACAGAGG
The DNA here is from genome assembly GCA_034641835.2 of Pinus albicaulis. Taxonomy (NCBI): domain Eukaryota; kingdom Viridiplantae; phylum Streptophyta; class Pinopsida; order Pinales; family Pinaceae; genus Pinus; species Pinus albicaulis. The sequence continues at coordinate 948,971,661 of CM076575.1, read as the reverse complement.
ATACCTAGACCAAGACCTAGATGAAGGTGTGGTGACTGATCTATGAACCTAGGTGATTTGATGGATGACATGACCTTGAAATGATGATGACCATGAATGGAGTGAATGGAGAGGCATTTCAGACCTAGAAAACATTCAGTGAACTACCAAGTAAACATAAAAGATTATATTTGATCACTGAACATTTAGACACTAACACACTCAATCAGAGATATGAGCCATAGGGTAAGGGAGAGGAAATATCAACACCTAGCTCATCATGGTCTCATCAAACTCATAGTGCAAGGCGATTTAAATAGAATCAACATCCATGTACCTTGTTCCACTTTCATTAACATGGATGGAGAAGCCTTCATTGGGACGCATGCCATCACCCCTAGAGAGACCCATACCTCTAGCCTTGGAGAAAGGGGAGTTAAAGTAGGAGAAGAAGAGAAAGAATAGGAAGAGAAAGGAGAGGAAGAGAAAGAAAATAAAGAAGAAAAATAAGAAGAGAGAAAGATAGAAGAAGAGGAGATCCTATACCCCCATGTATTTCAAAACAAGGAAAAGCATTAGGGTGAGACAGGGGAAGCCTAAAACTCCAACCAAGAGCCCCATCACAATTAAGGAGTCACCAAACAAGAAAGGAGAAATAGGGCCAGAGGAGGGAAATATTCAAGAGGCCACTTGGCCCAAAAATACAACTATGACCTACACAAGAAGGCACTCCTGCTAGGCTTGCATCCCTAACCCAAAAACCTCCAAGGAGAAGGAAAGGAGGAGCTACATGAAACACAGGGTATGAAATAAACACCCAGAGAGTGCTACATGAAACACGGAATTTTCTACAGGAGGAGAAGAATGTCTAAGGGGGAGAGAACAAGGCACCATTGGAAGGGTAGGATGCCCAAGGTGATGAAAAAGGGGTAGAAGTTGAGGGGTAGGATGTGTGGAGTACTAAAAAGGTATGCTTTTGATGATTATTTCAATGGCTTTTTAATAGAATTTGTGAACCTTTTGAATCATGAATTGGGAAAGTAATAAGGAACTATAACAAAACATGTGAGAATTGATGTGCATAACTTAGCCACTGATAATGGTTATTTTCTATACAGGAAAAGGAGAAAACGAAGAGTTGCCGCTCCAAAGGAAAGGACAAAGTGGAGATAACTGTTGTCTCTCTGGATGAGAACCAAACGCAAACATAGGGAAACAGATCAAAGCAAATCGGCTCGGGAAAGAAGGAGAGGACACCATCTCAGCGCAACAGAAAAGACAGGATGAAGAGTTAACAGTTTGGCGAATCCCTCAGGATCGAAGATCCTGAGGGATCGCTGCTTTATTTATCTAGTTGCTTGGACATCTCCGCCGTCGTCTTTATAAAAAGAGACAGCACTGTTAGTTTAGAGATAGATAAGAGAGAGATAGGATACGTTTTATGTAATCTTCTGTAAGACATCCGCTTTGGTTATTAAGTTTTGTTGAAGACTGGTTCGATGTATTTTTGATCGATGCATTAATAAAGGCTTGGTGATTATTCCATCTTCGCGTCTGCATTAACTTAAAGCGGTGTATCCTTGGAGGCTAAGGGCCCGGCCCCGAAGGACACTTGCTTCTGTACCATTACAGCTTCACTTCTGTGTGGTTTGTTTATTATTGTTATTTGATAAATTGATATGCTTTACAAGTTCATATTATATGCTCTGTTCAAGTTTGAATCATTGAAGTTTCTACAGATAGAATTGTCTGTTGACTCTGCATCAAGTTATTTATCCTTTCAAGAGTTAATCGCACATTCTTACTGTTATATTACAGAGCTGTTATACTAAAACATTCGTGTGGTGTGCGTTCCTAATTTATCAGTACTGTTCTATAATTCAGTCATTGCTTTTGTTGTTCCATTAGTGTGATCTGTGTGAATCGCCTTTAGAGTGACAGAATGATCTTTGATTGCAAAGAGTGTATAGATTGAGTTTGGTTATAACCCGCGGGACTTAGTTATTCAATTGTTGTTCCATTTTAGAGTTGTTGTTCCATTTCAGAATTGTGGTTCAATCCTTTATTCGCTTTGCTGTTCCATTTACTTGCAGTTGTTGGTTTGTTGTGAGAGATGATCTAAGGCTGTAGTGAGCAGTAGCAGTCACTGTCTAGCTCCCAGGCTCGTGATCTATGCTCTAGTTCCTTTTCCATCAGTTTCTGAAGGGATGGTTATCATTGCCGAACCCTTGACTGATAAGTTATTGAGTTTTCTGAGTGTGTGATTTATTTCTTTAAAGTAATTTAATTTCAGTTAAGCATCCGTTTACTCTTGTATTTCTTAAGCATTGTACTACTAGCATTACTCTGACAAATGAGCCTCGGATTGAGTCACTCTTTGTAATGACAAAACGCTCTCGGGTTGACATATTAATGTGAGGTAATTAGAGGTGAAAGAGACCCCTTTTATAGCTCTACATTTTGGCGCCGTTGCCGGGGAAAGAGTGAAGCCATTTGTCTTTTTCAGAGTGGTGTACAAGCCTGCTAGGGAGGAGTTGGATCCTAAGAACGGAAGGTAAGAACCTACGTGCAGAGCATGTAAAAGACCTGCTCACTATCCGCTTTCCTAACAGATTTGTTTTTGCTTGTTTGAATAGAAGTTGGTAGTTTATTTTTGAGTGCATGACTAAGCAGAAAAGACCAGAAAATAATATCAAACCCCCATCCAAACCTGAAAAAGCTAAGGGGCCGGTGACCCTTGGCCGAACGACCTTCATAGACGAAATCTATAAGAAAACAGAGTCTCAGCCATCAGTAGGCTTCAAGAAAAACACTTCTAAATCGCCTACTAGTTCCCTTCAGGCCACAGGATCACCATCTGTAGCCTGTGCTGAGGTGCATAGTCAAACTGAGGAGCAGGACTTTCAAGAAGTTGAAAATTCCACTCCAGAATTATTGCAGGAAGGGAACTCTAGCAACTTTTGTGAAGGAGAAGGAGAAACAGGGGAAATCAAGGAACCAAAATCTCTTCTTGAAACAAATCAGCCATTAGATAGCCCAGATAAAGGAAGTGCTGCAAAAGTCATTGTTGAAGAGATTCAATCTCCTCAAACACCTGGTATTCCCATTATTCCAGATAAAGGAAGCGCTATTAAAAAGATCCCTGTCAAAACCGTTCCCACCCAACCTAGGAATACCCTCCTAGATATCCCAGAAGGTTATTGGCATATATTCGATCCCATGGCTCAAAACCAACCAAACGCTCAAAACCAGCCAAACACTCAAACCTCTACATTACAATATCCTATAGTGGATTCTGCAGCAAATGCACCCATGAAAGCTATCCCTCTTTAGCATATCCCTACATTTCACGGACTCACATCGGAAGATCCGGATGCATTCCTATTCGAATTCGATGTGTTATGTCGGGGGTACGATTACACCACCGATCCCCAAAAATTGAAATTATTCCCCTCTACATTAAAAGGGGCTGCTTTAAGATGGTTTATGGGGCTAGGTGGCGGGGTTATCAACAATTGGGATCAAATGAAAGAATCCTTCTTAAGAAAATATCAGGATTATTGTAGGTCTAGAGAATTAAAAGACGAAATATTTCAAATGTCAGCCAGACCAAATGAAACATTAGAGGAGTATGTGGAACGTTTTCAGTATAATTTACAAAGATCTCCTTATGCATCGCTACCTTTACCTGATAATGTGTTAAAAACTGCATTAATGAGGGGCATGAAGGAACAATGGATTGAAACATTAAACATTATGGGCAAAGGGGATATTTATCAGGAGAATTTTACTGACATCCTTGACTTATGTATCAGGAGTTCGAGAGGCAGCACAAGAATAAAACCGGCAGAATATGGTCGGTTTGCAAGAGATAACAAAGTATCAGCAGAAGGAGTAACACGTGCAGAAATTGGAAATTTATTAGAAAATTTTAAAACTGATATTATGGGGACACTAACTACACAACTTGATATTGTGCAGGCTAAACAGAAGCAGCTGGAGGTAGAACAGAATTTGGCAATCTTCTGCCCCCGATGCAGAAAAAAACACAGCCACAAGGAGTGTCCATTAGATAAAGTCCAAACATGCGCCATCTGTACAAAAGATCACCTTACGGAGAGCTGCCCCTCACTTCCGGGATTGAAAGTGGTATATAAGGAAGCAGAAGAAGAACCAGAGTCGGTGAATTCGATCAACCAGCGCCGCCCGTGGCAGCCGAGACAACCTGGTATGTTTCCGGACCCAACCTCTTTCTTTCAAAACCCACAGTATAATGCTCAACAATATGGTATGTGGCAATATCAATCTCAAACCCCATTTACAAACTGGTCACCACAATCATTTCCTTCTTCAAATCCATGGCTGAATCAAACAAGCCAAACTGGTTGGCCGAATTTCCCTTACACTCCACCATACTGGCAAAATGGCCCGTATCCTTCACAATGGGCTCCCTCTACTTCACAAAGTTCACCCTGGCAGACAAGCTGGCAAAGACCAATGTACCACCCAGCTGGAACTATTCCGCTCCCTCAACCTACTTTGCCAGCCTTACAACAAAATCCCCAGTCTAACTTGAGACCGCAACTCCCAGCCCAACCCGATCCCAATCCAAATAACAGACAGGTCCAATCCATCCAAATCATAGAATCACCAGAAGCAGGACCCGACTTAAGGGAGTGCAATGACCTTCAGTTAAGATCTAGACGTATAATTGAAACTGAGGGAGATAAAACAGTTCATATTGAAGATCAGTTACCCAGAGAACATCAGTCACAACAAGAGGATGTAAATAAGCAACAAACTCATAATCAAGCAACCACATCCTCTCCTCCGTTCCCAGAACGATTAGCCATACCTCGATCCATACAATATCCCGACTTTGACATTCTGGGAGAATTACAAAATCTGTACATAAAAATTCCATTCCTCCAAGCCATTCAAGACATTCCCATATACGCCAAAACTATAAAAGAATTGTGCATAAAGAAACCAAGGAGGAATATAACAAATAATCCAAGAGTCCAAGTAGTCGGTACCTTATCTGACCTATTGTCTGGAAGAGAAACACCCCTTAAATATGAAGACCCCGGGAACCCAATTATAACTGTTCAAATTTATGGTCGGACCCTGTCTAATGCCTTAGTTGATCTAGGGGCTGCAATTAATATTTTAACAACCACAACTTGCCAAAAGCTCGGCATTACATCTGTAGAACCCACCTCCACTCTGTTAGAATTGGCTGACCGATCTGTGGTTAGACCAGAGGGTACTCTACATGATGTCATGGTCTCTGTAGAATCCTGGGAGTATCCAACCGATTTCTTGATAATTAATCCAAAAACCCGACTTGATGGACACCCGCTAATTTTAGGTAGACCTTGGCTCGCTACTGCCGATGCCTACATTGGCTGTCGGCAGGGAAATATGACCATGACCAGAGGACCAAATAGCAAAAATTTAGTTCTATATCCTCCAGCGCAGCCAAGTGTCACAATGATTAAAACTAATAAGCACCCTGTATCATATCTTACTGACAACATCAGATCTCCATTAACTATACAAGAGGCACTCGATTTCAAAGATCAAATAGAAGACGATGCCATTAATAATTTCATTACTCAAACTGAACCTCGCACATAGTGTCACATGATAGAAGCAGCATTTGATAATGAATTGGAAGAAGATCCCCTGAAAGATATCCATGACCAAACAATACCTGTTACTTCTATTGCAAATAGTAAAACTGTGGAAATTGCACCAGGGAAAACTTTAAACATCAATGCTAATCTCACACCTGAACAAGAAACAAAGCTCATCCATCTGTTAACAAAATATCAAGAAGCATTTGCATGGGACTACCCTGATATGAAAGGAATCGATCCCCAGTTATGTACACACCACATTTATATAGAAAAGGATGCGAGACCTGTGCGTCAGCCGCAAAGGAGACTTAATCCCCATCTAAAAGATGTCGTAAAAACTGAACTTCAGAAGCTTTTAGATGTGAATTTTATCTACCCTATTTCTGATAGTAAATGGGTCTCTCCACTTGTGGTGGTACCAAAAAAGAATGGGAAATGGAGAATTTGTGTGGATTATAGGGAACTTAATAAGGCAACACAAAAAGATCATTTTTCTCTTCCTTTCATAGATCAAGTATTGGACACTTTAGCAGGGAAGAAGTTCTTTTCTTTCCTGGATGGCTTCAGTGGATACAATCAGATTCAGATTGCCCCTGAAGACCAGGATAAAACTACCTTTACTTGCCCCTGGGGAACATTTGCCTACCGAGTTTTACCTTTTGGCTTATGTAATGCTCCTGCCACATTTCAGAGGGCTATCCTTAGTATTTTTGCAGATTTAATCAATGATGGACTTGAAGTTTACATGGATGACTTTACACCATATGGAGATGATTTTGATCCAGCTCTAGACACCCTAGAAAAAGTCCTACAACGCTGCATTGTTACCATGCTTTGCTTAAGCAACGAAAAATGTTTCTTGATGATGACTGAAGGACTTATCCTAGGACACTATGTCTCAGCAGCCGGCATTCAGGTAGACCCGGCCAAAATCCAAATACTTTTGCTTATTCCCACTCCTACTACTCAAACAGAGGTACGCAGCTTTCTTGGATTTTCCAGTTATTATAGACGATTTATAGAGCATTATTCGCACATTGCTGCTCCTTTATATGCACTAACTGGTAACGTTGATTTTCTTTGGACAGACAAATGTGACCGTGCTTTCGAGGATCTAAAGAAGCTTGTATCCACAGCCCCAGTCCTTCGAGGACCAAACTGGGACCTACCATTCCGGATATCATCTGATGCCTCCGATACAGCCATTGGCGCAGTCCTTGGACAGGAAGAGGATAAAAAACCATATGATATATATTACATCAGCAAAAATTTATCCCCTGCTGAATTGAATTACACTGTTACTGAAAAAGAATTTCTAGCTGTAATACATGCTGTCAATAAATTTAGACATTATATCATAGGCTACCCTGTTATCTTGTATACAGATCATTCTGCCATAAAATATTTAGCAAATAAGCCTGTCACAAATGCCAGAGTAACTCGATGGTTAATCTTATTGCAGGAATTCGACATCACAATCAAGGACCGCCCTGGCAAAGAAAACCCTGTAGCCGATTTTCTTTAAAGAATACCAAAATCAAGCGATGCAGCAGCAGTGGAAGATCAATTTCCGGATGAGCACCTGTTTGCTGTTGCTGTTCAAACACCCTGGTATGCCGATGTTGCCAACTACCTTGCAGTAGGTAAATTACCAAAACATTTAACTCCTAATGAGCGTAAGCAGATTATTCAGAAAAGTTCTCGATTTTCGTGGATTGGAGGTTATTTGTTTCACACGGGAGCAGACATGCATATCAGGCGATGTGTTAGAGAGGATGAAATATTTGACATCCTAAAAGCCTGTCACGATGGACCATGTGGGGGGCACTTCGCTGAGCGTAGGACTGGACATAAAGTATTGCAGACAGGATATTACTGGCCTACGATCTTCAAAGATGCAAAGAAGTTTGTCCAAGCTTGTGACAACTGCCAGCGAGCAGGACGACCTGGTCAAGCTGATGAGATGCCTCTGAAACCACAGTTAGTCATCGAACCATTCGAGCGGTGGGCTCTTGATTTTGTCGGACCCATCAACCCTTCATCAAATCAGAAAACATATATTTTGGTGGCAACAGAATATGTCACCAAATGGGTTGAGGCAAAAGCATTGCCAAGAGCCACAGAGGACTCTGTCATACAGTTCCTGTTCCTTCTATTTGTTCGTTATGGCCTTCCCAGAGAAATAATTACAGATGGAGGACCACAATTTTTTGGGCATAAATTAGCTGCAACACTTAACAATTATCATGTCCAGCATAAGATCACTGCTCCATATCACCCACAGGCGAATGGGCAAGTAGAAAGTAGCAATAAGATAATAGAATCAATCCTAACAAAAACCATTGCGTCACATAGGCGTGATTGGGCTACCCGACTGCCTGAAGCACTCTGGGCATATAGAACCACATGGAGGAGCACCACCGGTTACTCACCTTATCAACTAGTGTTTGGGAAACAACCCATTTTTCCCATAGAATTCGAAATCCAAACACTGCGAACAACACAGGAAGTTGGCCTAGATCTAAGCGAGGCACAACTCAATCGACTACAGCAAATCAATGAATTAGACGAAATTCGGCTCTCTGCACTACAAAATACAGCATTGATTCAACAACAGCGAGCCAAATGGCATGATGCGCTCATCAAGAACAAAGTCTTCCATGAGGGAGACTGGGCTTTGTTATACGATTCTCGGTTTCAGGACTTCCCTGGAAAACTTCAGACTCGATGGTTGGGACCATACGAAATCCAAAAGGTACATGACAACGGAACCCTTACTCTAATCACCATTGACGGTTCTGGATATGCATTCAAGGTAAATGGCCACCGAGTCCGTCTCTATCAGAAACCACTTACTCGGGAATCCTTCTGCCAACAGCTACGCCGAGATACTGATCTGGAGATCTTAGGAGAGGAAGAGAAATCTTCCTCACCTGTAATTCATTAAGGGTCTATTCTCTTTTACAATTTGTACATAAGTTCTTGTTTTTGTGTGATTCTTGTACATAAGTTTGATTTGAATATTTTCTTGTCATTTTTACTGTTCCTTTTTCTTCCACATAGTTTGATTTTTGCTCTTCTAATAGCATATGCGTGTTTTTTATGATGTTGGTTTTGCTTGTTTTGCTGTTCCTTTTCTAAAGGAACAGCATTCGGATCTCTGCTGTTCCTTTTTCAAAGAAACGATATTGTTACATTTCTCGCTGTTCCTTTTGGTTACCATTGTTCCTTTTCCTTCAAAGAAACAACGTTCTTTTATTGCTGTTGTGTCTTTTTCAACGGAATGGCATGTTGAGTGTTTTATAGTATGATTGCCGTTCCTTTTCCCAAAGGAACGGCATTTGCATTTTTTTCCTTTTTCTATTATCCATCGTTGTTGCTTTTCCAACGAAACACCATTAGCATACTTTTGCTGATTTAAATTGAGGATGCTTTTTGCCCGTCTTCTTTCTAGTCTTCAAGCTTCAGCTATGTATTTGTGCGATGAAATATAAAAACACAACATACCGAAATCTGCAAACCATAAATCGCTATATCTATAAGGCTCTGCATTAATAAGAGGACAAATGGAAGGACATGCTTATTTCTTACCTTTTGTTGACATGGTTTTACTAATTTTGCCCTGATTGGTTATCTTTATCATGCTGATTCCCTTAAACTTTTTTATTAGTACTTGGGAATAAGAGCAAAGAGTTTATATCTTCCTATTGAGATAATAAGACTTCTTCCACCATTCCTACTCTTAAGGAGTGCTGAACCACCCTTTGTGTATAAATAAGGAAAAGAATTCTATGAAAAAGAAAAAGTATGTCAAGTGTCAAATGCGGGATAGGGGGTCTCATCGAGAGCCAGCCTACCATGATCATGAGGATGGAAGTGAAGTGGCATTCCCATTCTGGCCACCACACCAGGGATATGGTCCAAAAGGTATATCAAATAAACAAACCTTGGAACAGGAGGTCTCATCACGAGCCGGCCTGCCCACGTTTCGCTCTTTCCTCGTGAATGGCATTATGGTTAACTGGTCACCAAGCCAACATAATGGTCTACATTTTGATATAACAACATTCCTAAGTATACACAAAGGATCATGGTTCCGAGGGTGAAAAAAAACTCTGCCAAGGTTATGGACACCTGTTGGCAGCAGAGTAATGTTAATGGTATTGAAGTCACCTTGCTTACACCAATGGGTAAGATACTAACACTCTTTTGTTTCTTATATCCTAGGCACTAATCATATGTCATTTCCCGATTTATACATCGCATGAATATTTATCATTACCAATCATGGCAACGGAAGTGACCATGACCACTTGACATTGGCAAGTACGATACATGCCCTATCCATCAGCCTCAACTCATAACACAGCAGCCTCTTATATCATACGCGATCAATTCTCCGCCTCGATTTCGGTAATCTGTTGTCCTTTTTCAACATGGCATAAATCCACATGCTGTTCCTTTCTGACTTGATTGCAGACTGGGTGCCGCTCCTTTATTTGCCGGCTGGGACAGCCTATCACACTGCGGGGGGGGGAGGTTAACCTCATCATTCCCTATATTACGTGTCAATTCACCATTCGGAAAAATTAGTTTACGACGGTTTGGCATGGTTTCACGGCATGGCATATTTTTATTTTCACACAAGTTGTTTTTGTTGCACTGTTGCATACTCTGTGTTTTCTGTCTCGAAACCTTGCGATTACTCTCTGTGTTTCAAACCAAAAACGTTTTTGCTGTTCCATTTAGAATTCACATTGAAATCATGGGAGGAAAGGCAATTCGAAGTGAGCCTCAACAGCTGACGATCTCCGCTGCTGCCCGGGAGATCCTGGAAAGGGCGGGATGGTTGAATTATTTCAATCGCCTACAGGAAGCTAATGAAACAGTAGCAATGGAGTTCTTGCAGAATTTACAAGATGACCACTCCACAGTAAGAGGGAAACGGATACCAGTCACTAATAACATAATTGCAGAAGTCTCAGGACTACCAGCCACCGGACCGGTATGGACCTTAAAAAAGGAACGATTACAGAAGGTCATGGAACTGTTCCAGGACGAAGGCCAGAATTTGACAATTAAAGGAAAGGGAGTTCTGCCAGCAACCCTAGGTGAACCCTGGACGGAGCTAGAAAGAACGGTGCAGAGTTATATTACTTGCGAAGGAAGAAAAGACGTGGTAAGACCACGACACCTTAAACTTTTAGCTATTTTAAAGCAGAGATGCTCTGTGAATTTACCGGCACTCCTAAACTCGTTACTGCATGATGCTGCACAAAGTATGAAAAGGGCACAGCACGTAGAGGCAATTGTTAGTCACAATGGGTTGATTCGACTTATTGTTAGTTATGGTCTTACCCAGCAGCAGAGCAGCTGGGAAGAGCTCATTGCAATGATTGAGGGGGGATTGGCAGAGCCATCCCCGAAACGTAGACATTCTATAAGCCCACCAGAACAACCGGCAAAACGCAAAGAAAATGTTGCTAGTACATCACAACAACCAGAGACACACCAAGAATCGGCAAAGCGCAAGCATGCCGTTGATCCACCCGAGCAACCGGAGGAACCCAGAAAGTCAGCTCGGTTAGCTCGGATGAGAGGAAGCATAGATAAGCCCAGAAAATCAGCCCAGTTGGCTCGGATACGAGGAAGGCTGGAGAAGCTCCAGGAAAGCGCCAGCCAACCGGTGGTAATTGAGGACGAACAATCCGAAGAGGGGGCAGAGGCTGAACAGGAGGAGGAAATAGAACAGCAGGAAGATAGCCCATTACAAGACCTACTGGGAGAAGATGACTTGGCCGCCATCCTAGCCAATATGAGTAAGTATGGTCAGCCTTCTAGTTCAGAGAACCCCCACGACCAACCCCAGGAAGAGAACATGCCTGTTCATGATGAAGAGGAGGAAAATACTGAACGGGAACAATCTGTTCCCATGTCACAAGAGGAAAATCTAGAGGAAGTAGGAGCAGAAACAGCATTTGCTCAGGAATAATCAGAACCAGTCGAGATGCATACCCCAGAACAGCCGGAGCAGAGCAGTGAGAAAGAACCCCAAGAGGAAGATTTAGCAACTGGTCATGATCCAGTCCACCATCGACAGACTATTGTTCCTTCAAATGAAACGATGGAAATTAAGAAGTTGCGGAAGGAACGGACTAAATTGTTAAATACGATAACCCAGCTCAGACAACAAATTAGGATTCTGAAAAAGAACCAGAAGGTAAAGAGGAAAAAGAGGGCCAACAAACGGCCTGCTGACCAAAACCCTGAGGATCCAGCTGCCGTTCCACATGATGCTGAGGATCGGGAACAAACGGATGTTCGTGTTAAAACGGAAAAGGATGATAAGCAAATTCAGACAGAGGCACCACCCTCAGGGGTAATAAGGGTTCTGAACTCCAAACAACATAACAAGAAAGTTCAGGTAAAACTCCCGGCCTCCACTGACCTATGGAAGAAAGATCCGAAAACAAAATCCTTGCACAAGATGATGAAGCAAGCACAGCAAGAAGCTGAGCAACTTAAAGAACAAACGGTTCCCCGAGAAAAATATGAAGAGTTGCAGCAGCAACTAAGGGACGTCAGTCAATCTAAAAGCCAGGCTTTTGAAGGGTGGATAAAGGAACAAGAGGAAGTCGCACAGGTAACTTGTAGACTAGATACTGCTATCAAACAGATGAATGACTTGTGTTCTTTATACAATAATTTTTTAGCATGTAGGGCCCCTGCTAAAAACTATGCTCTGTTTTTATTAGAACGGTATTTACAATTACAAATAAAAGCTGTTAAGGCAGGCACCCCTATACAAATCAACAATGTCAATGATTTTATAGACTGTTGTAAACATTATGGAGTGAAATTCCAGAGATTGTTGTGTGAACTTTATTTGCACGACCTTGTGCTAAGTCAGGAGACTGAATTGAACCCTGGCCCCTCCATTGGCGATATCCAATTCCAAGCATTCATTTCATTCGGGGTTAATCAGATTAAGTGGCTCAAAGCCTATGATACTTTCCAGAGTCAGGAAAATGGCCTAGATTTACGAGTTAGGGCTGAGCCTAGGAACCCAGTACAGTTATGGAAAGCTCATATAAACCACATAAGGACTCCGGGTGTCATTGAAACATTAGGGCCCATGCATGAGGCACTCATTCGAGAGAGTTTAGAGTATTTCCTTTCCATCAAAGACTTGGCCATTAATGCAGCCAAATTTCGATATCGAATCTCTGATCCACACATCCAGCTCAGAGAACCATTTAAGTATGAGAACTTTGAGTTAGCTGCTGACCATTTGAATCTCTATGGCCAGAGCATTCTGAAAGCAGGGTCATCTTGGTTAGGGTATAGATTTCGAGCTCCAATTATTTGGCACCCTGCACCCGGATACCAGGCTCTGTATGATATGCCTGAGGGGCAAGCAGGTTAGTTCTTTGACTATTTAATCACTCAACATGGTTGTAGGCCTCCGCATGAGACTCCTTCTCCAGCATACTCTCTCACTGCATTACATGTCAACTACAATGTTTTCATGAGGACATGAAACAAGGTAAGAAGGGGGGTGTGTGGAGTACTAAAAAGGTATGCTTTTGATGAATATTTCAATGGCTTTTTAATAGAATTTGTGAACCTTTTGTATCATGAATTTGGAAAGTAATAAGGAACTATAACAAAACATGTGAGAATTGATGTGCATAACGTAGCCACTGATAATGGTTATTTTCTATACAGGAAAAGGAGAAAACGAAGAGTTGTCGCTCCAAAGGAAAGGACAAAGTGGAGATAACTGCTGTCTCTCTGGATGAGAACCGAACGCAAACATAGGGAAACAGATCAAAGTAAATCGGCTCGGGAAAGAAGGAGAGGACACCAGCTCAGCGCAACAGAAAAGACAGGATGAAGAGTTAACAGTTTGGCGAATCCCTCAAGATCGAAGATCCTGAGGGATCGCTGCTTTATTTATCTAGTTGCTTGGACATCTCCGCCATCGTCTTTATAAAAAGAGACATCACTGTTAGTTTGGAGATAGACAAGAGAGAGATAGGATACGTTTTATGTAATCTTCTGTAAGACATCAGCTTTGGTTATTAAGTTTTGTTGAAGACTGGTTCGATGTATTTTTGATCGATGCATTAATGAAAGCTTGGTGATTATTCCATCTTCGCGTCTGCATTAACTTAAAGCGGTGTATCCTTGGAGGCTAAGGGCCCAGCCCCGAAGGACACTTGCTTCTGTACCATTACAGCTTCACTTCTGTGTGGTTTGTTTATTATTGTTATTTGATCATTTGGTATGCTTTATAAGTTCATATGATATGCTCTGTTCAAGTTGGAATCATTGAAGTTTCTACAGATAGAATTGTATGTTGACTCTGTATCAAGTTATTTATCCTTTCAAGAGTTAATCGCACATTCTTACTGTTATATTACAGAGCTGTTATACTAAAACGTTCGTGTGGTGTGTGTTCCTAATTTATCAGTACTGTTCTATAATTCATTCGTTGTTATTGCTGTTCCATTAGTGTGATCTGTGTAAATCGCCTTTAGAGTGACAGAATGTTCTTTGATTGCAAAGGGTGTATAGATTGAGTTTGGTTATAACCCGCGGGACTTAGTTATTCAATTGCTGTTCCATTTTAGAGTTGCTGTTCCATTTCAGAACTGTGGTTCAATCCTTTATTCGCTTTGCTGTTTCATTTACTTGCAGTTGTTGGTTTGTTGTGAGAGATGATCTAAGGCTGTAGTGAGCAGTAGCAGTCACTGTCTAGCTCCCAGGCTTGTGATCTACGCTCTAATTCCTTTTCCATCAGTTTCTGAAGGGATGGTTTATCATTTCCGAGCCCTTGACTGATAAGTTAGTGAGTTTTCTGAGTGTGTAATTTATTTCTTTAAAGTAATTTGATTTCAGTTAAGCATCCGTTTACTCTTGTATTTCTTAAGCACTGTACTACTAGCATTACTCTGAAAAATGAGCCTCGGATTGAGTCACTCTTTGTAATGACAAAACGCTCTCGGGTTGACATATTAATGTGAGGTAATTAGAGGTGAAAGAGACCCTTTTTATAGCTCTACAGGATGCCCAAGTTGAGAAACAAGAATCAATAGAGGAAGGACCAAAAGAGGATCCAGCCTCTCCAAAAACTGTCCCAAAATATACTATAGTAGTGCAACATCCTATCCCATAGCCAAACATAAGTTCCTATTATACATTCATTCAAGGAAGCAATTTGATCCCTCAAAATATCTCCATCCCCATGTTCTATGAGCTCAAAAAAGAGAGAGTGCGTACCCACCAAAGGATGCAAATTGTGAAATCTAGAAATGTGGAAGATGTGCAAATAATGGAAGATAAACTCACTGAGATGGGGAGATATTTCGTTGATTTCATACTTAGGGAGGCAATGTTTTAAGAGTAGCTCCAAGAGGCACAAGCAGAGAATGTAATATTGAATGGCCAATTTCCACTATGGAAGACCTATGTATGGAAGCAATACAACATAGGAATCCTTCAAACTTTTATGCCATTTATCTGAAAGAGAAGTGGCTACAATTCCAAATCAAGACTTTAGCACAACAAGGATCATTGCCTTTCAAGAATTATAGGCAATTGATTGATTTATGTAGTCCATCGAGTATAGAAGATAGGGCTAAATTGGCATATTTCTACATGCATAGTCTTGTCCTAACTGATATGAACATCTCAGAGCCAAACTCTAGGATGGGAGATATGCAGTTGATGGCCCTAGCCTCTTGGATGGCCAATGAAGAAACCATGGTAGAGGAGGTGAAAAACGTGATGAAGAGAAAAGGAAAATAGCCTCTCTAAATGAGGGAAGAGCTAATCAACCCTAGACTCAGTCATAAATAACCACCAAATAATAGCCAATGATGCCAGCCTTGCAGATAGATATCTCAACACCCAAGCATAGGAAATTTCACATTATGATGACCTCTCTAGACTACTAGGAGAGGAATGTGTGATGGAATGTCAGAGAACATGGAATGGCCTCCCACTTACCCTAAGAAACCTAGAGTACCATACTCCAAAAAGATTCTGAGCTGCCTAGAAAGAGAACCCTTGTACAAAAGAGTCATGCAAGCAATGAAGATGAAGTAGCTTCGATTAAAACTTAGTCCACCTTTTCTGCTGGGACCGAGTGAAGGAAAATATCAAACTAAAGAGAAAAATGAATGGGAATAGGCATAAAAGAATGCGGGGTTTTACCCATCTGAAGATACTCCTTCCATGATACCTTGGGATGTCAGAGAAGCCACAAGGGCTCTAAAAGAATTCAAGAAAGAGGTATGAGTTTCTCAGAGGACGAGAAACCACTTGGTAGGGGGGTTATGATGAGCACCATCATTATCTATATTATAAGGAGTTTATTGTCACATTTTTAGCTTAATTTATCTCTCTCTCTATCAAATTTAATTGCATTTTGTCATATTTTTCTTCGTGATAATGGTGTATTAAGGGTTGTCATGATTTGAGGCATAATACAGTTTAAATGCAGGAAAATGAAGGGAATGATACCATTTTTGAGAAATATTTCATAATCAGGGCTCGAAGTAGAAAACAAGGAGTAACTGTAAGGATGTTGACCACCTTCTTAACTCCTAAAGGCATCCAATATCTCTTCAAGCTTCTCCTCCAACAACTCAAAATCAGAGGCAACCAAGCAAGTGAATGATCAAAGGGAGCCAAGCTCCACTTCTCTTGAGTTACAAGGGAACAAATACCTAATTTTTATGGAGATGTTGGTAGCTACCCTCTAGCATAAATAGTCCAGAGAAAGAGCTCACTAGGATTGAAATTTTGTAGCCCTCTTCACTTTTGTATTAGACATTTTTTACTTTCAATGTTCATGTAAAATTTTGATTATGACATAAGATGATCATTTGGTTTCTTTTCCACTCTGTTGATCCCAAGGATATGATCTTGTGGGTTAGGGACCAATCCATTGGCCTCAATCTCTCTTGTGTACATGTGCCTTTCTTTTATGTTCTAGTAGTTGATTTCTTTCATTACCTATTTGGTAGGATATAAAACACTAAAACTGTGTGCTAAGACTCCATCTCTCACCTCTTCCATTGGAGCTAGAGGAGGAAGGCCTTCCACTAGAAACCAAATAGATTTTCATTAAATTATTTCTTGGAAAAGTTAGATAGCTTTTACTTTACTTGTCATGAACATGTTGTAGGTTTAGAGGTAGATCTTCGTTTCAATTTCATAGGTGTATTTATCTAAATTTCGCTCATTTTTTCCACCATTTTTATGGTAATTTTTTCAATGGTGAGTGCATGAAAAATTTTCTTGATTGAAGCTTTTTATAGATCAGAAGAGAAGGCCCCCTTCAGCACCATCATCTTGAGTTTTTCACCCTTCATCAGGCACCTTCCATCTAAGTCACCTACAACCCTGTTGTTGATGTCACCATAGCATCGGCAAGAGAAACCTTATGGGTGGAAGATTGATTTTTAAAGAGCTCTGAGGTTAGACAAGGGGTTGGATATCATTCATCTACGACGATACACCTTGCCCCCACCTCTCCTAACCTTCTTCTCATCATTTCTGGCCTCCAACTCCTCTCAGCCTCTTTCCTGTAGCTTTTCAGGACATCATGCAGCACTACAAGAAATTCTGTAATAGTGCCAAACGTCCTCTCCTTCAGCCCAAAATCATTCTTCCACTGCACGTCAACCTAGCCAAGCCACCAATAGACCTTTAGCCCTAAATATTTGGTCGAGGGATCCTCCTAGACCACCTAAGCGCCTCCTTCTTTTGTTGCAAAATAGATCCATTTTAAAGTGTGAATAGTCCAATACACGATGAATCATTAAACACGGTAGCTACGAATAAGTTTGATAGGACTTAGATATTCATTGATTCAACATTTATGCTCTAGATTAGTTTCCTTTTCTATAATTCAATTGTATAATCTAGACTATAAATTCCACTTAGTGTAATTTCCTTTTCTTTCCTTAGCATAAGTATGAATCTTTTTTTCTTACCAAAGTAGACAATATTTAGATGAATTAGTGTGAAATAGAGTATTATTTTTCCTTGTTAATAGAGTAATGGTTATGATCTATTTCCAGTCTTAGATTGCATTAAGAAGTGTGACAAACTTCCTTTCTTAGAGTAACCCTAGTACTAGCACCTCATTGTGCAACTAAAATGAGAATGGCATGAGTAAAACTCATCTGCTTTTCATATAACACTATCACTTCCAAGTTTGTACAAACCCCAAGTTGATAAAGTAAAGTTTAGTAGCCTCTAGGAGTTGCAGCGCTCTTGGTGAAATACCAAAGCTCACCACTTTTTGGCACTATTGTCATTTAGGTGTATAAGTAGATGTTTGTTTCTTCTTAAGAATTATTTTATGCTTTTTGTTTTAAATTTAGATCCAAAATATTGAAAAACAAAAAAAAAATTGACTTCCATGCCTCGTCAGAGTAGGGACAACCAAGGAAAATTCTTACCAAAAACCCCCACATCCCCACACATTCACCCTTAACTCTTCTTCAGTGACTGGGAGGTAGAACACCCTATAGGTGAACCACTTGAAAAATTTGAAGAATCGATTGGGCAAGAAGAGGAACTTGCTTCACCCGAGGAACCTTCCTCATCAATTCAAACAATGGCTAAAATTAGGGCCCAAGGATTCTTTCCCATTAGAGAAACTGATAGAGAAACTAGAATGAAGAACATAAGTCCCTCAACACTTCCACATTTCCATGGCCTTACTTTTGAGAATCCTGACACCTTCATGTTTGAGTTTTCTATTGTTTGTAGGACTTATGACAATGCCTCAGATGACCAAAAGATGAAATTGTTCCCATCCACCCTCAAGGATGCAACCTTGTGTTGGTTCATGGGTTTGCCTCAAAAAAATGTCACTACATGGGCACATATTCAAGAACACTTAAATAACAAATATATAGACTATTGCAGGTCCAAATAGACAAAATAGGATATATTAAGGATGACTCAGGGACCTGATGAATTTCTAGAGGATTATGAAGAAATATTCCAACTGAACTATAAAAGATCCAACTGCACCGTTCA
The DNA here is from genome assembly GCA_034641835.2 of Pinus albicaulis. Classification (NCBI taxonomy): domain Eukaryota; kingdom Viridiplantae; phylum Streptophyta; class Pinopsida; order Pinales; family Pinaceae; genus Pinus; species Pinus albicaulis. The sequence goes on along the minus strand of CM076575.1, from coordinate 948,952,975 downwards.
ACCTAGATCACTCAAATTGGTACTTGTACGATGGATCAGGGAAGAGGTGATAGAAACCCTTAATATTCTCTCTGTAGAAGATATCTACCATCTACCTTATGAGGACATCACGATTGTATTTAGAAACCACTCTAGGGCAACTAGGAAGAAAGGTAGAGCTAACCAAAGCATGACAACCATCCTCTCCTCTTCCACCTCCATCAAGCATGAGATTGGAAACATGTTGGAGGACTTAAAAAGCGATATGTTGCACACCTTTTCTTTGCAAATGGACACAATGAAAATCAAAAGGAAACAAGAGGAAGCAAATAGATCCTTAGCTATGTTTTTCCCTAGATGAACTAGATAACACCCTCAAAATGAATTTCCAATAAATGTCATAGAGATTTTCTTAGTTTGTGAAGAGAATCATGCCACTGATAAATGTCCCTCCTCACCTGGTCTCAAATTTGTATATAAATGTGGGGAAGGAGGGCCAGATTAACTCTGTTTCATAAATCAGAGAAGGCCTCAAGGGCATCGTTCATATTAGTAGGGAATGCAAGTTGCACCTTACTCCTACTACCATGAAAACTAGAATGAACCTTTGTAGTAATGGGATACCTCCACTCCTCCATCATGGCCTACACCTCCTAGTTGGCCTTATACTCCTCCATATCACCCTCAACATGTAAATCCACCCTTCCAGTAGTATGTTCCTCAACTGCCTCAGTGAAGCAACCCATCACAACCAACCACCTGCTTTACTGACTCCATGCCAACCTCAAGCTCATCTCACTCATTCTTCTCCACCTAAGTTTCCGTAAATGTATGCCTAGAAATCCTAACCCCAATAAGAAGCAGACACAACACATTTACAATGGGGAAACATCCTATCCAAATTATGATGTGGAGATACATGAAATTAACCTCAGGTCTGGAAGAGTACTCCGAGACAATCTTCCTCCATATGTACCTATAGAGGTTGAGGAGAAAAAGGAAAAAAGAAACTCACATCCCAATCAACTTCATTTTCCTGAGCTCTCAATCCTCCCTAGTCAGCACACCCCAGAAGAGACTGAACTTCTAGGAGAACAGAAGAATATGTGTGTGAAAATACCCCTTCTCCATGGAAAGTTTTATGGGATAATATTCGCAGGTGGGCTAATTTTCCATGGTTTTTCCAAAAACAATTTCCATTTTTTTATAAAAATGATTCGCCCAAATTTTACAAAATAAAATTATTTTACTTTAAAAATCACCAACATTATATAGATAATATATATATAATATCATTATAAATTTGAACAATTTTACAAATACATGAATAAACATTTTATACTTTTCCTATTAGGGGCTACTGAGATTTGCCAATTTTTTAAACTTCAAGATAATGTTCTCTAGGAAATTCTCTAGGAAATTAATGATGTTCCTATTTACAATAGGCTCATGAAAGAAAGGTTCTTTAAAAATTCTAGGATAAAGAAGAAAGACACCCCCACCATTAATGTTGTAGGACAACTGTCTGACTTAATGTTGGGAAGGGTGATATTCCTAAAGTACCTCGACACCGGAAGTCCACTACTACATGTACACATCAATGGTGTCATTTCCCCCTACACATTGATTAATATTGGGGATGCCATTAATGTGATGACCAGGGAAACCATGCTTAACTCAACCTCCAAGTAGCCTTGAGAAAGACCACCACATTTATGCAAATTGTAGACACATCCACAGTAGCTCCAGAAGGAATTCTTGAGGATTTTATGGACTTGATTGACATCTGGGAGTACCCCACAGACTTCCTGTTCCTTCAGGAAAAAAAAATTTAACGGATACCCTCTCATTTTAGGAAGACCTTGGTTGGCCACTGTCGATGCTTATATCAATTTTAGGGCTAGAAACATGACTATCAAGAATGGGCCCTTGTCCAAACAACTGGTATTATATCCTCCTTCCCATCCTTACATTTACCATGACCTCCCCTTATGGTTGAAGGATGAAGAAGAAGAATATGAAGTTTTCAATACCACACCCTTCCCTATTTTTACCATAGATATTGTTCTTAGAAGAGAGCAACCGAATGAGGATGATCTCATTGACCACATCCTTCATAGCTAGGCCCAACTGCCATTCCAATCGATGACCTAGTGAGAGAATTTGAAAGCCATCCTTGGATTGAGATGCACTCAGCTGACTCAACCTATGAAGCCACCAAGGTTGTGGAATTTGGCCCATCTTAATCCCTGAATATTAACTCATCCCTCTCAACCAAAGAAGAAGAGAAATTGTTCCAACTCCTGAGGAAAAAATTAGATGTTTTTTCTTGGGACTGCAAGGACATGAAATGGGTGCATCCCTCAGTGTGCACACATCATATCTATATTAAAGAGGTATGAAATCTTGTGCATTAGACCAAAAGGAGGATGAACCTAACCTTAAAATACATAGTGAAGGATGAACTACATAAGTTGTTGGATACAGGTTTCATCTACCCCATATCAGAAAGTGAGTGGATGTCTCCTCTTGTTCTAGTCCCAAAGAAAAATGGGATATGGTGAATCTATTTTGACTACTGAGAACTAACAAAAGCCACTAAGAAAGATCATTTCCCCTTTCCCTTCATTGATCAAGTCCTTGATGGTCTTGCAGGAAAGAATTTTTTATATTTCTTGGTTGGATTCAGTGGGTATAACGATATTCAGATCAGCCCCGAGGACCGTGACAAGCCAACATTCACATGTCCTTGGGGTACTTTCCCTTATAGAGTCCTTCCCTTTGGCCTGTGAAATCGCCATGTCACTTTCCGGAGAGCAATCCTGATCATTTTTTCTGAACTAGTCCATGATTATGTAGAGATATACATGGACGATTTTACACCTTATGGGTATGATTTCTAGGAGTCCCTCTCCAATCTAGGAAAATTGTTGAGGAACTGCATTGAAATGTATTTTTCCCCGAGTCTTGAAAAGTGTGAATTTTTTAAAAGAGTCATTAGAGGAAATTTCAGTCTAAAATTGGCCTCCTAAGGAAAAATAATAAAATTATAGTTAAAATAATAAAAAATATTTATGAATTTTGGATGGAAAAAAAGAAAACTACTTTTTTTAATTATATTTTTAGCCTATATCCTTATAGGTTTACTCAAATTAAAAGTGTAGACACTCGTTAGATGTGGAACTAAATTCCACATCGAACGAGTACTCATTATGCATACTTTTGGGAAGACGCACATTGATAAAAATTGCAGATACATTAGAAAAATGTGTTGAACACGCTTTTTTAATGTATCTGCACTTTTTATCAATGTGGGTCTTCTCAAAAGTATTTATAATGGGTAATCGTTGGATGTGGAATTTAATTCCATATTTGACGAGTGTCTACACTTGAAATTTGAGTAAACATATAAGGAGATAAGCCAAAAATTCAATTAAAAAAAGTAGTTTTTCTTCTTTTCCCGCCAAAATATTTACATGTACCTCTTTATAAATTTAAGGGATTTGGATTAGTTTACATATTATAACATAGAAATTAACTGAAAATTTCATTGGAACTTTTAGGTTAAAATTTCCTCTAACTAGGGATATTCCTAGGCCACTCCATATCACAAGCAGGAAGACAGGTAGACCTAAACAAAATCACCATCATAAAAAAAGTTCCTATTCGTAAAAATCAGAGAGATGTCAGAATATTCCTATATTTGGTTGGTTACTATAGGAGGTTCATTAAGGATTTCAGCAAATTGGCTTCGCCATTATTTGGATTGTTGGCCAAGTGAGTTTTTCTAATATTTTTCAGGAGGCTTTTGATCTCATCAAGAAAAATCTAACAACTACCCCTATACTTCGAGGTCCCAATTAGGATCTGCCCCTCCACATTCATACAAATGCATCAGATAAATTTGTGAGGGAAACCTTGGGACAATTGTAAAATAAATTATGCTATGTCATTTATTTCACTAGAAAGAATCTATCTAAGGCTGAACTAAACTATACTGTCACTAAAAATGATATCTTAGTTATTGTGAATTCCATAAATAGATTTAGGCACTATATTACTATTATCAAAATTTTGTACATACCGACCATGAAACCATCAAGTACTTAATGAATAAACTTGATGTCAATGCTAGAATCACTAGATGGTTTTTGTTGTTACAAGGGTTTGATTTGACAATTGTTGATAAACCGGGAAAAAAAAATGTTGTTGCAGATTTATTATCTAGACTAACCTTATATACAGATGAGGAAGGGATGGTTGATGATCAACTTCTGGATGAACACCTATTTGCTATCTCAGCACACTCTCCTTGGTTTTCTAACATAAACAACTACCTCGTTGCTGAGAGGTTTCCTCCAAACCTTTCTTCCAAATAAAAGATAAGAACTATAAGAAAAAGCACCCCTTTTACTTGGATTGGTGGAAATCTATTGAAATTGGGTCTGAATCAAATTCTAAGAAGATGTGTGAGGGAATATAAGGTATTTGACATCCTCTCATCATGTCATGATGGTCGATGTGGGGGTCATTTTGCTTCTAAGAGGGCAACCTTAAAATCCTTGCAAGATGGATACAACTAACCTACCCTCCACCAAGATGCCAAGAGATACACCAGTAGATGTGATCAGTGTCAAACGATGGGGAGACGTACACTGAGGGATGAAATGACATTAAAAACTCAGTTGGATTTAGATCCATTTGACAAGTGGGGCATGGACTTAATTTGACCCATTTATCCACTATCTACGCAGAAGAATTATATCATAGTCTGCATCGATTGCTTGATCAAGTGGGATAAAACAATGGTTGTAAAAGCAGCAACAGAAAATAATGCGGCTAATTTTTTGAGAGAGAATGTGTTTTAAAAGTTTGGATACCCCAGAGAGGTAGTCACCAATCAGGGGGCTCAATTCACATCACATCTCATTGAGAAGCTTATGAGGAAACACAAAATAAAGCACAATATTTCCACTACCTATCATCCTCAAGAAAATGGGCATGTGAAGTTGAAAAATATAGCCTTGGAGTACATCCTCACCAAAGTTGTAAGAAGTAGTAGAAAATATTTGGCAGACATATTGGTGGAGGCCACTTGGGCTTACAATACCACCTGGAAGACAACTATGAGGTTTACTCCAAATGATATAGTTTATGGGAAGAAAACTTTGCTTTCCATTGAGTTTGAGTATAACACCCTTAGAATGGAAGCTTAGTTGAACTTGGAAATAAAAAAGGCACAACAAGAAAGGTTGCTTCAGTTGAATGGTTTGGATAAATTTAAAATGAAGGCCCTACTTCACACAGAAGTGATCGAGCTGTAAAGGAAATTTTGGCATGACAAGCACATCAAAGAGAAGACATTTTAGGAAGGAGATTGGGCTCTGATCTATGACTCCAGATTCAAGGAATTCAATGGAAATTTATTGAACATATGGCTGGGACCTTAACAAGTGGAAAAATTCTATGACAATGGGATTGTTTAGATCAGGACCATAGATAAGGAAGGGATCGCTCTGCTTTTCAATGATTACATGTTAAAGATGTATAAGAGGCCCCTTTCTAAGGCTGAATTTATCAATACAATAAACAAATAGGTGAATGTAATTGGAAGCTTCATAGTTTCCATCCCATCACCATCCTAGAAGAAAGAAAAATATAAAATAAAGAGGTTTGGGTGAAAAACTTTCTAAGGAATCCAAGGCAAACACCTGGGTTGAAAACCTCCAAGAGGCAATTGTGGAGAAAAAAAACAAAAAAAAAGAGAAAAAAATGAAGGAAAAAATAGAGAAATAAAATATCCTTGGGTGAAAACCTCTTTTAGGCACCTGAGGCAGGCTTATGGGGTGAAAACCTCTATTAAGGCAGCCCACCTGTCTTCAAAGAAAAAAAATGGAAGAAAAGAGAAAAAAAAATCAAAAAGAATGAAATAGCACCTATGCACTAACCTGCTTATGTCTTACAGGTTGTTGAACAGGGAAAATTTGGACAAAGCGAGAAAAATTCCTTCCATCTCTCTCTCTCTTCTATACCTATCCACTTCATGTCCAACCCCAACATGCATTCCCTCATCCATTTCTACCACCAGGTGATGAAAACTTCCAATTTTTTCCTATTCTATGTACTGCTAGAGGATGTCCTACGCTGTTACAAGATTTCCTATAGTGCTATAGGAAACCATATAATGCTACAGGAAAGCTACCTGAGGCTTAATAAGCTCACCCAACGCTCCCTAACCATCAAAAATACATAAAAAAGTGTTTTTACACCTATGTCTGCCATCCCTAACCATCACTCCATCCCATGCAAGAAGACTTAATAATCAAACCCTCTACTTTGCCACTGTGATCCAGTTTGTGCTAAATACACACACATTGCCTCTTCTCTCATGTTTTCCTCCACTACACTGCTCCATACACATCCTAACACAACCCATATCATCTCTAGAATATTTTTCTTCCTTCTAAGGACATTTTGAGCTCCAAAACTTTAACAAGAAAACTGCTACAGGAAGATGATCACTTCGTGTAGCACATTTGCGCATGCATCCAGCACATCAAAAGGCATGAGATGAAGGTACATCAACATCAGCATCCTAGGGTCTCCATGAGTTACCTACAAAAGAAACAAGAAGAAAAAACATAGTAATAACCTCACTCAGGAAAAAAAAACCATCATTTGTGACCATCACAGTGCTCCAGCTCCTCGCATAAAAGGATCCTGCAACTCATCAACAATTAGGTATGGCTCGCTCACCCTCTCGCTATGAATAATTTCACTAAATGAGTAAATGTCGAAAAAAAATAGTTTAATAGCAAAAAAGGTGGTTAGTTAACTTGGCCACCCTCGAATAGTTAAAGTGAAAAGTTGGTGGAGTTGCATGCCACATGGAGTTGTTACATCAGTGAGGGGAAGGATAACAAGAAGTGGGAGATTATTATGAGGAAAAAATGGAATGATAGGATCGAGTGGGACCAACAGTCCAAATATGGAAACCTTGTGCCAAATCCACATCACCAATATGCTCCAAGCCCACTCAAATTAGAATAAAAATTTACTTTGGCTCATTTTACCTAATACTATTACTCATTTCGAGATAATTTATAAAGGAAAAAGGAAGGAGACACTGAGGAGCTTTGATCCATGGTCGATTTTTGTATGCAAACCATGCTACAGGAAACTTTGCTACTACTACAGGAAGTTTCCACGGAAGCCAGAGAGGGTTGAGAGTTGAAATGCAAGACACCATCAGGGTGTATTAGCACCCGAAAACCATACTTCAAATCAGAAACATCAGAATTGCAGAGGTAAGTTTCCATCACCCCCATCAAGTTGCAATAGTGGTCATGGTAAATTTTCAGACAATCAAGCCATAATTCAGTAAGTTAAAGAGATGTTTAAAGGAATAAGGGATAAAAAAACCACATTTTGAGAAAATTTAAAAGCTTTTACGTCCCATATCACAGTTCCTTTGGATAAAAATCCATAGACAACCACCTCTGTAACACAGTCACAAGATGGGGGGAGGTTTCAATAAAAGGGAGCCCACAGACATTATGAGAATTAGGCTACATCCTCCTGTCATAGAAATTTTCATAAACCATCAGTGGTTGGGCGTCTTCGTGGTCCTCGATGGGTATGATGATTTAGTGGCTCGAGAGTTTCCTGTGACCTTGCACTCTCAAGAAAATGATAATTCCACCATAGTGGTAAGAGGACTAACAATTACCATAACGTCTGAGCTCATCAGCAAATTCACCACCTTACCTCTTGGAACTAAATGGAACAGATAGGACATAGTCTTTAGTACTTCCTCTAAGAAGAGTTTCTTCTTGCCCAATGAGGAATACATTGAATATAAGAGTGGGGTAAGAAGGGAAAGTTAACCTTACCCATGGGATGAGGTGGCTTACCATATCATGAAGTATATCTCTTGTGAGGGCAGACTAACTATAGTCTATGGATATCACTTTAGGTTATTGCATGAACTTAGGTTCAAAGGGTATATACCTTTAGATAACATATTTAATATCCCACATATCCTTCTCCATTCGATTAGATATAAGAGCCACAGGGTAAGGGAGAGGAAATATGAACACCTAGCACATCATGATCTCCTAAAACTCATAGTGGAAGATGATTTAAACAAACTAAATATCCCTGTACCTTGGTCCACATTCATTTACATGGACATATAATCCTTCATTGGGACATTGAAAATCATCCCTAGAGAGACCCCTTCCCATAGCCTTTGATAAAGGGGGATTAAAGCAAGAGAAGAAGAGAAAGAAGAGGAAGAGAAAGAAGAAGAAGAAGAAGAAGAGAAAGAAGAGAAAGAGGAAGAGGGAAAGATAGAAGAAGAGGCTATCCTATACCCCCATGTATTTTAAGTCCAGGAAAAGAACCAGTGTGATATATGGGAGGCCTAGAACTCCAACCAAGAGCCCCATCACAATTTAGGACTCACCTAACAAAAAAGGAGAAATAAGGCCAGAGGAGGGAAATATTGAAGAGGTCAGTTCACCCAAAAATACACTTATGACCTACAAAAGAAGGCACTCCTCAAGGGTGGCATTCCTAAAAAAAGCACAATTACCCACAAACCTCCAAGGAGAAGGAAATGAGGAGCTACAGGAAACACAGTGTATGCAACAGGAAACCTAGACAATGTTGTAGGAAACCCAAAATGTTTTACAAGAAACTCATAATTTTATACAGGAAGAGAAAAATGTCCAAGGGGAAGATAACAAGGAACCATTGGAAGGGAAGAATTCCCAAGGTTATGAAAAGAGGAAGAAGTTGAGGGGCAGGATGCCGAAGTTGAGAGATAAGAATCAAAAGAGGAGGGACCAAAAGAGGATACAACCTCTCCAAAAACTGTCCAAAAAGATATTACAGCAGTTCAACATCCTAGCCCATAGCCAAAATTAAGCTCCTATTATAAATTCATTGAAGGAGGGAGTTTGATAGAGGGTGCACCAACCAATGGATGCAAATTATCAAAACTAGGAATGTGGAAGATGTGGGGATCATGGAAGAGAAACTCACTAAGATGGGGAGAGATTTGGCTAATATAAAACTTATGAAGGTAGTGTTGAAAGAGCAGCTACAAGACGCACAAGTAGAGAATATAATATTGAATGGACTATTGCAGCAGAAAGAAAAAAATATTGCCACTATGGAATACCTGTGTATGGAGGAAATACAACACATTAATCCTTTAAACTCTTATGCCATTTATCTAAAAGAGTAGTGGCTACAATTCCAAATCAAGACTTTAGCACAAAAGGGACCATTAACTGTCTAGAATTATAGGAAATTTATTGATTTCTACAGTGACAACAATATAGAATATAGGGCCAAATCAGCAGAGTTCTACATGCATAATAATGTCCTAACTGATATGAACATGTGGGACCGAAACTCTAGGATGGGAGATATGCATTTGATGGCCCTAGCCTCTTGGATGGCCAGTGATGAAGCCATGGAATAGGAGGTCAAAAAGGTGATGAAGAGGGAAGGAAAATATCCTCTCAAAATCATGGCAGAGCTAATCAATCCTAGAGGGGTCATAGACAACCACCAAATGATAGCCAATTATGCCAACCTTGTAGACAGATATCCCAACACCCAAGCATAACTAATTGCACAATATGATGACATCTCTATACTACTGGGAGATGAGTGTTTTATGGCATGTAAGAGAATATTGAATGGCATCCCACTTAGTCTAATAAACCTCGAGTAACATACTCCAAATATATTGAGAGTTTCCCTATAAAGAGCACCCTTGTACAAACGAGCCATGCAAACAATGAAGATCAAGTGGCTTGGATTAAAACTCAGTCCACCTTCGCTGTTGGGACTGAGTAAAGGAAAATATCAAACTGAAGAGTACAAGGAATGGGAAGAGGCAGAAAATAATGCAGGGTTTTACCCTCCTCAAGGGACTCCTTCCATGATACCTTGGGATGTCAGAGAAGCCACAAGGGCTCTAAAAGAAATCTAGAAAGAGGACTGAGTTGCAAAGAGGATGAACAACCATTTTGTAGGGGGGTGATGATGAGCACCATCATTAGGTATATTCTAAGGATTTCATTGTCACCCTTTTAGCTTAATTATTCTCTCTCACACACATTTAATTGCATTTTGTCATATTTTTATTAGTGAGAATGGTGTATAAAGGGTTGTAACTTGTCATGATTTGAGGCCTAATATGGTTTAAATGCAGGAAAATGAAGAAAATAATGCCATATTTTAGAAATATTTCATAACCAGGGCTTGGAGTAGACAACAAGGAATAATTGTACGGAGGTTCACCACCTTCTTAACTCCTAAAGGCAGCCAATATCTCTTCAAGATTCTCCTCCAACAACTCGAAACCACAGGCAACCAAGGAAGTGAATGATCAAAGGGAACAAAGATACACTTCTCCCAAGTTCCAAGGGAATAAAGACCTAAATTTTATAGAGTTTGTGATATCTATCCTATAGCATAGATAGGCCGGAGAAATAACGCACTAGGATTCGAATTTTGGAGCCAGCTAGAGCACTCTTGGCTTTTGTATTAGACATTTCTGACTTTCATTTTTCATCTAAAAGACTGGTTAGGAAATAATATGGGCATTTGGTTTCTTTTCCACTAATTTTATTTGAGGGAGATGAGCTTGTGGGTTAGTGCCCAATCCAATTTCTTCAGCCTCTCTTGTGTACATGTGACTTTTTTTTATGTTTACGTAGTTGATTTATTTCATTACCTATTTGGTAGCATATAAAAAATTAAAACTATGTGCTAAGCCTCCCTCTCTCACCTCTTCCATTGGAGCTTGAGGAGGAAGGTATTCAACCACAGAACAAATATCTTTTCAGTTTATGATTTCTTGGAAAAGATAGATATTTTTTACTTTGCTTATCATGAACATGTTGTAGGTTTAGAGGTAGATATCTGTTTCAATTACATGGGTAGATTTATCTAAATTCAACTCATATTTTCCAACATTTTTATTATAAGTTTGTTAATGATGAATGCATGAACATATGTATTGGTTGCAGGTTTGTATAGATAAAAAGAGAAGGCCCCCTTCAGAACCATCATCTTGAGTTTTTACCCTTCATGAGACACCTTCCATCCAAGCCACGTACAACCCTGTTTTTGAGGTCACCATTAGATCAACAAGAGAAACCTTGTGGGTGAAATATAGGATTTTAGAAGAGCTATAAGCTTGGAAAAGGGGTTGGATATCCTTCATATAACATGATCCACCTTTCCCCCAACTCTCCTAACCTTCTTCTCATCATTTATGGCCTCCAACTCCTCTTGACATGTTTCCTGTAGCTTTTTAAGACATCTTGTAGCACTATGGGAAATCATATAGAAGCTTCCTGTAGTAGTGCCAAGCACCCTCTCATTTTGCCCAAAATCATTATTCCACTTCACCTGAGCCTAGCCAAACCACCAATAGACCTTTAGCCCTGAATATTTTGTCCAGGGACCCTCTTAGACCACCTAGGCACCTCATTCTTTTGCTGCAAAATAGAACCATTTTAAAGTGTTATTAATCCAAACCAAGATGCATCATTAAACACAATAGTTAAGCATAATATAGATAGGAATTAGTTAGTCATTGATTCAACATGTGCGCTCTATATTAGTTTCCTTTTCTACAATTCAATTTAGTAATCTAGACTATGAATGCCACTTAGTGTAATTTCCTTTTCTTGCCTTTCCATAAGCATGAATCTTTATTTCTCGCCAAAGTAGACAATATTTAGATGAATCATTTTGATCTAGAGTAGTCTCTTTCCTAATTAATAGAGTAATGGTTACGATTTTTTTCTAGTCTTAGATTGTATTTAGAAATGTGACAAGCTTCCTTTCCTAGAGTAACCCTAGTATTAGCACCTCATTGTGGAACTAAGACGAGGATGGAATGAGTAGAGCTCATCTTGTGTGCATATAGCATTATCACCTCCAAGTTTTTATGAACCCTGGGTTTATAAAGTAAGTTTCAGTAGCCTCTGGGAGTTTCAGCACTCTTGGTGCAATACCAGGGCTCACCAATGACTATGGACATTACCCACTGAATCTGATGTTGCCAAAAACCTAAAAGTTTCGATAGGTTATCCAAATATTATGCTTTAGCAATATCCAACTTCATTATCATTCCATAGAATTTCTGGGATTTGAGGGAAAAAATGATTTCATGAGCTTGGATTATATTTTCTAGGATTTTCCTCCCTTCTATAAAAATTTCTTGTTCTTCTGAGATGAGGATTGGTTGTAGAAACTTTAACCGATTGTAAATAACTTTTGAGATAATCTTATAGATTACATTATAGAGAGAAATAAGAAGAAATATATCAAGTGTGTTGCCCTATTTTTCTTTTGGGATTAGTGTTATGAAGATGGAATTCATATATTTTAGGAAAAGTGTTGATGTTAGAGAGTTTTCTGCAACTTCAGCAATATATTGGCCCATAGGCTCCAAATATGCTTCGGAAGAATCGACTGTAATGCCATCAGGGCCCTGTTCCTTGCCCCTGGTCATGTCCCGCAATGCCTGTTCCACTTAAGGTTATCATTCTACTTCTCTGTAATTATCCTTGGGACATTCTTTAGGATTTTTCTAATGGCCTATGATATTTCTCCTTGGGGCTATGTTGTTATGTCCTGGAGGTGCTTGATCATAGACTGCGCAATCTACTGATGGGTGTGGAGCATGTTCCCATACTTTTACTTCAATTTCAAAATTATATTATGATTTCTATAGGATATCATAGTTCATTGAAATAATTTAGTATTCTTCTCTCCATCTTGAAGTCGTCGCACCATCAATTTTTGTTTACATAATTTTTCCTCTTGTTTACATATTTATTCCCATTCCTGATGAAGGGAGTTCTCTTGATTTTTATTCTCCTCTATGAATCCTTCATTAGTTGTATATCTTTGAAGTGCTTACATTTATTCCTCTATTTATTTTCTAGCCTCGAAGAGATTTCCAAACTCATGTTTGTTCCACATTTTGATCTTCCCTTTAACTTGTTTCAGTTTATATTATAACATAAACATCTTGGATTCCCTCATTAATCCCCTATCCTGCCACCATCGCTTCACTTTGTCTACGAAATTGGGGTGGTCCAACCAAAAAACCTCAAACCTGAAGGGCCTAGTTTTTGGAGTGCTCATAAAGTGGGAAACCAGAATTACCTGCAAATTATCCAAACCACTAGTATAAAGGATATTCATCTTTAAGGTAATGCCTTACAATATTAAATCCTTAGAAACTAATCATATATCATGCATCTATGCAACCATGTTTTGTCCCCCTCTTTTGTTTGTCCATGTATACATATCATTTGTTGTTTCTAAGTCCACCAACTTCATGCTATCAATCATATTCTAGAATCTTTCAGAGCCTCGTTCCAATTTCCTGGATCCTACCTTCTTTTCTTCGAGAGAGAGAATCATATTGAAATCCCCACCCAAGATCCATTTTGTCAATAGATACCTCTTACAAAGGGCTTCTAAGGATTGAATGAATTTGAGCTTCTCATATATTCTTTGAGGGACATGTACATTGGTATAAAGGATTGGATCCGGGGAGCCTGTATATTGTAAAACAAAAGACTTGGAATATTTTGTGGCTTTAAGGGAAGCCAAATGAAACTTTTGAGGGTTCCATAAGTTTAGGATTACCCCTACTGCATTTCTAGATTCTATGTCTACAAATTCAAAATTATTCCAAAATTTACCACCGTTTACTTTCATACAATATGTTGAACATTTAGTCTCTTGAATAAAGATAATTCCAGGTTTTCTCTTTTTATCTTTCCTTTCAAGATTCATTTATTTCTGGGGCTATTCAAGCCTCTTATATTACATGTTAATAATTTAATTTGAACAAGAGTGGGGGGAGTTAGGGTTCTAGGATTCATATTACCCAAGTTTATCACAAGGGCTCTGAGCTCCTAAAGAACTACACCATTAGATTTCCTTCCTATTTTCTGCTAGATCTTCTTAGGGGTATGGCTACTTTGGGCCTTTAATTTTACACCCAAGATTTTTGCTTCTCCATGTGCTTGTTTGGTACACCTTAGTTGAGGTTCCTCTCTATTATGAAATAGGGTTTGAACCTGATCAATTTGGTCTTGGGCAATCACCTCCATCCCTTTTGATTTCCATTGTTCTAATAGTTGGGGTAGATCCAATCCTTCCTTTTCCACTATTCCATTCATATTTGGGTCTTTGGTCCCTGCTTCTCTTGGTGTCATGTTTAGATCTTCATCTTGTTGCTAAGATGGGAGTATATATCCTTTCTTTATGAGGGTTTGAGTGGGGGAATTCATGCTTTCCTCATTTGTGTTGAGACCGCTCTTTTCTGGTTCTGTTTCCTGAGCCTCCTCATCTAGATGAATCTCTATTTCCTCTTGAGGTGATTCCTTAGCCATAACTGTAGTGATTCTTAGATTCCATATTTCCTCATCACGTTTTTTCTTTTCTTTTCTTCCATGCTTTCCCCTTGGAACTAACCTTTGTGAAACTTTATGAGTCACTTTCTGGACACATTTTTATCTCCTCTGTCTTGAAATTGAGATGGAATTCTCTGAAGAGGTTCACGTTTTCATGTCAACACCGACATCAAAACAAATTTTATCGTAGTAAATAGTCTGAGCCTAGATCTCATCCTTAAATTCAAGTGTCACTCGTTCTGGGAGGGCTCCTAAAATACACATTCCCACAGAGATCATGGCATACACTTTTTATTTTCCCTGTTGGGTTTCCTGTGAGAGTTTAATAAAATTCCCCAGCAAATTATTTATGTATTGAAGGGTTTTTAGTAGCCAATAATCTATGGTTAGTCATTATAGCTTAATCCACACTAGAACAGAGGTAAAATTTTCTTGTTTTGGGGTAAAATTCTCCTTCGAGGGTCCTTTCTCAAATATATTACCCTTGTCTTCAAGGTTATCAAATACAACCATCAAGAAGCCTTTGGACACTAAGTGAAGATCAACCTCCACTTTTTGCTTCCAGAAATAACTAATCCAAATTTGTAGAAGTTTCCCATTTGGCCAGATCCTCATAAATTTCATATTAATATATATGGTCCCTGTGAGCTTGGGTTTTCAGATCCATTACTACCACCTTTGGAGTCTTCTTTGACTTGGGTATACATCCCCCATTTTTTCTTGATTGTGAAAGCCTGAAGGATTCCTCTGCGACACCTCATTTTCCTGCATCGAGATTTGTGCTATTTGATTCCTGATTGGTACATGCACCAATCCCTCCTATCTTGTTAGAATATTTTTGAGTCCCCCCTTGTACATCTTACCCCCTATTAATCAAAGTGTTACGGTAGGATGGGGAAAAGCTCCCCCCTACAGAAGCTACCATGCAGCTTCAGATCATTACAATCATTATTTTCCCCACCATTCGCCTTCATATAGTCACTACTACTTGCTCCTCTTCAGTATGTATTTAAAAAAATAAACTCCTTGCTCATTATAACTTAATAAGATTGTTTTATTTTTTAATTCTAATATAAAATAATTTTAAATTTTAATATAATTTCAATGAAATCTTATTTTAAATATAATGTTTCACCAATAATGGAACTTTACAACTTTATAATGTTTTTATTTTAATACAATATATGAATACTTTAGTATAATTATTTACAAATTTAATATAAAATGAATATATTTATTTAAACTTTAATAACTCATTAATAAAAAAAATTGTGTATATATATATATATGCATTAATAAATTAATGCAATAATTTACATACTAATTTATATAAAACATTACTAACATGTTCATGTACAAATTAACACAATAATACATCAATAACATTATTTATAAATTAATCTATACATCAACACATGTCAATTATTATTGACATGGTTAATCATATTCAACATAGGTGCCATAGTGAACCCTAACCAACCTTATGCTACTTTATTCATAATATTTATATTCATAAAATTTATTTATAAGGTTTAATAATAATTTCTAATTAGGAACTTATTAATAAACATGAATAACTTTAGGTTATCATTCAAATCTTGATAACATTACAATTATATATTAATAACTTTGTGGTTGATTTGATATTTATTATGGAAATATTGTTATACCATAATTAATCATAAATATTATGTTCAACATCCTTATAGTTAAACATAGATATCACACACAATAAACTCAATCATAAACATCACTCCCATAATCAACATAGGCATAAGCATTTATATAATCATAATAGTTAATAACTTTATATCATAAATTTAATATAATTATTATATTATTTAATATTTAAAAATTTTCAATATTCAATTTCTAATATCACTTTTATAATATTTTTAACAATGCAACCATGTTCAAACATGGTCAAACGAACTTAAATATGGTAAACCATGGTCATCATTGTCTTCCATAGTTAACATGCTCAAGCATATTCATGTATAGTTGAATATTAACAACCATGGTCAACAATGTTCACTCATAGTCAACCATAGTTTACCATAGACAACCATGTTAAAATATTGATGTCATTTGTGACAAACAAAAAATTGACATCACAATGTGACAAATGAATATCAACATCATAATGGTTGAAACAAAAATAAAAATCACAATGTGTTGGCATTAGTAAATGTGGTTGATACACACCAATTAATGAACAAAAATTTCCATTGTAATGTGATAAATTTTTATCTACTTCGCAATTTAAAAAACAAAAATCAATGTCGTAATGTGACGAACATAAATTGACGTCACACTATGATAAACAAAAAATTATGTTGCATGTTATAAGAAAACAATTAGCATTCCATTGTGGCAAACAAAATCGATGTCATAGTTTGATGAATTGAAATCAACATAACTATTTGATGAACATAAAACATGTTGTTGTAATGTGTTGAACAAACAAAAATGTCATTATGTAACCAAAAAATAAAAATGTCACAACATGACAATTAAATACATTGAATATGGTCTGCATATTTTACCATGTTTGATCATGGTGTTCATGGGTGACTATGGCTGAAAAAATATGTCCATGGTTGATCATGGTTGAAAAAGGTTGACCATAGATCACCATAGACAACAATGGCTACCATAGTTAATAATGGTAAACTTTAGTCAACCATGAATAATCATGGTCATCTTTTATCAACCATAGTTATTCAATCATGGCCGACCATCATAAACCATGGTCAACCATATTCCAATATGGTCACCATGGTTTACTGTGGTTAGCTATGGTTTTCCATGGTTGAAAACGATTGACCATGGTTGACTGTGGTTAGCTATGGTTGATCATGGTCGATTATATTTGACACTAGTTGCCATGGTTGACCATAGTCAACCATTTTCAATTATTGTTATCCATAATCAACCTTGGTAAACTATAACCAACCATGGTCAAATTTAGTTAACCATGGCCATCTCTCATCAACTGTACATGGTCAAATATGGTCGACCATACATGGTCAACCATGGTCACCATGGTTGACCATGGCTATTCGTTATCCATGTAGATAACCATATTCCATCATATAAAATTATGGTCAACCATGGTCAAAATGGTCAAACCATGTCCACCCATGGTCAACATGGTTAAACCATGATCACCATGAGTCAAACCTGGCTCATAATGGTGAATGAAAGTTGATCATGGTTGACTAAGGTTGACCATAGTTGTCCATATTTAACCATGGACAACCACATTCAATCATGGCCAACCTTAGTCTATCATTGACAAGCATGGTCATTTTGAATTAACAATAATAAATAATGGTCAATGATAGTAAATGTTGTCAACCATACTGAAATATGGATAACCTAGTTACCTATGGTTAAATATGGTTTGACATAGTTAACTATGGTTGACCATAGATAACTATGGTGACAATGGTCAACCATTGTGAACCATAGTTGACCCTCATTGCCATTGTCAACTATAGTTAGCCATGGTCAACCATAATCAATCTCAATTGGTCATAGTCAAACATGGTCAAGCACAGTTAACCTTGATCAAAAATCATTAACCATGGTCTTCTATGGCCAACCATTTTCACCATTGTTAACCTTGGAAAACAATGGTCGACCATAGTCAACCTTTGTTTGTTATAGTCAACCATGGTCAATCATTGTCAATCATGGCGAACCATCATTTGAATGGTCATCCTCAACCAAGGTCACCATGGTTAGACATGGTTAAACCTGGCCATCCACTGTCAACAAGGAAAATCATAATCTATGATAGGAAACTATGGTCAATCATAGTCAAATTGTTCAAATATGTTCACCCGTGGTCAACATGGTCAATATTCCCAACCATAGTCGACCATGATAAAACATGAATAACATGGTATCCATAGTCAATAATAACCTATCATAATTAATTATAGTCAAATGTTGACAACCATGGTCATCCATCATCCATTATGGAGTAAATGTCCGTTATGAAGAATTTCACATGGAGAGACACGAATTTAACACAACATAGTTGTCTCATGTTGGTAATCCATTGGAGTAGGTTGGGAATCCATTGGAGCATTGTAGGTGCATGTAATCAGAGAATTGACCATTAATCCAAAGAGGGCCAAGCCATTGAATCAAGTCCATGGAGATGTAGCCCAGGAGGGGTGAACTTCGTTATCAGCTCTGTATTATGTGTTTGTTTTGTATTGTATTCTCTGCAATTTATTTGTTGTTATGTGTTTTTAAAAGCTAATTTACTTAATTAATTTCCCATAAAAGACACATAAACCCTCTTATAAATTTATAATTGAGATTATCCATAAGCGCACTTTTATTTAATATTGATGAGGAAGCTAGCACAATAAAACTAGTTTGTCCATATTCAAATCAAGTTGGTATCAGAGCACATTTTAGCTCATTTTAACCCTGAGATGATTTTCCAAGGTTAGCTATAAAATTAGCTATTGATTTTGTATTTTTGCAAGGAGAATTTAACTGTGTGCAAGTTTATGTGTATCTCCTCTCTTTAGGAGAAGGTAAATATTGAGGACACAACTCTTAAATCACAATGAAGAAGATTTTTATGCATTACATGTGTGATTGCAGCTTCATCAAGCATCGCTTCTAATCCATCTTCCTTAGCAAGACTCTTTGATAAAGAGATGTTGAAGAAGATCTATATCATGAGAGATATGGTGCAAGAGATGTATGAAGATAAGAAGGAGAGCCCTATACTTCAAGAGCAATGAATTTCCATGAAGGAGGAGAAGTAAGAGCTTCATGAAAATATGCATGAGATGGAGACTCAACTCCATATTGCAAATGAAACCCTAACCAAGTATGTGAATCAAAAAGAGGTATGAAAATCAATTTTATATTCTATTTCCTCTCAAGATGAATGTTTTGGTGTTTTTAAAAGACACACTAGAGGAATAGGGTCCAAATTATTGATGAAAATGGGCTATGAAGGTAAAGGATTGGGAAAACATGCACAAGGCATAGCTGAGCCAGTTGTTGTTGAGGAAAGGCCTAAGTATTTAGGTCTTGGTTATGGAAAACATGATGGAGAATGCTCCAAATACAGGGAGGCACATGAAGGTGTTCCAAGAAGGACTTCCATTACTTGTTCATTACATCAAACTTATGAAGTTTGTGTTCATGAGGAATGCAAAAGTTTTATATCCACTTTGCAAGAAGATGCTCATAAGCATGCAACTAATGAAATGGAAAACAAGAGGATGTTGAAATCCCTAAAGTCATTGAAGCCACTGTTGGTATTCCGAAGAGAGCCACTACATCATCAAATTTACCTCCTCAATAAGGCGACAAAGGTGAATGTGCGAGGTATAAAGCTTCCTTTAATCCAGTTTCTTTTGATTATGATAAACATGGAAAATATTCACATAATATTTGGATAAAATTTACATGTTTCTTTTCTGGTTTGAATAACCATACTTTTTCAAGGTGTTGGAAGAAGATAACCATACATAGGAAAATTTCAAAAAAAAGGAGACAAAAAGCCAAAGGTCCAAAGGAAAATGGAAACCATGTTGAAAATAAGATGCAATTATTTTGAACTCATTTCCATAAGCAAGGTCATCTTGTAGACAAGTGTTGGAATTTGTATCCAACAAGTCATCCATGATATTTGAAGAAGGTGGAAATATATATTGACAAGAAAGGAAAACAGGATTCCATAATTGATGTGGGTCAGGATGATTCACATAATGAAGTGCAGCTGAAAGAAGCACCATTGAAGTGGTTTGGAAAGAGATGGTTAGATTTATTAACCAATTAAGGCCTTGAATTTATTTGGAATTGATGCAAATCTTGCCTTATTGATTCATTTTTTTGTTAATTGAATGCATTTCGTTTCTCTTGAAAGTATATTTCATAGTTCATGAAGAAATATGTTGGAAAAGTAGAGTATGTTGACTCACCTAGATGCAACAAAGATGGAAATTTTTAGCTGCAAATTTGCATGTGAATGCATCTATTTTTCTCTAGAATTCATGTTGCATGTTTACACCAGGAAGGTGTTTGACAGTGGATTGTGTTGACAAAATTTGCTGCAACAATACCAAAGGTCGAATCGGGTCTAAATTTGGTCATTTCAGCTCTTTAAGTACTCGTACATACCAATGGGATTCTTGAACTTGTGATTGTACTTTCGCGAGACTTACAGATTGTATACATGCATGCGAGTTTGTGTGTGTGAACAGTGGAATTTTTTATAGTTTCATTGTGCTTGAACATGCATGAGTGATTGACTTGTGTTAGTTGATTTCTTTTTTAACATGTATGTTTTCAACTTGAGAGTGTTCATCATTGCACATGCATGAGTGATCAACTTGTGTTGGTCGATTGATTGTTACATGTATGTCATATCGACTTAGGAGAGTTGATTTTTTCTCCAAATATGAAAGGGAGATGTTGGAAAATTATTTCGTGAGATGTGAAATCATTTTTGTTTTTGGAAAATAATCGTCAAGTGTTGTACATGTTTTTGTTTGAATTGATAGTCAATGGTTTAAAGACGCAGGTTTTCTTGAAACCCATCAACAAATTACACAAATGTTTTGTTTGGACACCAATTTTTAATAATGCATGGTGATGTTCATAAGATGTGACATTTGTTTCTTTGTAGGAGAAAAAGGAAGAGGTCATCAAGTTATGTTTCTTGCATGATGTGTTTTTCAAGTTAATGGTTTTTCTTGTGACAAGATGTCTCAGGATTTTGGAAGGTCCACTCATGAGCGAGAGGATCATGATTAGACTTCATTCTCAAATCATGGCATGAGAAACATGTCAATACTAGAGGATGATGGAATAAATAAACGGAAAGTGGACAAGATGCCAACAAGTTTGCAGCAAAAACAACAGCCATTGTAGACCATTTGATGTGTTGACGCCAAGAAGCGAAAGTGATGGAAAATGCATTCTTCCCAATGTGAAATTTGGAACCATGAAGGTAGAAATAATGGTAATTTATTTTCTTGTGATTACTGATATTAGAACTCATTGTTGTAGTTTACTCAATGGTCTTAACTTGTAAAAGCGGTTTCCAAGGATAAGCTTGCATCGAATGCATGTGTGTGCAAAGGAGGAACATGATTCTCAGTGGGAAGACCATAAGAAATCTTTCCAAGAATCGAGGGATCACTTTTGTACAACAAGGTGTTTAATCATTCAGAAAGCATCCAACAAGTGCTAGATTGGATCAGCACAGAAAGGAGGGCATTGGTTGAAGTGCCAAGCCATTTGCAAGGCAAGGCATGTCAGTGAACCACAGTGGTTGTCATAGATATTTTTCCGAGTAGAATCAAGTTTATAGAACTTGGAAAAGAGAAGAGTATTAAAATCTCATCAGATAATCAAATTTTGTGGGTCCAAAAGCCTTTTCAAGGGAAGGAATCATCAGAAACTAAACTAGCAAAAAAATTTGCTAAAAATTGAAAGTTATCAGAATCATTCAGAACCTAAATGAATAGATAGGTCTCTTCGTCCTGATTCCAATGCACTTCGTTTCATCTAAAACTGACTCCGTATGTGAAAGTATTAGCGTGTTGTCCACTTTGTAAAACAGGCAAATTTTCAAAAAAAAGGTCAAACAGGGTCAAAGGGGTCAAATGTTTGGTTTTTCTCTGGCTAGTGGCGTCCTGACACTTGTTGAATTTTGGTTGGCCCAAATTTCTGGGCTACATGGAAATTTATGGTTGGTTGTGAACAAGCCAATGGGATGCTGACACGTGGCTAGCTCGAAGACCACCACGTGCCCTCCCAAAGGTCAAAATTTGGTTAAGTATGGCCAATTTTCATTTTATATGGTATGCAAAAATTGTATATAGGCAAAAGGGTGGAAGTCAGGCTCGACCTCGTGACCTCTCCCACACTACGCGTAGGTCTTAAAATTAGACCACGACTATTGTTCTTAACATTCTTTGGGTGCGGATTGTATTTGTTGTCATACAAAGGTTGTGGTGGAAGGAAATGGGGACTAGCCCCATCGTATGGAACCACGCACCCGTGACTAGGCAGAGTCCTATTCATAAATGGTAGAGGATTACCACTAATGCGGGTTAATGTAACCCTTAAACCAAGTTTAATAATTAATATATTTTCTTAATGCGGGATTTTCCTCTAGCTAGTGGTGTCCTAACACTTTTTGAATTTTGGGTGGACCAAATTTCTGGGCTACATGGCAGTTTATGATTGGTTGTGAACAAGCCAATGGGATGCTGACACGTGGCTAGCCCGCAGGCCACCATGTGCCCTCCCAAAGGTCAAAATTTGGCTAAGTATGGTTGAATTTCATTTTATATGGTATGTAAAAATTTTATACAGGCAAAAGGGCGGAAGTCGGGCTTGACCCTGTGACCTCTCCCACACTACGCGTAGGTCTTACCATTAGACCACGACTACGGTTCTTAACATCCTTTGGGCACGAATTGTATTTGTTGTCATACAAAGGTTGCGGTGGAAGGAAATGGGGACCAGTCCCATTGCACGGAACCACGCACCCGTGACCAGGCTAAGTCCTATTCATAAATGGCAGAGGTTTACCACTAATGCGGGCTAATTTAACCCTTAAACTAGGTTTAAGCATTAATCGATTTTCTTAATGCAGGATTTTGTTAAATGCGCTTAACACTCCTAACTCACAGTTAATGCCTGATTACCACTAATCAATATAACCTTTAATTGCGGATAAAGTTGGCGGAATCTGTAAAATTGGGCACTACCTCCAATTTTGTCCGGGTTAACTAGAGTTTCTCCAGATTTAGTGGAGTTTTCCTAGGAGAAACTGAAGAAGACATAAATTTGGCATATTTCGAACAAATTAGGCTCAGAAAGAGTCAATATTAGATTATTTGGATGCTCTGAGCATGATGGTTTAGGTTTCAGAGGCAGAGGAGCACTTTTGTAAGTTATTTTTTCACTTGGAATATTAAAGATGCCCAAGGCCACCAGGAGAGGAGGCCATGTCTAGTTCACCTAAAGACCATTTGTAGAGCCAGATGAGGCTACTCAGGGGTTTTTGGGTCTTATGAATCCATTGGAGAAGGTTGGGAATCCATTAGGGCACTGTAGGTGCATTTAATAATAGAATTGACCATTAATCCAAATAGGGTCAAGCCATTGAAGTAGATCCATGGAGATGTAACCCAGGATAGGTGAACTCTGTTATCAGCTCTGTGTTATGTGTTTATTGTGTATTGTATTCTATGAAATTTAATTCTTGTTAAGTGTGTTTAAAAGAAAATTTACTTGATTAATTTCTTATAAAAGATACACAAACTTGACACATAAACCCTCTTATAGCTTGCTATTTGAGATTATCCATAAACACACTTTTATTCAATACTGATGAGGAAGCTAGCACAACAAAACTAGTTTGTCCATATTCATATCATACACTTTGTTGGACTTTGTAGACTAATGGGAAATGATATGTTGTAGGTTGGAATTATTACTAGATTTCGGTTCGTGGGTAGAGAATTTATGCATTGTCTATGAGATCGTAACTAGATTTAGGTAATCCTTTTCCCTGGTGGAGTCTTAGCCCAAACTCACAGGTGATCTAACACTAAGAAATTTGGATTAACATGGTTTATGGCTGGGTGGAACATGTGAGGCGTGAATCTAGTTAGTTTTTTATAAAATATAAGTTCCATATTTCTATGTTACTATATTGTGTAATTATGTGTTAATTTATTATACGCTTATAGAATAGATATGTAATTATAATTCTAAATGTTAAATGAATTATACATGTATTACATGACATTATAAATATATAATTAAATCATATGACATGGGATAAATTATATGGTATAAATTTTGGTTGTGCTTATTGTAAATTCAAAGGGAAATTTAGAAATTTCCTAGTGCCCTACCATCCCAGTAGGAAGTAGGCAATGGGGTGTTTAGGTACATTACAATGAGAATATTCAACTTTAAAATATATGTCATTGATAAATGCCATAAAATATAAATTATACAATTCCAAATAGTTTAAATCATTGTATTATTTCTAGTGCACATATAGTGGACAAATTGTGGTGAGATATATATTCACAATATAAAGAGATACATATATATTTTTAAAATTAACGGTTATTGTCCTCTTACATTAGTTTCGTCCTAGTGGATTAATTCAACTTGGACAAAGAAGTGAGTTATTATAACATCCTTCGGTAAAATTTGTGTAAAAATACATAGGATTAGATAATTTGTATGGAATTTACAAATATGTAACATTTTGAATTATTTATTCCATATTTCTTCACTAACCATTAGATAAAATGTAACTTTAGGAATGGAATAGTAAGTTACATAACATAAAAACCACGGTTATAACATAATAACATAAATATCCTTGTTGTAATCTTACATCATTTTCATCATTCATCTAATTAGGATAGTTAATCACATACGTGATAATATAAGTGTGAACCTCATACAAGGAACTAACATCATTAGAATTACATAATAAGAAAACACATCAATGGACAATGACATGCCCTAGAAACCTTGTAGGGAAAAAGCAACAAACGTTTAATTTTATTAAATGTCTCATGAGGGTGTTCACTCCTCACTCAGTGGCTATAAGGGAGTCCATCCCTTGACCATGGTCTTAAAATATTATAAAGAAACATCATCTTAAATACAACATAGCTAGATAGAAGCTATTACATTAATCATGATATCATTTTCCAACAAATTCTCAAACATTTTGTCTTTCTCGCTTGATTTTTCCCATCGGTGGATTATCTTGCAGTTGAAATTCCTTCAATCTGCATGGACCACTAGTTCTTTGCATTGCATACTGTTAAATATAACTTTTCCTTCGCATGAATTATAATTCCTTCGGGCAATTTCTACTGCCAGTAAACTTTAACATCAAAATAACAAATATTTTACTTGTTATGCTTCAAGAATATTTTCATGCACCTAATTAAAACACATAAAAATTATTAAAACATGCCTCTTTATTAACACTGTATGTGTATTAAATAAAAGTACATAACTACATAAAATATGCTTGTTCACCTTTACATATGTATTATTATGACACGTATTTCCATCCATATTTGACATGCTTAAGGTAAAATACTTACAGACTACCAAAGCATGCTAACTTACCCATACTTCAAAAGCATCATGAGAAAGGAAAATAGTTACATTGTACTTCTACCAACAAGAACACAATAATATTTTGAATAACCTTCATGAGCTTCAACATCTCTTCACACAACAACTATTATTTCCTTCACACAATAACACATTTTTTTCCAAAATAAAACCACCACAACTACCCATATTATTTTAAAGGAAACTAACACATTAGATATGATATTTTTGCACGTGAATTCATATTCGTTTTCCAAAAGAAATTACCCTAATATCTTATTGTATTGATACATGTAAACACATATTATTTTTCCAAAGGAAGCTAACACCATAGATATTATTCCTGCATGAAAATACATAATATTTTCCAAAATAAAGCTAACACAATCTTGCGTGAAAATAGAGAATATTTTCCAAAACAAGCTAACACAATCTTACATGCAAATACATAATCTTTTCCGAAAGAAAGCTAACAAAATATTTTTTTTCCATGAAATCTATTTTTATTTTCCAAGAATTTATTGTATAGCTATTTATTCTAATGCTTGTAAATTCATATTCTCATGTTCCTTCAAGAAATCAAACACTGAAGTTATTTTCTCATGTATATCAGTACATAATACTCTCATGAAAGCTAGTAAGCATAAGATTAAAGTGTAACCTTTTAAGTAAATATTTGTGACTATTATTTCATGCACAAAAATTCATATGCTCTTGTTTCCAATCGTGGCTAATGTTTTGTGCAAACAACATTCATATGCATTATTCTTTTGTGCATGTAAAAACCTTTTTATTTTTTAAGAGAACTAGAAAAGAAGTTATTCTTTCATGCATGCAAACACATATTTCTATTTCAATAAATCTAAAAAAATATCCATTATTTTGTGCATGAAATACATATTTGTATTTTTAAGAAAACATAACTCAATAGTTATTTATTTGTATATGTAAACATGTTCTTTTCCAAGAAAACTAATGGAATATTTATTGTTTCTGTGTATATGAATGTGTTTTCTTTTCCAAGAAAAATAACTATTACCAATGTGTAAAATATACACATATTCATTTCAAAGACTAGCAATAAACACAATCCCTTTTCGAGGAATTTCATAGTTACATATGTTTCAAAGGGCCAATTATTCCTTGTGTCTTGAGCTCCCCTTATTAAATGTAGGTACAACGACTCAACACTGGTGAGAAAATTGTTCACCATTAACACTAAATATGCCTTTCCTTTAGCACAAATAAAAACATTTTCCGAACTAGAGGGGACCTTCCACAATCATTCACATGTTCAAAAGATATAAGTTCCCAATTAATTAGTACCCATTTTTGTGCGCATATCCTTCTGGGTCATGCTCGCAATATCAAATATATTTTCGAGCGTATGTCATGGTGAAGGCCTTTGAATCCCGACTTTTCCAATGCTCCATGGAGAGTCCATAGCATCCACACCTATTTCAAGAAGAAAAAGAATTAGAAAAAAGATTATTGTAGCAAGAAATAAAGTGAATGCAGAGCATTGACACTACCCATCAAGATATCCTTGAATTTTATTACCCATACAATATTTGTAACCGTGAGGAACCCTAACTGAAACAATTAAACATAATAATTTTATGAACAAACCAATTGTAAATATGGATATATTAAATTAGTAACATTTTCATTTTGTAAATATATGATATTTTACAAAAAAAATTACAGTAGAGGTACTACATACTCTCCCCCTTAAAGAAAACACCTTCCTATCATTAAATTTTACTTATGACAGAGATTTCAGAACAACCAAAATGTATTCCTTCGGCTTTTCAAAATGAAAGATTTTATTTCTAGGAAATAATATTAAATAAAACAATAATGTTTTATCAACAAAAATATTCAAATTTTACATTCTATCACTTAGCGATTATTCAATTTTGTAGAAAAAAAAAGTCTTTAAAAAAACTAGTGTTACTTTCCAATTACTACTATAAATCATGGTCCCTTTATGCAATAATTTTAATTATAGGTGGTTTATCAGTTGTGGAAATCACTCTAAGAGTCGTTTGAGGTCCCAACAGTAAGAACCTAGGGTGGTTTCACAACCTCCATGTCAAGCACATTGTAGTGTATGATCAATAAATTCAACATATTAATAGTAATCAAAACATTTTCAATCATTAATTATTTATGCAATGTTAGGTGATATTTAATCAAAATACTTCTACAAATACTCATACAACACCTAGCTCTTTAATCATCAAAATGATCAATAAATACACCAAGTGCATATTGTCTTAGCCCCTAATAAATACATACACATAGTACTTCTGCAAGTACACAGAGAGCACCTAACTCTCTAATCATCAAAATGATAAATAACTACACCAAGTACATACTATCTTAGCCCACACTAAATACATTCACAAGGTTGGTAATACAATAAAGGAACTACACTTCTAGTAATTCATTTATGAGAACTATTCTACTTTATTTTCAAGATGTACATAATCTCATTACACAATGATATATAAAATTCATTATTAACACATCACTTATATTATTATTTAATTTGGCTTTCCATGAAAACCACAGTGGGAAAAAAAATGCTCCTCTCAACCTATGGGAGCTGGTTTTTAGAACCATATTAAACCAATTTCAGATCCAGAATATTTTTGTGACAGAGACCATACCATATCCACCTAGGGCTTCTCTAACCACAATAGGTCCAACCTACGATTTCACTGACCAGAAATGGTTAAGTCTAGAATATCACTGACCATACCAAGTTAAGCTCATAAATTCCTCTTGGTGGTGTCTAGCCTCTCTCAACAACATCTTGTTCTAAGGGTATTAACCTAAAAAAAAATTACTTTATCCTCTCTTCGGCCTCCTCCAACCAAGCTCCAAGTATACAAGGTTTCCTCAGGATTTTTCCCCTCTCACTCCCTTGGCCAAGCTTTTCCCTAAATAAGATCATCTATCATTAGGGAGAGAAATTTGGGTAGGAAACCACCTCATCTGAAGGCCTCCTTGACCTTTCACAACTATCCCATAACTGTCTAGCATGTGGAATTATCTTTAACACATTTTCCCACTGTAATATACATCACTTACCATATGCACATTAACATTAAAGAAAAGGAACATTTATGTACATTATTTATTCATACTTGACCCTCAACATGGGCCACATAGTAATTAAAATAATTTTGAAAAGAATTCATAATTGACATATCATATCATATAGGTGGTGTTCATTTCAGAATTTCCACATAATAACTATCATGCAATTTAGAAAAACATTTACCATATCTTTCATATCATAACACTATACCTTCTCATTTGCAGTTCCAAATCACATTGCAGCATTTTACCTTTCACAAGTTCTTATGTTCCATATTATTATAATTTCACTATGATGCCATTAGGATACCCATGCTTAATCACACTATCAAGATTAGTCACAACCTCTTTTGATCATACTTTCTATGAAATATTTTTATTTACAAAATATATTGTCAATTCAATGTTTCAAAAATGTAGAAAGGTATTGGTCCTATCCATATTTCATAAACCATTTCCAGGCATTAAAATTAAACATAAAAATAAGGATACATCTTCCATATGCTACATATAAGGAAATTTAAAACAATGTTTCCAGAAATTTGTTTTCCAACAACAGTTAAGGGAATATGAACTTGAAAATACCATAGTCACTAATTCATGAAAAATTACACTTCATTTACACATATGCATCTAATCAATAGTCATTATGCAACATTACCAAATTCAATTCAATCACACAAACTTTTATTGGTTAAACAAATCAGTAATGCTAATAGATTCAAATTTCCATATAGATTTTTTTTTAGTGATGACGGTGAAGAAACCACATGTACACAACACAATAGACTTAAATAATTATATTTGATATGTAATGCCACTGCACCAATTACACACACTGGATAAATTTTTTAAAGTATGAAATTAAAATATTTGTTAATTATAGAATGCATACGAGCTAAAATCATCACTAAGTCATCAATTTGTAAAGTTGTGAAGTTTGAAAAAATGATGTAATCAAAAACAACTGATTACTACTAATTCTCTCATTAAGTTGGTATAACATGCATTAAAGTATCACATAATCTTGGTTGTCCTCATTCTACCAATTATCATTTATGTATGATCATATGTAAGGCTACAACCCTTTTCCATTTATGTTTTTATTGATGACATAACAATGCATTGCTATCAAATCATTCACTTTAATAACACTATTGTATCATGAGCTTTGTTGTTTGTAAACTTCAATAACTTGCAACCATATGTATGCATTGTTAAACAAGTATCCATTTTCACAATTATTGTAGTTTCTGGCATACAATACTATTATACATAAATGATTATGTAAATCTTTAATCATACAAAAACACAAATTTATCATTATTAAGTAAGTGTCGATAGCAATTACGGTAATAGTCCAAAAAATCCCAAATTCAACATTGTGTTGTCACCATTAGAATAATCTACCATGATCACATTGCTTACCACTTTAACACTAATCTTTAATTAAGAACTGAATGTTGTGTATTCTAATATAGTTTGTCAACTGACCACCAACATTATGTCACAAAACACTAAATAATCAATGCTACTAACCATCATACCTCAATCAAAATGCATGAGAAGACTTAATCACCAATTAGTCATTATAGCCAAGACCTTAACACTTGACTGATTGTTTATCCTTAATATCCAAAGGGGTTCATTCAATGTATTTTAAAACATTCCATTGTTATCTTCAAGGATAAACACACCTTCTACATTATTTCGTTATCACATAGAAAAATAAATCCATTCATTATTTATAAGTAGTGGATTGTATAGACATCTTATTTAACATAAAACATCAACAAGGCCGCTTTTCTAGGGTTTCACCCGATTTTCTATCACCTTTGGTTCCGATAGTCTACATCGTTGAATCCTCCGTGCATTGATACCGTAGGGTTCTGTACCTCTCTAGGTCTCGGGTGGTAGAGCCAATGTTAGGCCCCTCGCCACGGCGGAAGGGGCCACAATCCTACCGTGACGCAACGAACCAAACCCCTTTCGTTTAGGGCCATCATGCCAATGGGATGAATGGTACTAAATAATCCATAGAAACCCCAGTAATGTGGGCATAGTGACAAGAGAAGGAAGGGAAAAGCTGATCCCTCCCCAAGGTTGAAATCAACCCTAAATTTGTCATTCCGAAAAATCACCTTGAAAAACCTCGACAGTATATGAAATATCATGAAATGATCTGGAAATTTTTGGGGATCTCACCCAGAGAATAAGATATTTTTTTATGGATCTAGAATAAGTGGTCTCCAAGGGGAAATTTTGAGCTTCGAATCAAGGCCAAAGGCTTCTTCATTTTGATATTGAAGATCTAGAAGATCGTAAGCAGATTTTTGAAAACGACCCATAATTTATGAGCATCACATGCCTATTTCTCCACTATTGGGAAGAATGCTACAACCTGGACAAAGAATAATTTACTGTGGTTCTTGTCTGGGTTCCACTCTATTCCCTTTGAGATGATTTCTGGGAGCCATACATCCTTGAAGGAATCAGGAACTCCATAAGATATTTTGTTAAAACCTCTGAGATCACCAAAAGTCGATGCCATGCGACCTATGCCCACATATGTGTCCATATGAACATATCTGAACTTCTACCTGAATATGTAGATCTGATCTACCACGACTATAACTGGGCCCAACCTTTGGATTATGAGCACGTCCCTTTCAAATGGTGTCATTGTCATGAGTATGGACATCTCTTCAAAGATTTCCTGTTAAGTATAGTAGAAGAAGCTCAAGCAGTTGTGCTTGCTAGGGATGGTGACGGTTTTCAACCCATCCAAGAGCGTCGATCTCGGCCCAATAGGCCCCCATAACCCAATCCCCCAGATCACTCCAGCCCCCACCTGCATGCCTATCCCCCACTTCTGTAAGCCCCATCCTCCTCCTCTCAACTGATGCCCTCAGATTCTAAGAACCCTTTCGTGGCCTTAGTCAACGAATCGCTGACCCTTGTCCCATCCCAACCCCTCCACTCCCAATCCCTTCCCTCATCATCCAAAGAATTTCCTCAATATATGGACATCGATAAGATAATCTCCACCAAAGGAGACAAGCTAAATTCCAAGCGGAAGATCCCTGAGCACACAGAATCAGATCGACGAGTCTAAGAGATTCTGAGACAAACGATCAAGATCGTGAAAACCGAGGAGACACACAACAGGTTAGGAGTGGAGGAGAAAAAGGTGCTAGATATATTCAAGAGATCGAACAAGTTGGGCATCAAATATATCCCAGGTAATCCGCTAAATCACTTTGGCACTCTTTTCAACAAATTCGCGTCTCATTCTGGATGAGCGGAAATATATCTCCAAAGAACGGGCACAAAGGGAAACCCTCTCAACGTAACAATCCGGGATCCTGGGGGATATGAGAAGAGCAAGAAGAGACAAAAATCTACCAAGGAACTTATTCGAGAAGCCGATGAACTATTGTTAAACTCAAGATAGATGGTCCAGTTGACAGATTTATTTCCCAGATTCATCGCCCCCTCCTCATGAAGATAATTTCATGGAATATCAAGGGCTTCATTACCCTGGGGAAGATCCTGTCCCTTAAAGAAAAAATAGGAAAACACAAACCTGAGATTTGTATTCTTCAAGAAACCAAGGTGTCTGACGACAAAGTTAAGGAAAACAACCAACTATGTTGGAGGAACATCCAAGCTATGACGATCAAAGCCTCCAGATCTACAGGGGGCATAGAAATTCTATGTGATCCAGGGATATTTATCCTCGAAGACTAGATCTACACCAAATTAACATTGTCGGCCTCAATCCGTATGATAGGAGAACGATGGTGGAGGATCCTAACTACAATATATGTTTTTCCCATGCCTCGATACAAACCCATGTTCCTCGTGCTTCTACAAAGCCTTAGCCGATCATGGGAAAATGAAGACTGTGTTGTGGCTCATTTTCATTAACCTTTGAATTAATTTTCAAAACACCAAAAAATCATATATGATAGAAAATATAAAATTTTGTGTGTTGTTACTTTAACATTACGTGATAAGTTGTGAAGGTGGGTCGAGTTGGGCTCATCCACGTGCAGAACAGTTCAAGAGGTGAAGAAAGGGCACATTTCCCTTAAAAACTTAAGAGTTTCAGGGGAGGTGAAAAGGAAAAGATGGACGATGGAGATTAAATCACAAACCGCAAACCACAAGTTTCAAAGGATAGGCATGGGAGGTAAAGATTAAAATCACCAGAGTGCGATGTGCGATGCGGTGGGGCCCGATTACAAATTTCCAATCGAAAGTTTTAGTGAATGAGTGCAGAAGGTAAAATTTAAGTTCGCTAAACAGTGGTATGTGTTGATGTGGCCCTTATACCGCACATCACAATTTTTAAGCGTTAAGTGCAAAGGGCTTGAGTTATGTTCATCGAAGTGTGATATGTGATGCAGTGGGGACCGATCGCATAGTGCGCATCGCAAGACTTAGAAGATAAGTGTCAAAGACAAGCTAAAAAAAACCAAATGCAATGTGTAGGCGGATGAGATGTGGTTTCAAAAGTGAAATCCAAAGGTTTTCAAATTTGGGGGAAAGGTATTTTTTTTGTTAAAAACCATGTCAGAGGAATAAAACGAGGATTATAATGTAAAGCCGGTGAAATGCCTCAGTCATGAAGAAACAAACAAAACATGGAAAAGAAAGTCGGGTAAGTGACCCGACGCAGACCAAAGGAGAAAAGGAAAAGTCGAGTATCAGGTAATACGGTGGCAACGTTTGAAGCACAGAGGCATTGACAGATTCGGACAGAAAATCATACAGGGGCGTTATTGGAAGCACGAAAACTGGGTTAGAGTCAGGCACTGAGGCGTCGGTACAGAACGGTGCAGCTGTTTCATCATAACCAGAAAGGACATTCCGAGAGAAGGCATCAGCAACATCAGATTGAACAAAATGAACCATATTTCCAAGTTTCAATTTTTTTTCTTGTTATAATTGCATAAGTAATATTAACAGTTTAGGAAGTTGAAGAGTTGAAGAAGTTCAGGAGTTACGAACAACTCTGATGTATTTAAGGAGATAGAAATAAAGAAAAGGGGTTCCAATTTTTGGACCTCTGGATGACTGTTAGTTTATGAATGAATTCTCTTAGAAATTAATGAAAGAAGATCAATTTTCCTACACCTTTTGATGTTGATACGTCTTTCCTGTTTCGCTTTGTGGATATTCCTCTTTGAATGAAGTGAAGTAATGTAGGAGTTGGTCTCTTAATTACATTTGTGACTAAGAGTTAAATAACCTTAATTTGTGCTCCTTCATCACATCTCTTACCTCTTCATAAACTTCTGATAGAACTTTAAAGTGATAGATTCTATGTTTAGAGCATATTTTTTTAAGGTCTCTCTTCCTCCACGATTTCCTCTGAAAGTAAAAAGTGGTATATTCTGTGTTTTCATCATATCATTTTGAGTTTCTCTTATAGTTATTCTTTTCATTCCATTCAAGTATCAACATTTTATGGCATTGTGAAGGCTTTCATTATATTAGATTTGAAGGTATTAAGTAACTGAATTCCAAGGGTGTTAAACAAAGGCCAATTTATATGGTAATTGTGACATAGATTTATAAAATGTCTTAAGCACTGATTCCTTACCATAGCCAAGGGATTGTTTCTTGAGATACAAGAAACTGGATCCTGGGTGGTGATTATAACATGATCCACAAACTCAAGGAAAAGCATGGGGGAGTCTGCTGCTTAGACCCTTCTTCTCATGCCTTCAATGTCATCATTGAAGATCTTCACTTAGTTGATGTCATCACCTGCCAAGGTCTTCATACCTGGAACAATTGTAGAGGGGGAGTGAATTATATTTCATGTAGAATAGACATGTCCCTATTCTCAGAGCATCTTATCATGACGAACCCCCCACTTTAATCTGAGTTCCTTCCATCCACTAGCTTGGATAATTGGCCCATCAGTTTGGATCTTACCTCATCTACCCCTCCTTAGAGACATTCGTTCTGATTCGAGAGATTTTGGCGGTGACACCGAGAATTCTTGGACCAACTAGCATCATGGTGGATAGCCTTGGGCTCACCACCTAGTAACAAAATTCGATCTTTTCAAAAGAATCTACAAGGCCTCAAAGGACATATTAAATCATGGAACCACAAAAATTTTGGAAATATACTCAAGGAAAAGAGGAAGCTAGAAGCCATCCTAGATGAATTTGATCAACAAATCATCCAGGAAGGGCGCACATAAGAGATGGTAGAAAACGAAGATCTCTTGACTAAGGATCTGGAGGAACGAAAGTAGCAGGAGGAAATATTATGCAGACAGAAATCCAGGATCTAGTGGTTGAGAAAGGGGGAAAAGAATACAACATT
The DNA here is from genome assembly GCA_034641835.2 of Pinus albicaulis. Lineage (NCBI taxonomy): Eukaryota > Viridiplantae > Streptophyta > Pinopsida > Pinales > Pinaceae > Pinus > Pinus albicaulis. Next base: position 948,917,915 of record CM076575.1, on the reverse strand, counting down.
CTTCCACCAATCCATGATTCAACACCGTTAAAGTAACTGAATCACCCACTTGTAGGCGAGTGATGATTCTTGGCTTGACCTCCACGAAGATATAGTGGTAGAACTTCAATATTGTTTCTCCTCCCTTATGCAGGATAAAGGCTGTGAACGATCAGAGGCTCTCCACAAATGTTATCAACATATCCATTCATTGATCTCTCAAGATGAAAATGAAGCCTTCTTAAGTCCCATCACCCTCTCGGAAGTGGAAAAAGTAGTGAATATCCTACCTCTTAGTAAGGCCCCTAGCCTTGAAAACTTTACTGCTTAATTCTTCAAGGCTTGATGGTCCTTCCTTAGCCAAGATATATGGGATCTGATAGAGGAATCAAGGCAGCTCGGAAGGGTATGGTCAGGCCTTAACGTCATTTTCATCACCCTTCTCCCCGAGTCTAAGGAGGCATCAAGACCAAGGGATTTTGAGCCTATATCCCTATGCAATGTGATCTATAAGATTCTCTCCACCATCATGGTCTGCAGGCTCAAACCACTACTTCACCGCATCATCAGTCATGAGCAATCTGGGTTTTTTTAGGGATGAAAAATCCTGGATGGCATTGTCTCCATGCATGAAACCATTCACTCCATTAAAATTCATAAGCTCTGTGGAATGCTACTAAAACTGGACCTCTCAAAATCATATGATCGACTCAAATAGGATTACCTATTAGAAATCATGTGAGCCTTTGTTTTTGTGGTAGACTGGATTCCATGGATTAAATCAATGATCTCCACTCCGTTCTTCTCCATCCTCATCAACGACATTCCATCTAGAACCCTCTAGTCTTCGAGGGGAATTTATCATGGAGGCCCTCTCTCCCCCTTTATTTTTATTATAGTAGTGGAAGGGTTGGGTCTGTTACTCAAGGTAGCCAAGCAGTCCAATCAGCTTGCAGGGCTTCGTCTGCTTGGTTCCACTGTCAACATGACCCACCAACATTTTGTCGATTATAATCTATTGTTTGGAGCCGCCACTCTGAAAGAAGCTTCCCATATTAAGTCCATTTTGGAGGACTTCCAAGAAGCCTTAGGTATGCTCCTAAATAAGCTTAAGCATGATATCTACTTCTTTAATACTCCTCTTCTAGTCCAAGCTTGCCTAGCTAGAATCCTAGGTTTCAATATTGGAACTCTCCTTTCCAAATATCTTAGAGTTCCCCTCTTGTTCAACACTCTTCAAATTTCTCCATGGAAAGACCTCTGTGCCAAACTATCTTGCAAGCTCTCCAACTGATCTTTCTGGGGCCTTAGCCTTACAGGAAGATCTACCCTCCTCAAATATGTCTTGCAAGAAATGCCTCTCTATCAAATTTCAACCTTGTCGCCCCCCAATTGTATCTACTCGAAAATCATTTCCCTCTTTTGGATATTCCTCTAGGAGGTGCCTTTGAAGATGGGAAGTGGCCTCTGGTGGAGTTGGACAAGTTGTTTCTCCCGAAGCTGATGGGGGGCCTGAGCCCACGAGACCGTGCTACTCTTAACGCAACCCTGGGTGCCAAAATTTGGTGGAGATGGTTGAAAGGTGGACAAGAACTTCAGAAGATTATTTGGTCACACAATTATGGACAGGTTATAATGCAGGGAAAAATCTTTCACACTCCCCTTCCCATTCAAGGGTCCACCATTTGGAACCTAGCCAACACCTACAACGATTTGATACACAAACACTTCTTTTGGGAGGTGCCTGATGGAACAACAAGATGTTTTTGGGAGAACTCTTAGTAGCAATCCCCTCATCTCTCTCAAGACCAATCCTTGTCGGAACTTATGCCCCTCTTTCACTCCTATGGGGATATGACAATAGTGGAATACTGGAGCAACCAACCGGAAAAGCATCATTGGCACCAATGGAAAACCAAAGTGGATTGGCCTCTAGACCTACCCTATCAAGGGTATGATCAGCTTGCCCAGTATCTCAACTAGTAGAAAATCCATTCCTCCTAGGGTCTAGAAAAATTACGATGGGGCCTCTCGACCTCAAGGGATTTTGCAGTGAAGGAATCCTACTTTCTTCGTGCGGAGGTTCCGGTCATCTCCAACACTCACGTCTGGAAGCGAATATGGACAAGTCATCTATGGCCGAAAGTTTCCTAGTTTTTATGGTTAATAGTGCATAAGCGGATTCTGACCTGGGATCACCTCATTAAGAGGTGTTTTATCAGGGCCTCCATGTTCTTCCTCTGTAAACAAGAAGAATAAACTTAACACCACCTCTTCATTGATATTCCTTTAACCAAAGTGGTATGGTCTCAAGCCTTCGACATGTTTGGCCCCATCAATGATCTCCCCACCAACACTAGATCCCTACTCGAATACTGGTTGACCCATCGATTCTCCAACCCCGTGGTCTCCATACCTTGGTGGATCTACCCTAATATCTTGCTATGGAACACTTGGAAGCGAAGAAACTGTTCTATATTTGAAAATCAAGCCCCTTCAGCCCCTCTTATCTGGTCCTTGACCCTCTCTAACATTCAGGAATCCATTCTCGCTGAGCCCTAGCACCCCGCTAACTAAGAAGTCAGCCAGCCGTATTTTGGCATCCTACATCTCCTGAATCTCTCCTTAAACCTGGTCCACCCTCGACCATACCCAGGCTGTCGCTCCCCCCTCCTGCCCCGACTTCCTTCTCCCTCCCCCCTCCGGGTTTTATTCAAATTAATTTTGACAGTGCCTCTAAGGGAAACCCAAGCTAGACGGGATATGGAGGTATCCTGAGAGATGGAAAATGGGCACTTAAGGCAGTGTATGTTGGATCTATCGGTACTTCAACCAACAATGTGGAAAAACTCATAGGGCTGGAAGTTGGATTGGCTCTGGCTCGAGACCTCAGCTACAAGCGGATCTGCATCGTTGGGGACTCCCGGATGATTCTGGACATGCCCTAGAGAAACATCCATGGCTCAAATCCTCAGAAATTAGCAAAGAGATAGTGGTTGGAGGCCCAACTCTCCCACATCAGAAGCCTCCTAAGTCAAATGGAGTATGCCACCATGATTCATGTGATCTGTTCCGGTAACATGGTGGTAGATTGGTTGGCCAATAAGGGCAAGAATAAGTGAGGTCACGAATTCCATGACACATGGGATGAGATACTCCCTAAAGCAAATCTAGATCCTGGAGAGTCTCAGAATCTCCAAACTCTCATGGAAGAAGACCTTCACGTCCCTGCTGGGGGTGTCCAATCATAAGGACAAGTTGCATCGGACAATTATGGCTAGACCAACCCTCGAACACGAGCCCACCAACTCACCACCCTCCCATGCTCGAGCAGTAATGGTCCTCAGGTTAGGTGATCCTATGAAAGAAGAGATGGTAGTGAAGCATGCAATGGACGTGAGCTAGGTCATTCGTCATTCATGATAGATGGTGAAGGTTAGTGCTTTGGATTTCTTGGATGAGAAGATGTTGGTTCTCAAGCCTTGTCTTGAGCTTCGCCGGTAGGAGACAAGGTGGGTGCAAGTGAAGTTGGGCAGTCATGGCTATAGTCTAAATGCTGAGAGGAATCCTGGAAATGGCAAGAGCACACTACAACAGGAGACAGGTGAAGGTGGTGAGGTCGATTCCACCATGGAGGGTGCGCCTCTTGATGGTTAGTGCTTCTGTTTAGCCCGATAGATAGAAGATATTCAGTGGACTAAACAGGAAGGGTCCTACCCCGGCTAGGCCCTAGGGTGGTTTTTCCTTGGGATTACTGAGCACTTCGGCTCTCCTGTGATTAGTATCTATGGGTGGTGGCGAATTAGCACCTCATCTAAGGGCAGTGTTATAGCTGGTAGTGGTATTTTGTCTCTCCTCCATGGCGCTTGGGAGGTGTTCAGTGATAAAATTCACCGAGGTTGCTGAGATGGTGTGGTGGTTCTAGGGGCTACTGGACCCGGCATCACTTAACGCTACAACCTAGCAAAGGGTGGGGGAGTGCTAGATGACTGCATGCCGCAAGAGCGAGGTTGGGCTCAGCGTGGAGGTCTTGGATGTGACATGGAAAATCACCAAGTACCCAAGGATTCGAGTGCACACTTGGGATCTACCAAGGGTCAACATTTGGTGGCAGCCATGGCAGTATCTCCAGCTAAGTCACCGAGACATGTTCAGGCTCCATCCACCCTTGAAATTTTCACCCAACTCCAGCAGATCCAACTCAATCTAGACACTTTTTTTGAACAAAGGTATGATGATTGTAATGAACTTGTGGCCTACATTAATTCTATTCAAAACCTACAGAATGAGACCCTCGAAGCTTTGAAGAGTCTGTGTCTTCTCCTGAGGCACTCTCACGACCATCTCTGAGCTTTAGAGGCCCAAGTGGACCATATTAGCTACCACATGCACAACCAGAGACGCATCTTCGCAACTCCTCCGGAAAGCCCCCTGCAGCCTCCTCCATGATGAAAATACTTTTTTGGTTGTTTTGTAATTTTTTGCGGCCAATAACCAAGAGAATCATATGCCTTGGCAAGCACCCAAGTCTTTCTAGGCACTACATGCCTTCTGGGTTTCCTAAATGTAATACAGCTATGTTGTCTTCTACTGTAAATGTTGATATGATAATATAAACTAGACTTTGACTGACAAAAAAAAAGTAGTGTATTGTATATTTAATCATTTTTTTAAAATGAACCATTAAGCATTATTATAGCAATATGTGTGAAAAGGTTGGTAGTTAATCCATAATATCACTAGTGAGTACTCAAGATTTGTTTTTTGTAAGCTTGGTAGTACCTTCCTCATTCATTAATATAAAAAAAATTTACATCCACATAATAGATAGTTAAGTGGCCTCAACTTTCCTAGAGGGAAACCAACTCTATCGGCCACATAACAACATGATATGCCATCTCGTAACAAAAAATTAGACGTCTTTATAACCAAGCTATATGAGTCTGAATTTTTTTTCCTCACCTGAGTTCTACTTTCCTATTAACATAACTAAAAAAATTCTTAAAACTAAAATCTTCCTGCATACAAAAAATAAAAGAAAACATAGAAACTAGCTAGCAAAGTATTATGCTCCGTCAGCAGATGCAAACTCCACCAGATTCGAGCCCTTGGAATTGGAACTCGGTAGCTCTGTCTGAGGCAGAATAAGAGGGAGATGTTCTTTTATTCGCCAAAGGCGTCCATCCTGTTTCTACAGCTGAAATTAGAGCTTCTAAAATTCTTTTTTATATTAAGGAAAGTGTTGTATTATTGCTACCATGCCCATAGAGATCTGCTCCAAGCCTTTCCGAAGATACTTTTCATGGACCAATACAAGAACAATTTCTATTTAAATTGAGTGACGAAACCATGGGTATGTCCTCAATTTGGCACCATAGCCCTCTAGTCCTCTACATCAATTTCCACGGTGCTCTCGTGACATTTCAAATCCGCTTCTCATTCCTCAATTAATTGGTGGATTTCCTCCAACCTACCTTCATGGTATGTTGTAGTCACATCGTTTACGGTGTTGGAAACTGGTTTTCGGCCCCTTGTTTTTTCCCTAGAGGCGTTGGGATTCGAGACTTTGTTTTTGTTGACCGATCCACTATCGTGTACTTACAATTTAAAGTGGGGAGAGTAGTTAAAATAAATTATTGCACAGGTGGTAGCCTAAGCCTAGAAGTGCCCAACTTCCAAGTGACACTACCGTGCTGCACACCTGCCATGAAAGAAACATGAAATAATAATTCCCAATACAAGACCTGTGAGACTTCCACCCTTCCCTTACATTGATTGCAATATTTACCAACCAACCCAAACAGAGATACAACTGCCATATTTAAGATCCAACTAACATGATAGACAAAAATTGGTATGAAGAAAACACTAGAGCTAATACCACAAATACATAACCAACTCCCAAACCAAATTCCAGTCCCGATCGTTCGCTAGAGATGGTGTCTGCGGAGGGGGAACCCATGGAAACCACATAGGAGAAATCCGACAATGATTCTGCTTCAATTCATCTAGAGACAAAGCCCCATCCCTTCCCAAGAAAAAACAAAGAGACAAGAGCCATAAACGGAAGAGAAAAAAAACCCATCCCCAAATCCAAGAAATGCCTCACTGAGACAGAATGGTGTTCCAGTGACAGACTATAGTGTTTAAAAACCTATATAACCCCATCCTAGAAAGGATAGTCCCGAAAAAAAAAATAGACACACTGCCAAGAAAATGGGTCTGATTCAAAAGGACGACAAACGCATGAAGATGCATGGAGCCCCGCTTACCCTAATACCCCAACATTTCCAAACCCTACATTCCCAATTCCATTAAACAGATACGTCGTTTCATGGAAGAGAGGAGGCAATGGAGGATAACATACTAATTTACCCATGCTAGGATAATCCAATAACTCTAGCTCTTCATCTTCCGAGATGACCCACAATGTCGTGCAACACCCATCAATGCTCATCTACCATGAACCAGACAATTTCCAAATTCGCTCACAGAGCAAATTTCCAAATGTTGAAACAAAAATGTAATATATCTACCACCTCCTACGGGAGTATTAACCTCTTGCATGTGTGTTTCCACCATGCCATATGCATCAAGCATGTGAAGGGTCGTGGGCTTGTACCCCAAGGCCCCCTTAATTAATTTTCGATTATGGGAATGTTGTCCAGCTCGAACCCCTATCGAGGGTGGCGAGTGCTTAGGATTGTTCATAAATAAAATATAGGTTTTATTTCTTTTATCCCCATAAAGATTTAAATGCCATGAACATAATTTTTAAAGAAGACATTATAACTTACTATTCTTTAATGCAGTTACTAATACCATCATCCATCTCATATCACATGCAATCTACTGCATATATTTCTATGTAATTTTTCGTTAGAACCATAATTGAGCTTATATCCAAAATAATCATACCTCCACTTATTCTTTACTTACTGATTCCAAAAATGCACCATTATTTCAACCTTTTTCTATGATACCACTTGTAACATCCCTCAATAAACTGTTGGGAATTACGATTTTCATTAGACCAAATCCCGCAAGTATTAGTCTCTGTTACAATTTCCATAGTTAGGATCCACGAGAGGCGGTTAGTCCATGTTGCGAAACACGTGGGGAGTGTTGAACCCAATGTCCAACAATCTCCCCCCCAACACGAGCTACGTGAGTTTCGAACTCGAGACCTGTCACTCTGATTCCATTTTTTGAACCCTTATTTAAACTAAGAGGGGGGGGGTGAATCATTTTAATACATTCATGGACTTTTAAAACTTTCCTTTAAACTTATTTACACCTTCATTTCATGACCACATTAATATATAATGAAACAACAATCTCAATATGTGAGCAGCAAGTACTAAGCAAATTAAATACAGAACATCAACACATAATCATCATGCATATGGACAACAGATATAAGTGGAAACCCATAAGGGAGAAAAACACATCTTATTATTGTTGTGATGCAAAGGCAAGCTCCAACTCCCTCTCACCACTGATTTTCTGTAGGCTCCAACCTACAGGAGGCTACTACCTCAAATTATGCAAGCTACAACTTGTAAGGAAGCTCCAACTCCTCTATTTTCTGGAGGCTACAACCCACATGAGGCTCCTACCCCAACCAGCTCCAACTGGACATATATCAAGCTACAACTTGAAATGGAAGCACCAACTCCCATGTATTTTTTATAGGCTACAACCCACAGGAGGCTCCCACCTCAACTAGCTACATTAGACATCTATCAAGCTACAACTTAATATGGAAGCACCAACTCCCTTACACTACAACAAAATCATATGCTGATTTACCTCGATATCAGCTCTGTTTTTATCCTTCTTCATTGTTGTCCTTCCATCCTTCAAATTTTCTTTATATCATCTCTAGATCTTCATAGCTTCTCTATATGCTCAATCTGATTCTCACACTCTCTAACCTCTTTATGCATATTACCATAACATCATTTATAGAGATCACTTCATAGTTGTTTGCATTCCATATGGGAATATGAAATGAACAGGTATGACTCTTTGCCTTCCAACTTCTCATTTTCTTGCTCAGCACATTTAAGAAGTAACAACACTATGTACTCATTTTAGTATTACATTGGAGTTTTTCTTTGCCTACAGAGAATTGCCTTTGCATCACAAACAATATTAAATAAATAATACATTTATAGTTACAATCGATTATTTTACTTAGCCCTTTCAATTTCTTAGCTTTGTTGTGCCTTTGTCCTCTTCTGCTTGCTTTCCTTTTGTCTTTTATGTTTTTGCCATTATATTCCAACTTTGCTGCATAACTTCCCCTTTTAGCCTGACTCTTCTTTCGCATTCAGCCTTTTCGCTTGCTTTACTACCGCAACACTGTTATGCCCGAGCTCCTGGTCCTTTGATTTGCATTCATATCATTTCTTTGTGACCTGTGGGGTATGGCCCATATAAAACTCCCTTTTAACACGGCGGAGTATTACAAATCTAAGTTTTATCAACATACATACATTTATCAATCAAACAACAAATATATAACATACATACGTTTAGCAATCAACCGCGCGTATTAACACACATAATTTGAGAAATCATAAAGCATGCACATAATATACACAGACCATATATAAGTCCAAAATAGTGCATAAACGTCAAACCAATGCAAATACGCAGGATTTTCCTACCGGAGGGTCCCACTATACCTTCAGCCAATCACATCTCATCGCAACTACTTACCTACAGGTCTCCCACTCTATTGACAGTGATAAAACGTAAACCATGCGATCTGCGATATGCGCTCGTGCGCAGTTTTTATGAAGGTAAATCCTCTCCATGGACAGAGACGATCCCTCTAGCCCTAAGGTGGGTCTAGTAACAAAAGGACACGCTAAAGTGTTGTTTCCTAGTTAATGAATGAAAAAAACACATGATAGATTGGCCTACCTTGAATCTAACACTGTCGATGTTGCAGAAAGAGTAGTGGTCTCTCGCTCCTGCCTTGACAAGTCACGATCCATTCACTATCACACCCAGATACCTGCACATAGGAAAAAGAAAAAGACAACATATGAGAGAGTAATTTCACTCACAACTATTAGCCAACCAAAGAGGGCTAAACATATCATATCAAATAAAAATCATAACACAATAGTGGAACCAAATAGTAGTCATATATATTAATGAGTAGAAGGAAGAGTACAACTGATGGTTTGACATCGTGATCTCCTCCATCGGGGTTCAGAATAAACGTGTCTCAACTATTGGTCAGGAAATTCGGACTCAAGCTCTCTTAGAATTCATCGACTTGAGCTCTCTCAACACTATCTTTCTTACCCTATCTCCTCTAGCAGCTTAGCTATAGTATAACTCTCTAGTTCATCTATTCAACCATTTTTCTATAATGTGTTCAGCTAGCTTCTACTAAAGGAGATAGTTTCTTATATAGAGGGAAAAGAGGAGGTTGCGATCCCTACAAAGGTGGGAAGGAGTCCTATCCTTTAGGAGAGTTCCAAGGGAGGTGGAAACTACTAACTAAAGGAAGGAGTCCGTGGTTGTTTCAATTCAACCACTCCCAATGACTCATCCCCGAGGTGGTTGGAATGGAACCTCCGCCTCTATTTTTAAAAAACATTCCATAAATATCTTGGCGTGGGTGTCTAACTGGCACAAAGTGCCAAGTAGCGCGGGCTCAGTGTTAAATTTCCAGGTTGGTGCAAGGGTCTAACGGGCTACTCGCGCCAAGGAAAAAATAGGGATTTTCATAGCTCTACTTAGGGAAATGTCAACAAGAAGAATGTTCCTTTCATCAAAAGGGATGCAAGGATGGTATTTTCAAAGCATGACACTGCGTATTGGTGTAATGTTCCAAAATTTTCATGAAGAAAATTGGAACATCAATTTTTTCTTATTTCATCTAGGAGGTGAATAAAATGGGTAAAATTCCCATAAGTAGGAATAAGATCCTTCATAATGTGAAAAGGATCATTGGAGCAGCTTATTTTGCACCTTCCAATGTGAAAAAGGGAAATTTGCATGAGGACAAGGTCAAGTTTGACCAAGTCAACAACGTTGCCTAAGAGGTGTAGCTTGCATGAGAAGACAACGTAGTTTTGGAGGGAGAAAGATTCCTTGTGGATGAAACCCTAATGTGTGGGGTCCATGGAAAAGAGGCATTCACTTTTATAAGAAGAGAAGGAGGAAACCATAGTGAGATATCTTCGAGCATTTGATCATTTGTCTATTCAGACAAATTGCACACTACAGCTGTTCAGCTGAGTTGCAGTACTGCTTAGCACGAGGGATTCCTGTTTATGATTTCCTCTCCTTCTTGAGAGGCCTCTTGAAGGATTGCACTTCATCTTCTCCACATCTTGCCTCAAGGCCAAAGCTATTCTTCAGATACTACATCATTTTTGCTCAAGTATAACGCAATGTTGCTAGGGAATTGCAGTGGAGGGTTCCACCACACTTTTCTCTGGCTCATCTTTCTGAGGAGGGAGTTCATATTCCCTCGGGAGTTTAGTGAAAGGGATTTTAGAGATTTTTTTCACATATTGGCATTAGGGCCACCATCTCCCATCATAGACAGCGCAATCCAGTGCCTTGACTGCGTTATTCTAGAGTGCATCTGCAGTGAGAGGTTGCACTGGCATTTTGGAGGGCAAGATTTCCAGTATTAGGATCAACCTTGTAATTGGGAAATCTATTGGAGGAGGTTTGATACATCTTGGGCATCCTATTCAGCCATCTCCATATTGTATCAGTTTGAGTTGCACGGTGCTGCCCAGCAACTCTGGCATTTCTGCAGATTTGCCAATTTCATGTATATTGTAGCCAATCCTTCCAAGGATTGTGTATTTTGATGTATTAGTGTTTTCAGGGGTTGAGAGCTTGCTCCCCCTCATTTATTTGAGATGATATTGATATATCATTCTATATTCATGTATTTTTTTGCAGTGTCTCTAATGAACTGCGTTATTTTAGTCATATGAGCTTTATGCATAGCAGTATAGATGTATTGTCTTGTATATGTCAAATTGAGGCTATTATTGCCTAGATTGAGTGATTGATTCCTCAAAGCCTTGTACATATTTGCTGCTATATTATACTTTGGTTGGCTATCTAATTCTTCATGTGTGCAAACTTCATAGAATAACGTAGTTGCTCCATATCTTGTTCTTGCATATGTTGCAGTCCCTTCAATGGGCATTTTCTGAGGACATCTAAGTGTGGGAGATCTGTTTAACCCACTTAGAAGGATTTATTTGGAGCCATCTCTTGGATTCCATTCTTAGACACATTGGTCTAAGGTATCCAGGTCTTGGTATCAAATACTGCTGCCTCCATTTCTGGAAAATGCATTTTCCATCCATGGATTGTTAGCCATTCCAGATTTGGAACATTACAGTGGTATCAGAGCTGCTTTCTTGGCTCAGCCTATGAGTCTAAGCCCAAGAAGATCAGAATATTGGAAGGATGGGATTTATCTCATCATATCTCAGATCCATGAAGAACCTCCCCAAGGAGGATAAGCAGAAAGAAGAGGAAGAACCCTACACTTCCTATTCTCATCAAGGAGACAAAGAAATAAGTAGAAGAAAGAGTCCATCTTTTGGAGAAGAAAAAGAAAAAGGGGATAAGCTTACCCATCTTCTTCCTCAATCTGTAAAATGGATTCATGAATATTTTGAGGAGATCTGGAGGGAGATATGTGAAGGATCTCTAAGAGGGTTTGTACCAAAGGCAAACTCTATATTTTCACATGAGAAGTGTGAGCCAGCAGCTACACACCATCATGCACAGCGTAGTCACATGCCCAGGATTGTTGGAATAGAGATGGGAAGAGAAGAAGAGGTTGCTAGGAGGGAAACTCTTAGTGATTTCTTGAAGAAGTATGAGTTTCAAACTCAGAAATTCCAGGATCATCTCATTTTTTCAGAGTTTCGTAAGATGAAGGTGAATGGAAAAAAACAGCAGGATAGATTTCATCTATCTACCTTCGAGGGTTCACCTACATGTTCAGCCAAAGCTTGGGTGGAGGAGTTAGATACCTTCTTGCAGCAGCATGACATTCATGAGGATGAAGCCATCAAATTTGCAGCGCCGCATTTGAGAGGTAAGGCTTATGCCTGGTGGATCTTTGGATCATTTTCTTTAAGAAATGTAAACATTTCATCCTATGCTAGTTTCACTAAGGCATTAGTGAAAAGATTTGATAGAAGGATTCATGAGACACACATGGTGGAGCAAAAAAAGATAACTCAAACAAAACCCTTGCATAAGAACATAGTACCATTTCAGAAAACAATGGAGGAGGCTGAAAACTTGCACCATACTTTGCCGAAGGAGAAACTTTCTTCTCATATTTTTTAGCAAGGAGGCATGAGGGTCTCTTTTTCAAAAAGGGAGCCAATCATTGGAGGATTTCCCATTCATGTTGCAGAGATTGAGGGCAACAACGCTATTAGATCTAGAGTTTATCTAGAACCTCATGCAAAGGAAAGAGGAGCTCTTGCTCCAAATAGAGGGATGTTTTCATCTTTGCAAGAAAGTCCCCAGGATCTCATGTGTGGAGATCGAGGCACAACTCATGTTCTATCTGTGCCATTGTTGAGGAGGTGTGGAACCTTGGAGACACAAGGAGAAGTTAGGGAGAAGAACCAGCATCATAAGATGAAGAGTATACACCCCTATTCATTTTTGGAGGTTGATGCACCTAAGAAGGTGATTGGATTGTGCAGTGGAAGCATGGAGAGCCTTCTCCATTCATATATTCAGTCATCTCTTGATGATGATGTCTCATTGCATGGAGACATTTTTCCAAGGAGACCATTGGATCAACAAAAGAGGATGGATGCTTCACATGTTGGGGCACCAATCATTGATTTTAGGAGGTTGGAAACCTGGAGAGAGCTTGATACAGCGCTGGGAGTCTGGGGTAGACTCAAGGAGAGAGAGAGCATTCTCTCAACATCATCAGTACCCACTTCCATTTCAGATTTTGCGCTGTGGCAGAAACATCAGGGGAAGGATAGCAGCCTTCCAACTTGTATCTTTGGCATGGGATATGTCAAAGGAGATGGTGACCATAGGAAAAGTGCTCTTCATGAGAGACCATCAACACTGTCACTATGGAGGATAAATCCATATTGGAACTCCCAGCTATTGGTGGAGTATTCCAAGGATATTTTCACTTGCATGATCTTGGATGACCAGTTGCATGAGGAGGGATATTCAGTCAGAGATGGAGTCATCTTTCATCATGGCATGATCTTCTTTCCTAGATATTCCAAGCTCAAGGAAAATTTGTTACATGCAGCTCATGAGGAGTTCCTTTTCAGCCACACACATTCTATGAGAGCATACCACACCATCATGGAGGGGTATTTTTGGATGGGCTTTGAGGAGGAGATATATCAGCATGTGAGCAGATGCATGGACCAAATGGAGATGGAGGAGGGACATGAATCTTTGAGAGAGTTAGCACAACCACCTATTTTCTCTTTGAATATGAGAGGAGACTAACTTATGAGCGACTCCCCTTACATGAGCAGAGAGTATGGTAAGGGTGTTCATTATTATTTACATGAGAATTTATATGATGTATGTATATGTCCCTTAACCATACATGTGCAGGATGATGCTCCAAGAAGGAGCATTCTTTTTTCTAGACCACATGGTTTAGATGAGGCGATAAGCATGATTGATGGCCATTCCCTAGGAGGATTTGGGGAAGATAGATATCATGGAGGAGATGCTCATTGTACACCTTACATCATTCACTTCCTCCATACTTATGAGGATATTGGAGTAGCAAGAAAGTGGTTGAGAAGCCACTCATTCTATCAATCTCTATTGTAGTTGAGGGTCAAGCTGTGTTAGTTGCACCTGAGGGACCACTGTCCTTCACATTTGTTACATATGGTAGCAAGCATGATTCTCATATTTTCTCCATCTGGTTCTATTGTTTCTGTCTATATGAGGAGCATGCTTGGGAGAGAGACACAATGTGTGGATGTGTCCTTTGAGGGAGAAATTCCTCACACTATTTGCACTACATGTTCTAAGGGGAACATCAGATATGATATGGTCACCTTGATATCACACTTATCTCTTTATGAGGTGAGCCATATGATGGAGGAAATACCATATGATGATTACTTCCCACTCATCATATATGGAGATACTTGGGCCAGCTTGATTTGCAGCGTTGGGGAAGAGATCTTTGGAGGTCTAGTCCTCATTTTGCCTCTTGAGGGAAAAATTATTGCAGCCTATGGATATCCAGCACTCTAAATTTATCATAAGTGGAGAGATGGACATTGTGGGGTAGAACACATAGTCTACCATGTGCATATTTTCATCCCACCTACTTTGCCGGAGCCAAAGGTGGATGACAGCTTTCAGGAGTTGCCTAGTTGGAAGGTGACTCATTTTGCATGGCTCATAGCTTGGAGATGGTGGATCCATATGGGAGATATATTTCCCATTATATTTTAGATCACATTCTTCAAAGGGACCTCTAGATATCACTTTTCTATCCTCTTGAGTATTTCACTTTTACATGATGATGGCTTGATAGCTGACTTGCATGCTAGGGAGGAGCAATGTGGAGATTTGATTGATGAGATAGCATCACTTTCCTTGGAGGAGATCATCATACACAAATGCTACAGGGAGAGGAGGAGAAAATAATTCAGTCTATCCTTGCACTTGCTTGAGGACAAGCAATCTTTGAGAGGGGATGACTGTAATGTTCCAAAATTTTCATGAAGAAAATTGGAACATTAATTTTTTCTTATTTCATCTAGGAGGTGAAGAAAATGGATAAAATGCCCATAAGTACGAATAAGATCCTTCATAATGTGAAAAGGATCATTGGAGTAGCTTATTTTTCACCTTCCAGTGTGAAAAGGGGCAATTTGCATGAGGACAAGGTCAAGTTTGACCAAGTCAACAACGCTGCCTAAGAGGTGTAGCTTGCATGAGAAGACAGCGCAATTTTGGAGGGAGAAATATTCCTTGTGGATGAAACCCTAATGTGTGGGGTCCATGGAAAAGAGGAATTTACTTGTATAAGAAGAGAAGGAGGCAGCCATAGTGAGATATCTTTGAGCATTTGATCATTTTTCTATTGAGACAAATTGCACACTACATCTATTCAGCTGAGTTGTAGTGCTTCTTAGTACGAGGGATTCCTGTTTAGGATTTACTCTCCTTCTTGAGAGGCCTCTTGAAGGATTTCACTTCATCTTCTCCACATATTGGCTCAAGGCCAAAGCTATTCTTCAGATACTGCATTATTTCTGCTCAAGTATAACACAGTATTGTTGGGGCATTACAGTGGAGGGTTCCACCACACTTCTCGTTGGCTCATCTTTCTGAGGAGGGAGTTACTATTCCCCTTAGAGGTTAGTGAAAGGGATTTCAGAGCTGTTTTACACATCTTGGCATCAGGGCCACCATCTCCCATCATAGACAGCACAGTCTAGTGCCTTGACTAGGTTATTCTAGAGTGCATCTGCAATGAGAGGTTGCACCGGCATTTTGGAGGGCAAGATTTCCAGTATTAGGATCAGCCTTGTACTTGGGAAATATATTGGAGGAGGTTTGCTACATCTTGGACATCCTATTCAGCCATCTCCATATTGTATTATTTTGAGTTGCACGCTTCTGCCCAGTAACTCCAACATTTCTGCAGATTTGCCAATTTCATGTATATTGTAGCCAATCCTTCCAAGGATTGTGTATTTTCCTGTCTTAGTGTTTTCAGGGGTTGAGAGCTTGCTCCCCCTCATTTCTTTGAGCTGATATTGATATATCATTCTATATTCATGTATTTTTTTGCAGTGTCTCCAATGAACTACGTTATTTTAGTCATATGAGCTTTTTGCATAGCAGTATAGATGTATTGTCTTGTATATGTCAAATTGAGGCTATCATTGCCCAGCTTGAGTGATTGATTCCTCAAAGCCTTGTACACATTTGCTGCTATATTATACTTTGGTTGGCTATCTACTTCTTCATGTGTGCAGACTTAATAGAATAACGTTGTTTCTCCATATCTTGTTTTTTCATATGTTGCAGTCGCTTCATTGGGAATTTTCTGAGGACATCTAAGTGTGGGAGATATGTTTAACCCACTTAGAAGGATTTATTTGGAACCATATCTTGGATTCAATTCTTAGACACATTGGTCTAAGGGATCTAGGTCTTGGTATCAAATCTTACTGCCTCCATTTCTGGAAAATGCATTTTCCAACCATGGATTGTTAGCCATTCCAGACTGGGAACATTACAGTTGGTCATAGAAACGAACCTCCAATGTGCGAGTTGGGGATTGTAGGGACAGTGAAAAATTTTTGTGTAACAAATACCCCCTAAAGTATGAAGTCTGAGAGGGAGGGAGGGGTGAAATGCTTTATGAGAACGCATTCGAACCAAACACTGTTGTTGGAAGACCTGCGATTACAAATACAACTGATATATGTGATACATGAATCATGTGACATGGGCGCAGCCATCCATAATAGAGTATATATAAAAACTGAGATCCAAGGTATGGACACAGCCATCTAGCAAGAAGGATCAATAAATAGACTCAGGTATGGTCGCAGCCATCCAATCAACAGATTCATGCAATAAGTCATAATAATCCACAAAAATATGTAGCCTGGAGTTTATCAGATAAAATCCAGGGTCTTGCGCTCCATCTCGACCCGAAAAAGTACAATTTCGAGCATGTGAATGTATGAGTTGAAGTCGAACATGCAGGAAAATCGCCTGATTACCAGCCAATGATGAAAGTTGTTAACAGATGCGAGAGAAACCACCAATAATGATGATGGCCCTCAAGGTACAAAAGGTACAATCTATGGAATGTTATAAATGATCTGACGTTGAACATCTGCAGAATCATTCGATCGAAGGCCAATGATGTGAACCTTGCATTGAATGCGAAAAACCTGCCATTAAGGCATGCAGGCTCCAAGGTACCAGAAGGGAGCCTCTAGATCAAATTCCTAGATAATGAGCTGAAGTCGAAAGGAAGTGACCTAGTCGAAGGAGGGCCATAATTTTTCCCACATCATCGACACGAGACAGAGGAACATGATAAAACCAGATCAGGACCAAGAAGAAATCAGAGTAAGGTTGATAACTGTAAAGGAAAACTTATCTTGAACATATCAGTAGCACGACACTGGATTTGGTAGTATTTGACATCAAAGGATCTGCGGTCATGATGACGTGGAAAAGAGCAGATGAGAGGTCAAAAGATACTACCCAAACCCATGAAGGCAAAAATGACGAAATGAGATGTCCCCAGCTCAACACAAATGCAGACAATTGCCATGTTCAAGAGCGACATACTGCCAGCATAACTAAAACTTGGTTCCGTTTTTCCCCACCATTTCTGGCGAGTACCCGAATTATTTTTTAAAACAAGCTTGAAGGGGATAGCATATTCTTGTACTGTAAGTTTGTCCTTCGGACAAATCAAACCTAGCACATTTTACGAACCCTAGGAAGGAGGAACTCGAAAAAGCGTCATGATGATGAAGTCCGATGTCATCAAGATTTAACGAGTCTGACAAAGGGAGAACTCCACATCTTTTCATCTTTAGAGAGTTTGAAAAGAAGGCAGAAAATAAAACTCCAACAGTCCCTTTTCTTAGGTAGTCTCACAGATCCGTAAAGGTAGAAAACTGTGTCTGAGAGAACCTCTTATTCGCGATAGGCTAAGGTATTCCTTTTTCATAAATAATCCATCCCAGCCTGAAAATGGGTTAAACGTATATTGGGTAGATATCATTTCGCAGCCATTTAACAAGTTCAAAACAACAAGAATCTCGACAATCTTTTCAATTTTAGAGAGTCAGAAAAGAGCTAAAAGGTGACTCTAGTAGTGACTTTTTCGTGTTTTACCGAGTTCGAAAAAGTATAAAATATAACTTGTTACTTCATCATTGTCGCATGAAAACCTGTTGCTACATAAGAGACATGTATAAAACCCATTTTTTCGAAAATAATACAATAAAATAATTGAAAAACATGTCTTAAAACCTAATTAGTGTTGTGAAAAAGTTATAAAACGCCAAAAATGGTAAAAATAATTACTTTTCACTTTTTACCTCTTGTTGAGCAATAGCTACCCATTTTACCATGTAATCTTGCGGCGACGATAGCGGCCAACCCAGTAGATCAATCACAAATCCGTCAAGTCCAGGTAAGAGCTGAGATACCTCTTGTCATTTTAAGTTATTTCTTGCTTCTTGCATTTGTCAATTTCGAATTTTGGGGGAGGAAATGTAAAAATTAGGTTTGCGCGGTTGGCATGGGTTTCGGGCACGAAGTCGCGCCAACCACCTGATTTTTAACACTAGGGCGCGCCCATCGGCGCGACTGTTTTCTAGCAAAAATATGCATCAAATACTCCAATTGTTTACAAATTTAAGGGCTAAAATTGACTAATACCATTCATATGTGGGTGTTTGCAGGTAGAAAGAGGAAAAATGGTCATTGAATGGAAAGAATAGGAACATAGTGAAGAATATTAGCTAGCCCTGGAAAATGAGGGAGTTATTGAAGCCCTCAGAAAGTGTGGTTTGAAAAATTCTTTCTAACACCATGTCTCTGAGCCCAACCAAAATTGCTACAGTACCTAATTAGTATATGGGATGAAAATCAAGATAACTTCATCCTACGAGATGAAGAACTTGAGGTTGATGTTTCTGACGTGTACTTCATCACAGGATTATTGCGGAGAGGTGCAACACCACTCCTAACCGGCACCCGGCCCTGCATGGAAAACATGACCATGGTAATAGACATGGTATGTTGAGGAGCACAGAAGGGTTCAGGTAGTGGGAAAGTTGATATACAAACTATCCCAGATTTGACACTACGTGTGGTATTGCATACCATCACATGGGCTGCGGGATCACAAGCACCGCACGAAGCAACAAAGACACAGTTGCTTCTTGATGTGGATTGCATGGCTCTGACCATATACAAGTGGGTAGAGGCCATGACCATAAACATGAAGTGCCAACTAACCAAATGCAAGCAGACCAAACTGAAACAATTGGTTGTGGATCTATTCTGGTATCATTCTTCTTGGAATTATTACCAATTTTTCAGTGACAGGAGGTCATATTTCCGACACCACCAGTGAGAGAACCACGGATGAATCGATGGGAAACACTGATGCCAAGGGCAGGGGGCAGCCAAAAGATGTCTTGGAGACTGGAATTTTTTTATTGGCTCCGTCGACAACTGATTTTCATGGAGGATTGGCCCTACTCTGGCACATATTTCACTGATGATCCGGACCTCCCACTCCTGGAGGGAGAAGATTGGGATGAAGATTTGGGTGAGTCTCAATTTTTAAGTGTTATGAGTATTATGATTTTTTTTTTTATCTATGTATGTTCTGACATTAAATCCATGTGATGCAGATGTTGGCCCAGAGAGACCTGTCGGCATGTCACCGATAGCAAGGCGAATTTCTCGTGATTTCGACCCTCAAGGCAAGGGCAGCGAGGAAGATGAGATAGTACGCAACCTGGAAGGGATCACACGAGTAGTCTTGGATTATGGACATTTTGATGATTTTCCTCGTGCCTACAGTATATTGTGGGGGTGCCAGAAGCCGGGTTCACCATTGTTGGGGGCGACTGGTACGAGAACAATGACATGTTATCACGAGCACCATGCTTATTAGACACTAGGTTTATTTATTTATATTTTGAGAAAGCGACTGTCTCGGGATGTAGAGAAGGATGCATATATTTTTGATGTTATGATACATAGTTGAAAACTTAAATATGCGATATCTATATATATATATATATATATATATATATATATATATATATATATATATACATATACATATACATCTTTTTTCCTACATGGTTCTCTTACATATGATGATGCTTTTACAAATTATGCAAATGTATATCTATTTAAATATTTAGCCACTATATCGATTAAATTTTCATTAGATACAGGAATATTGTGATAAGTGATAAAATAAAAATGTCTTTCCAACAAACGAATACATAAATACAATCTTTAGAATGTAAATTTCTAGCAGAATAATGAATAATTATTTTACGGAACAACAAATTTGAAAATCTAGATTTACAACCAATGCACATATCAGGGTTGAATTACCTGGTTAACAGCTCAATAATGACTCTATATTAAATGATATTGTTTGTAGTTCTTCTAGACTTAATATCAACTCATCAAGAAGATCATAAATTACCCGAGTACAACACAGAGACAAATTCCTGGTACTATGGGAAGCACCATCCACAAAATCGACATAAGGGGTAATAGACATCTGCACAATAAGCAAGACCCAATAAGCAGGAAAACGCTCACAAAGTACACCAAACCCAAAAACATGTACAAAAATTAAAAATAACACCTATGTACACATTTTATGCATGAATGACTCATGCATAATATTTTTTGAGATACAACCCATTTCTGGGCTGTTCAAGAGGATGACCTTCGTAGTCAATTAGCTCATAGGCTCCATTTTGCAACACATGTTTAACGATGTAGGGCTCATGCCACATAGGTTGAAATTTTCTGGCCCCCAGTTTATAACGAGCTTGGTCATACAGGAGGACGAAATCTCCTTCAATGAAAGAACGAGGGGAAATTGATTGATCAAAATGAGCTTTGACCTGCTTTTTCTGTGCTTCAATAACGAGAGAAGTAAAGCGGCGGGTTTCATCCAGCCTTTCTAAATAAAGGAGAAGCTCTTCTTCTGGCGAATTATTCGGCAGTAATTCAACAACCAACTTGAGCGAAGTTATTTCACATTCAATCGGGAGAGTAGCTTCCAGGCCATAAACCAATTGGAAAGGAGTGAATCTGGTTGCATTCTTCACTGAGGTTCAGTATGCCCAAAGAGCCGAAAATAACATGAGATGCCAATTTGATTTGTGGATCCCAATCGTACGCTGAAGCATTGTGACAAGAACTTTGTTCACGGCTTCAACCTAGCCATTGGCTTGAGGGTAGTACGGTGTTGAGCTATCGTGACGCAGACCCAACTTACAAGTCAACTCCACCATCATATAATCCCGAAAATGGGAACCATGATCGGTAACGATGGCTTGAGGGACACCAAACCTAGCAATAATATGATTGAATATTAATTGAACAGATTTCTTACCGTCAGCGACAAGTGTACATGTCATAAAATCGATACCCCACTTCACGAAGGGACCAACGGTAATGACAGGGTGAAGAGGAACAGGTGGCGCATGCAATTTGCGTTGATAAATCTGGAAATCATGACATTTACGAATTGCGACAATACAGTATTTGAAAATGGAAGGCCAAAAATAACCAGCATGAAGGATATTTTGTGCAGTAGCATAACTAGACATGTGACTACCATAGGCGCCACTGTGACAATCATTCAGAGCTTTCTCAGCTTCCTCGAAGGTCAAACATCGTTGGAGTATGGAATCGACTCCAATATGATAGAGAGTATCTCCAACTATACGGTAAGGTTGCGACTAATGGCAGATGCATCGGCGACCATCCTTCGTCAAATCAGATCTAAAAGATGAAGTTTGGAGATAGATGATGATATCACCATACCAAGGCTCGAGGGTGCTAATCAAGAAAAGCGAATCATCTGGAATGAAGTCCTCAGAACGAGAAGGAACAGAGACGGAAGGGAGAGAACAAAGTAAAGCAGCAAAGACCAATGATTTCTTAGATTTGGCAGCAGTAAATTCCAAATCGAACTCTTTGAGGATAAAAATCCACTTTGAGTATTTCCCCCCAAGCAATTGTCGAGACAAAATATAGGTCATGGGGTTGCATTCAGAAATCACAGTCACTGTACACAAAAGAATATAATGATGCAAAAGTTGAACATCTTGAACAGTGGCCAACGCTAACTTCTCGATGTAAGCATAATGTGTTTCAGGGTTGAGAAGGTTACGAGACAAGTAATAAATAGCATGCTGATGACCGTCATCATCGTCTTGTACCAAAGCCATGGCAATCATGTTGAAAGCGGCAGCCAAATAAAGGGAAAAATCAAGATGATAATCTGGATGGCAGAGGAGAGGAGCATTGACCAACAATGTTTTCAACGCATCAAAATATTTCTAAGCGATCTCATCCCAGTAAAAAGGAATGCCCTGCTTTAACAATCGTGTGAATCCTTTATCTATTTCAGCATAGTTAGGTATAAAATGACGTAGAAAATTAGATTTCCCTTCTAAAATCTGCAACTGATGCAATGAGGAAGGAGAGGGGAGATTAATAATAGCCTCAACCTTGAGAGGATCCAAGCGAATGTCGTCTTTGGAAACGATAAAGCCCAATAGTCTACCGGAATCGACGCAAAAGACACACTTGTGCAGATTAAGCCGAATATTATAGTGTCTAGAACGAAGAAAATTCTGACAAAGGTGGTCAGGACGATCCCTACGTTTAGCTGAATGAGCCAGAAGGTCATCCAGATAAGGCTAAACCATATGATGAATATCATGAAAGGCATAAGACATCACACGCTAAAATGTGGCCCCGACATTCTTCAAACCAAAGGGAAGCTTCTTATATGCAAAGGTACCCCAAGGACAGATAAAGGCAATCTTGTGTTGATCAGTCGGGAGAATATTGATCTGATCATAACCCGAAAAACCATCCATAAGGGAAAAAATCTCGCTCCTGACACAGTCGTCAATTATTTGATCGATGAAGGGAGTGGGATAATTATCCTTAGGGAAAGCTCAATTGATATCACGATAGTCAACACAGACACGAATATTGCCCTGTTTCTTGTCTATAGGAACAATGTTAGAGACACATTCTGTCAATGGAATCAGATAAATGAAACTAGCTTTGAGAATATTTTCCACTTCAGCCTTAATGGCAGTGGCTTTCCTAGGATGCACCGGAAGAAGACGCTGATGAACAGGTTTTTAACTAGGATAAGTAGGAATCTCATGTAACACGATGCTAGGATCAATACCAGGCATTTCTTCATAAGACCATGCAAAAACATCATGGAATTCACGAAAAAGGCTAGTATAGACTTGCAATTCATCCAAAGAGCAAGTAACCCCAATATGGATGTTCTCGATGATTCCCGGTTTAATGGAAATGTTGATAGGCATCGTCTGAGTGATGTTACTCAAGTTATCTTCCGAAAAGACCTCATGGACCTTAACAAGTGTTTGAAGAGGAGGAGAAGGAACCTGAGAGGCAAAACAATCAAGACAGGTAGACATGGCCCCGAGGCTTGGTCGAAACAAGGAACAATGATGACCATCATCCCACGGCATATCATTGAGAGACAGGGTTTCCACGATAGCCTCATCAGAAGGAAACAATTCTTTCAAAGGATCCAGTGAATCAAAATCACCATGCCAAGGGGATTGAGAATATATGTCAAGAGTTACGCTCGAAGGATCAAAATCATGATCAGAATCTGAGGCAGCAATGAGTTCATAATAATCAATTTCAATTGGACTCAAAGGCATTCAATTTCCAAATGAATTGATTTTTTCAGGAGAAGGGATAACCCAAGGGACATCAGTTCGAGAAATCATGTTGACCTAAACAGTATTCGGTGGTGGAAGAGGGAAAACACGCATGAGGGCAGGATCCTTGAAAAGGCCTTGCCCTACACTCTCGTAAGGAGTAGGAATCTTGTCCATGTATGAAACGTTGTTCTTGGAAGAAGAAGTGAAAAAAGACAATTGATCAACAGTAATAATCTTTCCTTCATGCGGAAACTTCAAAACATGAAAGAGAGTGGATGGAACGCACAACATGGCGTGAGTCTAACTGCAACCGAGGAGAAAATTATAATTGATTTTTTCATCAATGACTTCGACCTCGACATTGACTGTCTTCCCTTCTAACGTGATCGGAAAACTAGCGAGAACACGAAGAGGTTTAAATTCTCTTACATCAAATGCTTCAAGGGCATTGGGTGATGAAGTAAGAGCTGGAGAACCAATGGCTTTCTAGCAAGTAGATGACATAACACAAGTAGATGCACCCTCATCCACGACATCTCGGTGAATATTCAAACCATTAATACCAACTTGAATGATGAGCGCAATCTGGTGTGGGATTCACAAGACAAAATTCTCTAAATCGAAAGCGAGCAAAATAGTATCAGTAGGATCAATCCCACCTATCACAGATAACAAAACTTTCCATTGTGAAGGACAAATTTGAAGTACTTCTAACACAGACATTGTGGATGGTGCCTGAGCCAAATCCTCAACTATACTGTAATGCTGAGCGGCACAAGTGTTAGGATTGTATGAAGACTTACAGAGCACACCTTTGGAAGGTGGTCACACAATGGATTCGGTGTTAGGTCGTTCAATCTCAAGAGAAAAAAAAATAGGGGGGGAGGAGGACCATCAGCGATCTCTTTCCCCACTCCCTCATGTGAACCAGAATAATCTTTCGATCGAGTAGCAATAGAAACGGGTGCATAACCGTTCATCATGAATAATTGCGAACCAGATGGAGCAGAGGACTAAGGGTGCTCTACCATCTGAGTTTTCTGAGGGAAGGGTTCTTTAAGAATGGCTGGAGCTCCTTGGGTGCCTTTGAGCAATCGACTCACTTCAGACCGTTGAGGAAAATCTTTGGTGAAGTGCTCATGTTACACAGTAATTTTTCACCGTCCTTACCATTCCTCGTCCCGCACAATGGAGGACCCATTATGTGACCTGTGAACACTGTCATGCCTTGAAAACATCATCAATGCATCCCTCTGAGTATGAGCTTCATTTCCCCTTGTGACATCTCCTTGCAAAATCCATGAAAAACAGCTCTTTTTGCATTGGCGCGGCGGTGCAGTTCATCACCGCGCCAATGGGGAAAACTCGCAAAGAGGGAGCGCCTAACCGGCGCCCGTCATAGAGCAGTTAGCCGCGCCACCCAATTTAGGGATCGTTTAAATAAAGATGGCGGAAGTTGAGTTCCAACAACCACAAACCATTGCCTATCTTGAGTTGGGAGGTTTGGCTGCGGGAGTTCTATGGAGGGGAAGTGGTTTTGCCACCTCCCATGGAACCTTCCTTGTCGATAGGGCCAATCCCATAATAATAGGGATCCCAACTCCCTCCTTCCCCATCTATAAAAGCCTGCTCAATCCCATGGCAAGCTAGTCTTGAAGTGCCTAAGCTCTGAATCTCCATATTCCCAAAAGCCTTTGTGTTGTAAAGAATCCCCTCTTTCCCTTAAGGCTGACTCAAGTAAGGAGACCATTGTCACGAGACTCCGGAGAGGTTTTCCCTTTCCTTGGCGAGCTTTGCGAGACGTGGACGACCGGAGACCCGTCTGAAGGAGACCGCGACGTCAGAACTTGGTTGTAATCTTCCTTCGTTCATTATTTAATAGATGATTATGATTATGGTTCCACTTCGTTTTCCATCATGTTAATGCGAGTAACGTCCTTTCTGACTGATGTTTAGTTATGTATGCTGGTTTCTATGCTTGTATCTGTTCGTTTCTTCCATGTGCAGATGTTCATCCGCGGAGATCGTGGAGGGATTGTGATCTGCCAGGGCTGAGGAACGGGGACGCTTCTTCTTCAGATCATAGCGTTGGAATCCAGGTAGGCTTCTATTCCTAGTCTTTCCATTCGTAACTAGGAGCTTGCGTCATAACATTGTTTGATTGTTGCTAGACCCCTGCTGGGCTAGTAGGGATCGCCTCTGTCCGCAGAGGGGATTTACCTCCTCAACAATTTGGTGACTCCGCTGGGGATCGTCCGGATTTCATTGTCTCGTTTGTGTTGTCTCGCTTTGATTGTTTTATGTTTTCCCTTGCTTGATGAACCTTCTGGGTTGGGTTCTTTCACTGTTTTTGCTTCTTGGTTTGCTTAGCTTGCATTGGTCTGCTTCTGGAGTAGCTTGTTTTTAATTTTTGGCTGAGAAACTCGACTGGCGCGGTTTTTAACCTGACAGTCGCGCCAATTGGCGCACGTTGCCTTTGTCCAGCCCGCGCCAATTGCTTTCTGGTGCCAGTTTCACCCTTACAGTCGCGCCACCCCTGTAAGGTTTTTGAGTTTCCTCATTTTTGAGCTCTCTCGATTTGATCAGTGTTTTTCTTCTTGATTTTCCGACTGCCTGAGTGTGTTGGAGTCCTGTTTGACTGGGAATTCACCTCTGTCCTGTGGTTGTTTGCTTTTATCTACCGATTTCACGTTTTAAGCCCTAGGGCATCTAGTGGCTTAGTGTATCGAGCCCTCCTTGGGATTTTTGGTGTTTTGATTGTCCTGTCAACTATCTAATTGATTCTCCGCATTTTCTAAGTAGTTGTTCATTGTTTTATTGCGATTTTTGGGTGATTGTTCATTCCTTCATTCGAAATTCGTTTGGTCTTGCCTTGGACCTAGATCACACGGTCCATTGGAAGCTTTTGAGTCTTTTCTTTGCTTTGAGAGACTTTGGTCGATTTGGGGATCTGATTGCTTGTGTTGTTGAGTGAAATTTGTTTGTTTCGCTCTCTTGAAAATCGTTTCCCAAGTTTTTCCGTTTGTTTTCAAGTTTGTTTAGTGCATATTAGCTATTAAACATTGAAAATAAAATAAAAAAATCTCTTTTGCTTTTTGTTAATTAGTGCAAATTGTGATCTTTTCCATATCGCTAGTGATTAGTGTTTTGAATAAAAAGTTTTCGATTGCATTAGTTGCATTAGAGATCTCATTGTTTGTCTTCCGTTCATTTCGTTTGTGTAAAAGCTCTCAACTCTTCTCTAACTAGTTTTCATCGAACGAAATGTTGCACTGTGGCATATAGCTTTGCATTTAGAAGTATTTCGAGACACTACATACGATAGGGCCTGAAAATTGAAACTTAATTGAAGATCAACTGTAAAATTTATTCAATTAACCTAAGGCAGCATTGGAACTTAACGAAACATACTTAGAAGGTCTAGGCTAGAGACGTGTTCCGGCGTCGTTAAACCTAGCAGCTGTCGTTCGCCTGTTGGCTTTAGACAGCGCTAGTACGGACTTGCGCTCCCCGTACCGTCGCGTATATAAAGGGAGACCCATCTAGGTTTTCAATCCTTTATCCACAGGAAGCCGAGTCTGCCGCCCTATACCCGTGATACACCGAACATAGCATTCGGGGAGACTACCTGCACGTACGGAAAGTCCTTGGTCGATTTCTGTTTCATTTTTGAAACCAAGGTGTATATTGCAGTTCACGGATATTTGGTACACCCTTTGTGCCTAGTTTTTCCTGAGTAGTCATTTGGTCTTTTCTGACTCCCTAAACTTGAAAAGACCATCGAGCGCTTGTCCTTTCACGCTTGTATCAAATCTGAAAGAGATAGAGTCATCTTTCTATTGTTTCTTGACTCTTAAAATATGAAACGATAGAGTTTCTTACTTTTCAATGCGGTAAAATTAATCACCCACGATTACACGCCCGCTTAGATATTGCTTCTTGGTCGTTTGATCGTGTGTCTTAACTCTTTTTTCGGCCCGTGTGTGGTTTTGAGTTTTGATGGCAACTTTTTCAGAGTTTACCAACCAAGGAATCCCTTCAGAAGGGAATCCTGGTCATTTTCCTCCTTTTGGAAATGTTGGTGCTCCTTACATGGCGACGTTGTCCCTTCCTGGGTTAACTGTTGGGTTGCCTGTTTGGTTGTTCTCAACCTCTGTCGTCCCGAATGTCTCCACTACTGTTCAATCAGTTTCTCCACCTGAACAACCTCATGTTGATTCCAAGGTGGACCTCTCCCCTTCTTCGCCTGTTTCTGCGTCCTCCTCTTCTACTTCGCCCGGTGAAAGTCTGGATTCGAGTAACCAGGTGGCTAAGAAGAAGAAGAAGAAGACAAAGAAGAAGAAGTCTGATAAGCGAGAGGCTAAATGTACAGCTACTGTCCATGAGGAATCTCCTCTTGATAGTCCTTCCAACCCTCCTCGGAAAGTCAAGTTCCCGTGCATGTTGTGCATTGGAGACCATCTGCTTCGAGACTGCCCCGGCATTCCCAAGGTGCTTGAAGCATGGTCCAACGGTCGTCCACCATTGGCTCTGACTTCCGTGAGCCAAGTTGGGGGCACGTCTTCAGCTGCTGTTGATAAGAACTCTAAGAAGCAGGGTAAGATCACCAATCCCTGTAAGTTGTGTGAAGGGCACCATGCCATTCACCTTTGTCCTTATATGGATGAAGCCAAGCAAGTCTTGGACAACCCAGCCGATTCTACACCACGCCTTCCACCTGGTTATAATCGGCTTTCTTCGAGTCCTCCGCCAGCTGATCCAATGATTGGTCAAGAGTCATCCTTGGTCGATCCCACTCCCCCAGAAATTCAAATTCACGAATCCGTCCCTGACCAACCATTGGTCGTAGGATCGGTTGAACTGGCCCCGTCCACGGTGCACCAGGTCTTTTCTATCGAGAGTGGACCTCACACCCCCCATGTCCTTCTGATCTCTTCAGATTCTTCAGACTTGGAGAAAGATTCTCCTGTCCCTGTACTTCAAGAAGCCCCTCCTCCGCCTCCCATGATGGAGGCTCCAGAGGATATCCCTCCCGCCTTCGAGATGGAGGTCATGGAGGATGCTTCTTCTACCGTAACATCAGGGGAAGACCTTTGCTTGTCGATGGTAGCCCCTCCGAGTAGTTTGGTCGCTTCCTTTGACTGGAATCGATTTGCAGGATTTCGCCTTCCGTCTTATGTGCCTTTCGAGATCACAGTACAGGCTCTTGGTCTGGTTGTACCCAGCACCATTATAGACGAAGGTGCCTCTGTTAGTATTCTGTCATCAACTACCCGGCAAGCTTTCGGTTCGCCGCCGCTTGCGCCCGTTACGCAGAATCTGTTGACATTCAATAGAAGAACGAGTCAACCATTGGGGATCCTTCCAAGGTTACCTGTTACTTTGGGAGGTAAAACCATCCATATGGATGTGATGGTTGTTCCAGGCCCCTTGGATTTCAATCTGCTTTTGGGGCGCGATTACACCTATGCCATGGGAGCGCTTGTCTCCTCCCTCTTTCGCGTGATGTGCTTTCCACATGAAGGACGGATCGTGACCATTGATCAGCTTTTGTTCTTTGGTCCTAACGTGGCAGGTGGTCCGCCATCACCCCCTCCTGGTTTCTATCCACCCGTTGTATCTGCCCTACCGCAGGTCAACTATGTGGCAACTTACCCCGTGCCTGTACTCAGTGACGATGCTGTTGTGCATAGTGTGCTGGGGGCATTGGGTCCTGATTTCCAAGATGTTGTCCTCCCACCTGGTGCGGAACTATTGGGAATCATGACTTCTTGTTCGTCATAATGAGTAGTCTGTCGGAGCATAGTTCGTTTTCCTGTGTCAAGCTCCTTAAAAAAATGAAATAAGGTTCTCGGAGCATAATTCCTTCGCTCGTGTCGAGCTCCTAAAAACAATGAAACAAGTTGTTTGAGGACAGTTCTTTTAAGTGTGTCAACCTCATTAAAATAATGAAACATGAGCATGTTCAATTCGACTTTTTGTTTTGAACCTTCAATCCATTTTCAATGGACTGAAGCCTGGGGGGCATGCACCTCGAATTGAGACACCATGCTGGGGGGCATGCCCGTCTTTCTCATTTTCAAGCATAGTTTGCATATGTGTGTGTTCATGTGTGCTTTTAAGCTTGCATAAAAATGAAATGTGTGAGTAGATACATTGTGTGAATACATTTCGCATTGGGTCATTTGTTATGTAACTGATACATTAGATTACATTTGTATTAGACATTTGCATGACATATAGAAAACATCATCACATGTAAAAGATCCATCCAAATAGTCATATGTATATATATATATATATATATGTGTGTCGAAATGTTTGCACAGTGTGCATCATAAAACTCAAAAAATATACATAATCATCTTAGTACATCCGGAGACGCTATGTCTCTCAAAAAATAGGTGTGGTATAAATCCTAAGGACTAATCCGCATGGTGCTCATGATAGCACGTGACTGCACGCACTAGGCGCCTCAGGATTCGGTGGATCCGACTTGGAACTCCCACCGTGTGGCGCTGGTATGCCATCGGTACGTCTGCTAGTCGGGCATAGTCTGGAATCCCGTGGGCAATCCCCTCGAGGTTCTGGATCAGTTCATCTCCTCCGGTGCCTTCTCCCTGAATCTCAGGGGCGAGTTGTGTCCTCCGGGAGATTGGAGACATCCCAGCTGGTCTCTCAGGTCCCACATCTGCATGCATATATGATTGTGTTAAGACGAATGTGTATTAACAAAAAAAAACATATAAACATAAAATCAAAATATGAGGTCTTACCCAACTCCTCGTCCCAGTCATCTCCTTCTGGTAGTGGGAGATCTGGGTCCCCGGTAAAGTTAGTTCCTGCATAGGGCCAGTCTTCCACGACGATCAGCTGGCGCCGTAACCACCTAAAGAACTCTGGCCTCCAGGACATCTGTTGGCCACCTCCAGATCTGGGCATCAATGCTGCCCAGCGAGCCATTCTTGGCTCTCGTGGTATCGGACTCCCCACTGCGGCCCCTTGGCCCTGGAAGATTGGTAAATGTTCCAGAATGAACGATCCCAAGATGGAACCATAACCGAACTGTTTCAGTTTCCCCTGTTTGCACTTCGTGAGCTGCCTTTTCATGTTGATAGTTACTGCTTCTGCCCAGTTGAACAGTAAGGGACCCATGCATTCTGAGGCCAACATGAGTTGGGTCTTCGTGGCCTCGTGCGGAGCCTGCGACCCAGCAGCCCGCGTAATGGTATGGAGAACTACTCTCAGTGCTAGATCAGGAATAGTGTGGATATCCACCTTCTTGCTTCCTGATCCTGTTTGTGCCCCTCGGCACACCCGTGCCATTACTTCTTCCATCTTTTCCCCAGATGGTCTGCTTCCAGTCAATACAGGGATTGGACCTCTGCGGGACAATCCAGTGATGAAATAGACATCGGTGACCTCCAGTTCTAAGACCTGGTCTCGTAACCTGAAAACCTGTTCATGTTCGCCCCAGATACTGATTAAATACTGGAGGAGCTCGGGCTGAGCTCGTAAACATGGTGTGAGGAAGAACTTTTTCAACCCACAGTTTCTAAGTGCATTCATGCAAGCTTGGATTTTCATGGCTTGTTCATCCTCTTCTCCGTGCTCTCGTTCTTTCCATTCGATTGCCATTTTGAGTGATTATCTGCATTCACATGGTCAAAAACCCTTAGTTAGATCTTTGATGAGCTTCAAATTCCATGCAATTTGGTCTAAATGTCGAAATTTTGGGCGAATTTTGAGGTTCGGCCGCTGGCGCGACTGTTTTGTGAACAGTCGCGCCACATGGCGCGAGCCCTTTATACAAAAAAGCTCATTGGCGCGGGTCCGTGCCCGATACCCGCGCCAATGGGCGTAGCCCTAAAATTTTAAAAATGGCCACACAGAACTGATTTTTAAGGGAAAGTTATTAAAAAATGAATGAAAATGAAGAGCAAAAGAGCGCCTTTTACCTGTGACAGACGAGAAGCTGAATGGTTAACTAGAATTGTCGCAATCACCGTCAGAAGTTTCTGCTCCAAATGGACCACTGTTGCTTTCCACCAAGGTAAATAGTAAAAGTAATTTTATTTTTACCAATTTGACATATTTATAACTTTTTCGACGTTAAATGAGTTTTGAAAGTTATTTTTATCAAATATTTGCATATGTTATGTCGAAAATGGATTTTACGCTTCCTTGGTATGTGCAGCAGCAGGTTTTTGCGACTTAAACGATGGAAACGAGTTGTATTTTATACTTTTTCGGACTCGGTAAATACACGAAAAAGTCACTTTGGAGTCATCTTTCAGCTCTTTTCTGACTCTCTAAACATGAAAAGATCGTCGAGGCCCTTGTCGTTTCGATCTCGTTAAAATGGACACGAATCGACATTCACCCAGTATAAGTTTAACCCTTTTTCGGGCTGGGATGGATTGATTACGAAAAATGAATACCCTAGCCTATCGCGACTAGGAGGTTTTCCCGGATATTGTTTTCTACCTTTTCGGATCTGGGAAACTATTTACGAAAAGGGACCTGTGGAGTTTTCTTTTCCGCTGTCTTTTCAAACTCTCTAAACATGAAAAGACGCCGAGTTCTTCCTTTGTCGGACTCGTTAAACCCTGATGACATTGGATTCCGTCGAAATGACGTTCTCCGAGTTTCTCCTTCCTAGGACTCGTTAAATGCACTAGGATGGATTCGCCCGAAGGGCGGACTTATATCACAAGCATATGCTATCCCCTTCAAGCTTGTTATCAAAAATAATTGGGGTACTCGCCAGAAATGGTGGGGGAAAAAATGGAACCATCATCGTTGTCGTCGGCAGTATGTCGCTCTTGAACATGGCACTTGTCTGCATTCGTGTCGGGTTGGGGACATCTCATCTCGTTGCTTCACTTTGCCTCCGTGGGTTTGGGTAATCCCTTTTGACCTCTCATCTGCTCATTGCCTCGTCACCATGACCTCTGATCCGTTGATGTCAAATACTGCCAAGTCCACCGTCGTGTCGTTTATATGTTCAAGAGAAGTTGGCCTCTGCAAATATCAACCTTCCTCTGTTTCTCATACGATCTTGATTCACAACAAAAACATCATGTTCCTCTGTCTCGTGTCGATGATGTGGGAAACATTATGGCCCACCTTCGATCAAGGTCACTTCCTGTCGACTTCAACTCATTATCCAAGAAGTTGGTCTAGAGACTCCTTATGGTACCTTGGAGCCTGCATGCCTCAATGGCAGGTTCGTCGCATTCGACGAGAGGTTTACATCATTGGCCTCCGATCGAGTGATTCTGCGGGTGTTCGATGTCAACTCATTTATTCGCACGCCGTAGATTGTACCTGTAGTACCTTGAGGACCATTGTCATTATTGGTGGTTTCTCTCGCGTCGGTTAACAGCTTTCATCATTGGCTGGTAATCCGACGATGTTCTTGCATGTTCGACTTCAGCTCACATATTCGCATGCTTGAACTTGTACTTTGTTGGGTCGAGATGGAGCGCAAGACCCTGGATTGTGTCTGTTGTAATCCAGGCTGCATTGTGGATTATTATCATTATGTACATGACTCACTGATTGGATGGCTGCGACCATACCTGAGTCTATTTGTTTGATCTTAGTTGGATGGTTGCGCCCATACCCTGGATCCAGACACCGTACTGCTTCTGGACAGCCGCGCCATACCGCATATATATCATGTACTTGAGATATCGCCGTATTTTTCTACGTGTGTTTTCTAAATCTGGCGGGCTTCGCTGGACACGTTCGCAGCATTTCCACCCCTCTCTCTTTCGGGCTCCATGCTTTTTTAGGGGGTGCATCCACATACGCACTTGTCACCGTCCAAGTAAACTCATCTCGCCCAGGCTGGCGGTCAGTTTGCACACAAGCGTTGTCATGCCTTGCAAATACCACTATTGCATCCCTTTCCATGAGGACAACATTCCTTTTGTCGTACTGCTTCAGCACCTCAAAAACACTGCTTTTTTCATTGGCGCCCGGTATTGCCAGGCACGTGTACAATGGGGGCACTACGACCTGAGCTCGTGCCAATTGGGGCTCTCCGTCTGTGCACCCGTGCCACTCTGCTTATGGGTTTTAAAAAGAGGCGAAGTTTCGATTACAACAACTTCGTGGATGAGTCATCAGGAGTGGTTTCGCCTGAATAACCACGGCCTTCCTCCTTTGGCCTCTTGTTTCCACCATATGGGGAACCTCCCAAAGGATAAGGCCTCCCTTCCACTATTGTAGGGATCCCAACCTCCTCCTCTCCTCTATAAATATAGCCTTCATCCATTGATGAAGGGGCTGAAAGGCTGATAGTCTTGAAGTGCCTAAGCTCTGAATCTCCATATTCCCAAGAGCCTTTGTGTTGTAAAGCACCCTCTCTTTCCCTTAAGGCTGACTCAAGTAAGGAGACCATTGTCACGAGACTCTGGAGAGGTTTTCCCTTTCTTCTCATGCAAATATGCGAGATGTGGGGACTATCATTGACCCATCCGAAGGAGACCGCGTACGTCAGAACTTGGTTGTAATCTCTCTTCGTTTATTATTTAATAGATGATTATGATTATGGTTCCACTCCGTTTTCCATCATGTTAATGCGAGTAATGTCCTTTCTGACTGATGTTTAGTTACGTATGCTGGTTTCTATTCTTGTATCTGTTCGTTTCTTCCATGTGCAGGTGTTCATCCGCGGAGATCGTGGAGGGATTGTGATCTGCCAAGCCTGAGGAACGGGGACGCTTCTTCTTCAGATCCTAGCGTTGGAATCCAGGTAGGCTTCTATCTCCAGCCTTTTCATTCGTAATTAGGAACTTGCGTCATGACATTGTTTGTTTGTTGCTAGACCCCTGCTGGGCTAGTAGGGATCGCCCGACCGCAGGGGATTTACCTCTCAACACCATCCGGGAAGGGTGTATGGATGTGGGTGAGCTATGGTCGGCAAGCCCAACCGCTTCACGGCGTCTGCTGAAATGAGGTTCTTTTGGCTCCCATTGTCGA